>VDFB02271358.1:580416927-580620833 GCA_007258455.2 Sequoia sempervirens | reverse complement strand
TAAATCTTCCATTTCCTATTTCATAGACGATAATCTTGTCTTTCTTGAATAAACATACTACCTAACCTTTTCTCAAGGTATCATTGATAATCACAAATTGATCTTCCAAAACAAGAACTTTTAGAATTATGTTGCAATTAATTCTCTTTTCTTTGTCAAAAGCATTGGACTTTGTCTTGTCCATTCCAATTTTTCACTAGTAGCTTCTATAGCTTCACCATCAATTCCAACAACTTTTGTTGCGATCATTGGATACAAAATTTTGGATATAATATTTTTGATCCAAGAACCAACTATCAAAAGTTTACTCAAAATCTAAATACATCATCAAATCTCGTTGAATAGGGTACTTATCTGTATCTGATCATTTCTTGATCCATATATTCCTCTCTTTCCCCTTCTTAGTGTTTCCAAGACTTGTTAAATCCTCTCAAAAGTTTAAATCTAATAATCATCTATTTTCTCCAAATTTATTGTATTGGTTTAACATTCTTCTTGTTGGCTTTCTACATTTGAACAACTATTACTTGTCTTCCTTACCCTCACTAGGTATACCTTACAAAAACTTTTTGTTTCCCAATTTACTTCATCATTCTTCTAATTTGACAATATAGTCTCTTCCAAATCCAATTTACCTCTAGAACATCCTCAAATGATCATAAAGGGACTAACATAGATTTACTTTTGTTGATAAACTTGTAAGTTTAATTTGAACTTCAACCCACCTATGCTCTATTTGAGCTCTTATCAAGATATTTTGTTTTACTATCCAAGTATTTGGCTTGCAACCATCTTTTCTAAGAAATTTTCATCCATTTTTTTTGGTTATTTCACCTTTCTTCCATAACCTACGAAACTTCAAGGTTTGTTTGGTTTCTTTTTTCCCATTTCTAGGTCTTGACTTTGAATTAACCATTCCCATTCTGGTTGGTGGGAGCATGTCAATTTTTGTCTTTACCTTCATGAGTCACTTTATTTTTTGACTCATTTTGGTCTTTTACCTTTACTCTAAGGCACCAACTTTCATTCTTGATTTCAATTATCATTGATAGATTTTAATCTCGTTTGAATCATAATTGTCAGAAGGTTATCCTACCTCTTGGATAGCTCCCTATTCGGTTCCAATTTACAAAATGTTAACTTTTCCACTTCTTCCAATTTTTTAGTTTATGCTTCCAATTAATTTCTCCAATTTAGCATTTGGATCAATAGAAATAAATTATATTCGCAGATTCATATTATCCTTATTTACTCCATAATATTTGACTCTTTGCAACTACATGTTGCTATTAGAAAGAGGATTCACTTTGGTTCTTTCTCACCCTCAGAGTTATTTAGACAATTTTGAAGGGTGGAGGTAATCATAGGTAATTATCCATAACCTTCCTCCTAACCCCACTTTCATATCTTCCCCATTCCAAGGGCATCTCTATATATGATTTTTTGCTTTAAGATTTTTTATCCTCCAAGGATGATCCTTTCCTAGTCCCAAAGTTAGATTGACTTTCTTACTGCTTCCCTTGCTCCTCTTTCCCTTGCCACTCTGGAATATGAAATTTTTCAAACATTAACCACCAATAATTTTTGGGGATCAACCTTCATAAATAGCTCATATTTCCAAGTGTTGAACCTGGTAGATTTGATACCACATGTAACATACCCCATATTTACTCAACAGATTTTTCCTAAGTTTTAACTTAAAAAGTAAATAACACAAGACCTCAAGTACTCAGTCATAAATTTTTTCCTTTCCATTATCATAAATTCGTTTTTTACATATCATTATATAATCTCCAATAAATGAAATTCATCTTTCCAATATATTTTACAAATGATTCAATATCATAAGCATATACATATCATAACTCACTTGAGTTTAGCGGTTCAATGGTTGAAGTGACCACCTATGGGTCTCACTTCTAGTCAAGGTGTTTCCCTATGCATCATGCTCCTATTTTGTAAGAATTGTAAGCCGACTACAAGAGGGAGAGCATCATCCAACTGCTTTTCTACCAACCACAAAATTAT
Organism: Sequoia sempervirens; assembly: GCA_007258455.2. Taxonomy (NCBI): domain Eukaryota; kingdom Viridiplantae; phylum Streptophyta; class Pinopsida; order Cupressales; family Cupressaceae; genus Sequoia; species Sequoia sempervirens. Next base: position 580,618,805 of record VDFB02271358.1, on the reverse strand, counting down.
TGGGGTCTGGGCCACACATCTACCTAACTGGTAAGATGGCCCTAACCTTCAACAAAGAGATTGGTATAAAATCATAATAATGCACATCTAAGTATCCGGTGTTGTATCCTACATATATACTATGTCCATATAAAGGATTCCTTCCAACTAGCATGACACTCCTAAATAGAATGAAATCCTCAATCATAGTGAACCAACAAGTGTGCACAGTGGCAAATTAGACTTACTTTGGCCAAAGATTTATCATATATATATATAAATAATTCCAGTTTTATGAGTGGAGTCATATGTTCCACCCTTACTCAACTTGGAAACTATAGTGACCACTGAACCTCAAGGGTTACATCCACAATCAAGGTTTAACAAAAGTGATAACACACTAATAATAACATCATAGACCTTAAAGGCTTAATACAATCACAAGATTACCCTTTTTATAGTAGTAAGTTTTACCCCAAGATAAACAATCACAAAAAAGGTTTCATTCAAAATGATGAGTCACAAATATTGAATTAATACACCCAATAAGTTAAACACATTCACTTGAATACCTAGTTACATACTTGTAACACCTTAATTCTAGCAATGGACCTTATTCAAGTTCCTTTTAATCAAGGAAGTGACTACTTTCTTACCTAATACACAATTAGTTAATATTAATGACTCCATGTCACCCACTAGACACAAATATTCCTAATCTACACTACTGTCAATATGTCAACATGTATAGCAACTCATAATTAAGTTTACTTCTTTGTATTGATTTTTAGACTCTTGGTTGTCATATCTAGTATGGTTTTGGATCCTTCTAGGACATCGTAACCAATCTAGTTATCCTTGGCATATAGAGTCTTATGTTTATAATAATACCCCTTAATGTGTCAATATAATAAGCTATTGACTTCTAATAATTCATTTGAGAACCTTTCAACTAATCTCTAATTCCCTCATGGTTCTTTCCAAGATATATGTTGCATCTTTTGAACAAGGTTCCTACATTTGTAAACAAGTGAACAATCATATTTCTTTTCTCTTATTATGACACTTATATGCACATATCCGAATGTATGACAAGTTTTCTATCTATCTCATAGGATATCTCATAGGATATTTTCAACTTGTGAGGAGTCTTTGCTTTTGTACCTTAAAGTCTCCCCACTCGGCTTTAGGTTGCCAAGATGTAAGGTCCTCTTTCTTAAGATTAGAATACTGTGATTTGCTATAGACTCTTAGTTAATTATAAGATAATGTCATTTAAAAAGGTAATTAGAACACATATATTTCTAATATGTCCTTCAACCCTATCATTGAAAAAAAATATGATCACATCTAAATGTATACCCTAACCCTAGGGAATAACTTACCCTTATCACATATAGTTGTTACTTGAATTCTACCTTTTAGCCTATTCAGGTCAACGTGAGACAACATTAATGTTTTCTACTAGAAAAAGGAGAAAAGGTACTTATAAAAATCTGACAAAGCACTCATATGTTCATGCAAACAATGATATAAATGAATGTTCAGTTCTCATTATGCAACTATTTTACAGAAAGAGAAAAGATTTTACAAACTTTTTCAATAAATAATTGATAAGTGTATTACAAGAAAGTATGTTCATATGTTTCCCACACAAGCCGTGGGAATAACTAATAAAATAACATAAGAAAAAAATTAAGCATATAAGAGAAGAGGGATTCATCAATACCTGAATGGCGAACCCCACTGCTTAACAGTTACATCTTTATCCCACTCGACAACTTCATTGATATCAGCAATAGATATCTACAAGAGTCAAGAAAAGGGTTTGTTAGAGCTTGGGATTCCAAAACCCTTACATGCCTAACTAATAGATACTCAATCTATTTCATATTGGCATCAAGACATAAAATTAAAGCCTCTCAGTTCAACAATACAGTATCATGGAGATCAGAAAAAGAGAGGTCATTCAGTCATCAAGGGAAGCTTAGGCTTCTTATTTTTTCTTAACATTTTTCTAAATGTGCAGGTACGAGTGAAGACATATCATTCATATCAGCAAGATGTCACATGCATAATAAATAAAGGAAAGAATTACAATAATAATACATGTTGCCCATCCATGACTATCAAGTCAAAGGTACAATGAAGGTAACCTTTCACTTTGAAATGATAATCACAAATGAGTAATGATTTCCTTCAAAAAGAATGACTATGTGTAGAATAGAGTAAATGTGCATTTATTTCTTACTAAGGATTATTGCTCACATTCAAATTATCATGTTGTCACTTCATTTTTATTTTTTTCATATCATATAAAGCAATAATATTAGGTGTTTTCATCATCATCATGTTGTCCTATAGCTCATACATAGTACATTCTGACATTTCATATCATAAATTATTTCGTTGTTATAAATGTCACTGTCATGTAAAGTTACACCTCATGCATCTAGTCTCAATCACATCACAATATGTGGAGGAAAATGTGGCTCCCACAAGGGTTGAGCCCAACATACTATCCAAAGGGATAAAAAAAAATGACAGAAGTGTATTTGCAAGTATAAGGCAAAAAGAGGAACTAAAACACAACCAATTCAAGCAAACAAAGTGAAAGGACAGTCATTTCAATGAGCAAATTGGAAAGCTACAAGGGAAGCAACAGTAGAATGAATCTAACAGTGAGAAATAAAGTGTCATAATCATTCAAATAAGCTACAAGAACCTAGTTATAGAGCAAAGGATTCACAAGTGAGCGGTCAAGATACATGACCAACCTATAGCAAACATTCATGAAGAATTTTGGGAAGTGACAAGAATATATAAGGATAATTTTCTTCAGGTAAAGGATGAAGGTGTATTATGGTTTGTTTTCCCTTTCATTTCATAATGATGATTCCATTGTACCACATGGAAAATATGGAGAGTGCAATATCCAGAATGAACAAGTCCTATTTGTCAATCAACGGTTATGCTCGATAGCATTACAAATTGTAGATGATGGATGAAGAGAATAGTAAGTGTGCATGGATGATGGACTATGACAGTGAATCAAGAAAAAAGTGTCAATATTGTGATATTTTCTCCAGGATAGTGCCTCCAACCAATGACTGCATGATGGCTACTTATTTATGTGACAGTACAGAGGTTAGAAGTTTTGCATTATGTCTTTTCAAGCAAGATAAGCATGAACACCCTAGGGTTTCATAAAGAAAACCCTTGTGTATGCAATGAAATGAAAAGCCAATTTTTTTGCAAAGGTAAAAACCAAAATAAACTATGATGAATCTTGTAGAGGTCGTGAGTAAAGAGCATGATGAAACCCAAAGAATGGAAACTGTAGAGATGCTTATGTAGATAAAGGAGGGTTTTATTTTTCCTTCTCTCTGGAATGGTAAAGAGTTATCAAAATATAGAGATCTCATGATCATCAAGGCCAAACAAATAATAGTTAATCATTCCTTTACCATGACCTATAAGCATGGTTGTTATCCTCAAATTTAGCACACTCAATTTGAGGGATAACCCCTACGAAACTTGTCTAGTTTGTAGCCCACATACTCTAAGCATATAAAACGAGGAAAATCGCATTGGTCCTCGTGCATGGTCCCCCATCCTCAAAAAATTATTCTAAGAATTAACCTTTGTTAGTTCATCAAAATTCATATTTTAAACCAAGTTGTGAAAATTCAGCTTTGGGAGTTAGAAAATTTTCTACACATGTAGGAGTGTTGATTTTTAGTGCTTTTACATATTACATGTACAAGTTTTGTTTTTCACTACTCTTACATATTTCATTCCTTAGTCATTTTTTGGCACATGTAGGAGTGAGGTTTTTTTAGTGCTTCTACATCTCAAACCACAAGTCACATGTAGGAGCTCTATTTTTCACCGCTCTTACATATTTCATGCCTTAGTCAATTTTTGGCACATGTAGGAGTGGGTTTTCTTAGTGCTTCTACATCTCAAACCAAAAGTCACATGTAAGAGCTTTGTTTTTCACCCCTCTTACATATTTCATGCCTTAGTCATTTTCTGGCACATGTAGGAGCGAGGTTTTTGACCGCTTCTACATCTCAAACCACAAGTCACATGTAGGAGCTATGTTTTTCACCGCTCTTACATATTTCATCCTTAGTCATTTTCTGGCACATGTAGGAGCGAGGTTTTTTAGCACTTCTACATCTCAAAACACAAGTCACATGTAGAAGCTTTGTTTTTCACCGCTCTTATATATTTCATGTAAAAGCTCTTTTTTTCACCACTCTTACATATTTCATGCAGAAGCTCTATTTTTCACCACTCCTACATATGTCACATGCAGAAGCTCTATTTTTCACCGCTCTTACATATTACATGCAGAAGCTCTATTTTTCACCACTTTTACATATGACATGTAAAAGCTCCATTTTTCACCACTTTTACATGAAACTACCCAAGTCCTTTAATATGTTGAGGCATTGATTTTTAGCGCCAAGAAGAATTTGAAGACGAGGCTTTCTCAATAGCTTCAATGAACAAAATGATGGATTTCCTGATTATTTTAGATTTGAAAGACATCAGAAAGTCTCCAATCTCATTGGAGGAGTTAATCTCGAGAATCCTCATCTCCAAAGTACACTCCAATGCCAGACAGTGATGAAGTGCACGTCATCATGACATTTTCATGGAGAAAGATGTTGAAGAAGGCCAAATTTTTCCTTACATTAGATTTCCCAGTTTTAGCATTTTTTATGCATTTTTTAAATAGTTCTCGACATCTTACATGTCATTTTAAAAAATTTAATTACATGTAAAAATTGAGATATTTTCCTATAATGATGGACAACATTTTTTAATAAGTCAACTTATTAGGTGAGATTTTCCTAGATTTTCTCACCTAATTTTCCTAGATTCGCTCATCTGATTTTCCTAAATTTTCTCTCCTCTCTCATCTATAAATAAGAGAGGATTCTCTTGTAATTTTTATCTTTTATCTTTTGCAACGAAGTGCTGCCCATTTTGAGAAGCAAATACATGAAACTTTGTGTTCATCATTCTGTATCTATTTTGATCAATAAAGAAGAAAATTGCATACCTAACTTTGTGTTGGATCGATTATCTTTTGGATTTGATTCAGATTGGATGTGATTAGTGAGTGAGATCTAAGGGCTTTGAATGAATTTGTGTAACCTTTGTGTTGCACTCTTTATTTGAATTTGTGATACTGTTTGGATAACTATTGGTGGATTATCTACAAGACTTTGTGCTTGTATTTTTTCATGTTGTTCATGGAATTGATTTGATGTATTTAGAAGAATTTGTGATTCTAATTCGACACTCGTTACATATCTCAAGGATCCATTGGTGAAAAGCTACATAATGACTTTGTGCCTTCATGAGCTTTTCTTTCTTATTTTATCATTTATTGTTATTATGCTACTATCTCTAAGCTTTGCTTTGACAAGATAGAGATATTGGAATTACTACTTTTTTTTAGTTTAAAGTTGTATTGAATCATAACGACCAACAATGAAGTATTGTAAAACATATTCTCTAAAAAAAGAGAGAAGTATGAATGTGACACACCCCCATCTCTTAATTATAGTGTACATTTTTGTGAATACTTAATTAGTTTTACTTAGTTTCAATAAACAGTAAGAAGGGCACGGCCCCTTTCCGAGAGGAGAGGTTACATCTCACACAGTTGTGGTTGAAATCAAGGTTGTGTAATCTGTTAAAAAGGGATTACATAATTTTCACCCAACAGTTTTTTGGTGACTCCGCTGGGGACATGATATGCATTCAAAAGCCTCATGCTTTCATTTGAAGTATACCCATGTCATTTTTCATTGTAATTTGTTTTCTTGTAAGTTTTCAATCTTTCACCAAGGACATGTAAATGGCTGCTCAAGGTCCTTGGGGAAATGCTTTTGGTCCATTGAGTCTAGCTATACCCCTACATGCTCTTCCTGAAGGCTCACGAAAGAACTTTCCCAAGTTCTTTGGAGATGGACAACATCCGGATAAGCATGTTGTTGCTTTTTACATTGCTTGTGGAGTTCATGGTGTTGAACATGAAGATGTATCTGTAAGGTTGTTTGTGGAGACTCTCCAAGGTGTCGCTGCAGATTGGTTTTTATCATCTGGCACCACGTACCATCACAAACTAGGTAACTCTCATAGCCAAGTTTGAAGAAAGGTTCAAACCTCCTAAAGACGGTCATGCTTTGTTGGCTCAGCTCACCCAATTGAAGAAGGAATCTCACATGCCTATGCATGAGTTCATTGCTCACTTCAACAAGTTGACACAAAGAATTACAATAGTTGCTCAATGTACAGCTAATAATTTGAAATGTTTCTTTTTAAATGCTCAAGTGCCCAAGGTTGGTTTCCTACTGAGAAGAGCAGCCCCAGCTACTCTTGCAATTGTATAGACCTTGGTGATAGAAATTGAAGATGATCTCATTCTTGCTAGGAAAATAAAAATTGAATCAAACAAATCTGAAGAAAGATCTTCTTTGGATTTATTTTCTTCCATCACGAGGACAGATACTATGGTGCAAAGTTTGGCAAATGAGCTACTTGTCCTCAAAAAGTAGCTAGCTCAAGGTATGTTTTTTGTGCCTCGCAAGGACATACCAGGGAGGTCACTTTCAAATGTTGCTCATAATTTTGATGTTTGGAATCAACACAAATTATCTTCACCTCTGAAGAGGATTTTTCTTGAGGAACCATTAGTAAAAGTAGTAGCAAAGCATCCTGACTCCAATCCAAGTGATCTCGCTATTCTCTTCCAAGAAAAGGAAGCAGACATAGCTGTCAACTACCAATTTTGATTTATGCAGTCTCAGAAAGCCATTGATGAAAAGAAGAAGGATGAATGTCATTTTTTTCAAGTTCAAGTGAATGAAGTCAATCTTTTTTTGAGATCTAAAAAGATGGATATGCACGAAGGTCTCAATCAAGTTGAAAATAATGCATCTATGTTTCGAGGTCATGAACTTGAACACATGATGCATAAAAGAACTTCCCAAAGGCATGATGAGGACCTTCTTATAAATAATTCAGATTTTCCCAAGTCTGAAGATGGTGAATAGCATATTGAGGTATGCAGTGCAGTTATATCTTCATCTGAATCACACGAAGGAGATCATTCCAATCTGCATGAGGTTTCCATGGTTGATGAATCAGTTGTTCAAGTAGCAACTAGTAAGAAACATTCAATCTTTGACTGATTGAGGGGATGTACCATAAGTCATCTTGCTTGTTGGAGGCCAATGGGAAGAAAAAGGTTCCACTTGTACCTGATCATGAAGGTAAACTTGAGGATGTAGCTAAAGATGTATTTGTAGATGCACAGGAGCAGTCTAAATTCAATTATTCATTTTGGATCAGCAGTATATCTAATATACTTTCAGAGGTAGTTGATCCTGTTCATCTCTTTCAAGAAGCAGTGCCCCAACTTCATCTACATGTAGTTGCTAATGATCATGGAAGCCATTGCAAACTGTTGAAGAAATGCAGCTATTTTGTTGAACCTATGAATGGTTTCATTTGAGAAGGTTTCATTGATGGCTAGTTTTAGTTCGGTAGGTTTTTACCTTTTCAATAAGTGCATTTGCATATGTTTGTGTCTTGTCTTCATAGATTTTCTTTGTGTCATTCATGCTCGGATTTGTTGCCCAATGGATGGATAAAGGCACTTAGAGTCTGTATTTCCTCTCCCTTCATTCATTTCAAAGAATGATCGAAGGAAGCTCCCCAGCTGGAGTTAGTTGTTATTCGCAAATTCAGCACACTCAATTTGAGGGATAACCCCTAGGAAACTTGTCTATTTTGTAGCCCACATTCTCTAAGCATGTAAAATGAGGAAAATTTCATTGGTCCTTGTGTGTGTTCCCCCATCCTCAAAATGCCATTCTGAGCATTAACCTTTGTTAGTTCATCGAAATTCATATTTTAAACCAAGTTGTGAAAATTCAGTTTTGGGAGTTAGAAATTTTTTTGCACATGTAGGAGCATTAATTTTTAGCGCTTTTACATATTACATGTACGAGCTTTGTTTTTCACCACTCTTACATATTTCATGCCTTAGTAATTTCCTGGCACATGTAGGAGGGGGATTTTTTAGCGCTTCTACATCTCAAACCACAAGTCACATGTAGGAGCTTTGTTTTTCACCGCTCTTACATATTTCATGCCTTAACCATTTTTTGGCACATGTAGGAGCGGGTTATTTTAGCACTTCTACATTTCAAACCACAATTCACATGTAGGAGCTTTGTTTTTCACCGCTCTTACATATTTCATGCCTTCGTCATTTTCTGGCACATGTAGGAGCGAGGTTTTTTAGCACTTCTACATCTTAAACCACAAGTCACATGTAGGAGCTTTTTTTTTCACCACTCTTACATATTTCATGCCTTAGTCATTTTCTAGCACATGTAAGAGAGGGGTATTTTAGCGCTTGTTTTTTAGCACTTCTACATCTCAAAACACAAGTCACATGTAGAAGCTTTTTTTTCACCACTCTTATATATTTCATGCAGAAATTCTATTTTTCACCACTCTTACATATTTCATATAGAAGCTTTTTTTTTCACTGCTCTTACATATTTCATGCAAAAGCTCTATTTTTCACCACTCCTACATATGTCATATGTAGAAGCTCTATTTTTCACCACTCTTACATATTACATGTAGAAGCTCTTATTTCACCACTTTTACATATGACATGTAAAAGTTCCATTTTTCACCGCTTTTACATGAAACTACCCAAGTCCCTTAATATGCTGAGGCGTTGATTTTTAGCGCCAAGAAGAATTTGAACATTAAGCTTTCTTAATAGCTTCAATGAAAAAAATGATGGATTTCCAAATTATTTTAGATTTGAAAGGCATTGGAAAGTCTTCAATCTCATTTGAGGAGTTAATCTCAAGAATCCTCGTCATCTCCAAAGTACACTCCAATGCCAGACAATGATGAAGTGCATGTCATCATGAAGTTTTCATGGAGAAAGATGTTGAAGAAGACCAAATTTTTCCTTAGATTAGATTTCTCAGTTTTAGCATTTTTTATGTATTTTGTAAATAGTTCTCGACACCTTACATGTCATTTTAAAAGATGTAATTACATGTAAAAATAGAGATGTTTTACTATAATAATGGACAACATTTTTGAATAAGTCAACTTATTAGGTGAGATTTTCCTAGATTTTCTCACCTAATTTTCCTAGATTTTCTCATCTGATTTTCCTAAATTTTCTCTCCTCTCTCATCTATAAATATGAGAGGATTCTCTTGTAATTTTTATCTTTTATCTTTTGCAACAAAGTGCTGCCCATTTTGAGAAACAAATACATGAAACTTTGTGTTCATTGTTGTGTATCTATTTTGATCAATAAAGAAGAAAGTTGCATACCTGACTTTGTGTTGGATCGATTATCTTTTGGATTTGATTCAGATTGGCAACAATTAGTGAGTGAGATCTAAGGGCTTTGAATGAATTTGTGTAAACTTTGTGTTGCACTCTTTATTTGAATTTGTGATTCTATTTGGATAACTATTGGTGGATTATCTACAAGACTTTGTGCTTGTATTTGTTCATTTTTTTGTGGAATTGTTTTGTTGTAACTAGAAGAATTTTTGCTTCTAATATGACACTTGTTACCTATCTCAAGGATACATTGGTGAAAAGCTACGGAATGAGTTTTTTCCTTTGTGATATTTTTGTTCTTATTTGATCGTTTATTGTTATTATGCTAGTATCTCTAAGCTTTTCTTTGACAAGATAGAGATATTGGAATTACTACTTTGTTTTTAGTTTAAAGTTGTATCGAATCAAAACTACCAACTATGAAGAATTGTAAAACATATTCTCTAAAAAGGGAGAGAAGTATGAATGTGATACACCCCCATCTCTTAATTGTAGTGTACATTTTTGTGAATACTTAATTAGTTTTACTTAGTCTTAATAAGCAGTAAGAAGGGTGCCTCCCCTTTCTGAGAGGAGAGATTACATCTCACACAGTTGTGGTTGAAATCAAGGTTGTGTAATCTGTTAAAAAAGGATTACATAATTTTCACCCAACTATTTTTTGGCAACTCTTTTGGGGACATAATATGCATTCGAAAGCCTCACGCTTTCATTTGAAGTATACACGTGTCCTTTTTCATTGTAATTTATTTTCTTGTAAATTTTTCAAGATTTCACCAAGGACATGTAAATGGCTGCTCAAGGTCGTTGGGGAAATTCTTTTGGTCTGTTGAGTCTAGCTCTACCCCTACATGCTCTTCCTGAAGGCTCGTGGAAGAACTTTCCCAAGTTCTTTGGTGATGGACAACAACATCCTAATGAGCACATTGTTGCTTCCTACATTGCTTGTGGAGTTCATGGTGTTGAACAAGAAGATGTATCTGTAAGTTTGTTTGTGGAGACTCTCCAAGATGTCACTACAGATTGGTTTTATCATTTGGTGCCATGTACCATCATAAACTAGGCAACTCTCATATCCAAGTTTTAAGAAAGGTTCAAACCTCCTGAAGACGCTCATGCTTTGTTGGCTCAGCTCATCCAGTTGAAGAAGGAATCTCGCATACCTATGTGCAAGTTCATTGCTCACTTCAACAAGTTGACATGAATAATTCCAACTGTTGCTCAACCTATGGCTAAGAATTTGAAATTTTTCTTTGTAAATGCTCAAGTTCCCAAGGTTGGTTTCCTATTCAGAAGAGTAGCCCCAGCTACTCTTGCAATTGTGCAGACCTTGGCGACAAAAACTGAAGATGATCGCATTCCTGTTGGGAAAATAAAAATTGAATCAAATGAATTTGAAGAAATCCCTTCTTTGGAGTTATTTTCTTTCATCACAAGGATGGATCCTATGGTTGAAAGGTTGGAAAATCAGCTACTTGTCCTTAAAACATAGGTATCTCAACGTGTGTTTTCTATGCCTTACAAGGACATACCAGGGAGGTCACTTTCAAATGTTTCTCATAATTTTAATGTTGGGAATCAACACAAGTTATCTTCACCTCTGAAGAGGCTTGCTCTTGAGGCACCATTAGTAAAACAAGTAGCTAAGCATCCTAAATCGAATCCAAGTGATCTCGCTATTCTCTTATGGGAAAAGGAAGCAGACATAGCTGGCGAGTCCCAATTTTGGTTTATGTAGTCTCAGATAGCCATTGATGAAAAGCAGAAGGATGAATGTCATTTTCCTGAAGTTCAAGTGAATGAAGATAATCTTGTCTTGAGATTTGAAAAGATGGACATGCACAAAGGTCTCAATCAAGTTGAAAATAATGCATCTATGTTTTGAGGTCATGAACTTGAACACATGTTGCATGAAATAACTTCCCAAAAGGCACATGATGAGGACCTTCTTATAAATAATTCATATTTTCCCAAGTTTTAAGATTGCGAACAACATAGTGAGGTATGCAGTGTAGTCATATTTTCATAGGAATCACATGAAGGAGATCATTGCATTCTGTATGAGCTTTCCATGGTTGATGAATCAATTTTTCAAGTAGCAACTAGTAAGAAGCATTCAATCTTTGACCAATCGAGGGGATGTACCATAATACATCTTGCTTGGTTGGAGGCCAATGGGAAGATAGAGGTTCCACTTGTACCTGAGCGTGAAGATGAACTTGAGGATACAGCTAAAGATGTATTTAAAGATGTGCAAGAACAGTTTGAATTTAATGATTCATTTTGGAGCAACAGTATATCTAATATATTTTCAAAGGTAGCTAAACTTCTTCATCTCTTTCAAGAAGCAATGCCTCAACTTCATTTACATGTAGCTACTAATGATCATGGAAGGAATTTCAAACTTTTGAAGATAGGTAGTTATTTTGTTGAACCTGTGAATGGTTTCAATTGAGAAGGTTTCATTGATGGCTAGTTTTAATTAGGTAGGTTTTTACCTTTTTCAATAAGTGAATTTGCATAAGTTTGTGTCTTGTCTTCGTAGATTTTCTTGTTGTTAGTCATGCTCAACTCTATTGCCCAATGGATGGATAAAGGCACTTGGAGTCTGGAGTTCCTCTCCCTTCATTCATTTCAAAGAATGATCAAAGGAAGCTCCCCAACCGGAGCCATTCGTTATCCTCAAATTCAGCACACTCAATTCAAGGGATAACCCCTACGAAACTTGTCTATTTTGTATCCCACATACTCTAAGCACATAAAACAAGGCAAATTGCATTGGCCCTTGTGCATGGTTCCCCATCCTCAAAAATTTATTCTGAGCATTAACCTTTGTTAATATGTCAAAATTTATTTTAAACCAAGTTGTGAAAATTCAGTTTTGGGAGTTAGAAAAAAAATTGCACATGTAGGGGTATTGATTTTTATCGCTTTTACATATTACATGTACAAGCTCTATTTTTCACCGCTCTTACATATTTCATGCCTTAGTCATTTTCTGGCACATGTAGGAGTAGGTTTTTTAGAGCTTCTACATCTCAAACCACAAGTCACATGTAGGAGCTCTATTTTCACTTCTCTTACATATTTCATGCTTAGTCATTTTTTTGGCACATGTAGGAGTAGGGTTTTTTGTGCTTCTACATCTCAAAACACAAGTCATATGTAGAAGCTCTATTTTTCACCACTCTTACATATTTCATGCAGAAGCTTTGCTTTTCACTGCTCCTACATATGTCACATGCAGAAGCTTTGCTTTTCACTACTCTTACATATTACATGCAGAAGCTCTATTTTTCACCATTTTTACATAGGATATGTAAAAGCTCTATTTTTCACCGCTTTTACATGAAACTACACAAGTCCTTTAATATGCTAAGGCGTTGATTTTTAGCGCCAAGAATAATTTGAAGATGAGGCTTTCTCAATAGCTTCAATGAAAAAAATGATGGATTTCTAGATTATTTTAGATTTGAAAGGCAACGGAAAGTCTCCAATCTCATCGGAGGAGTTAATCTCAAGAATCCTCGTCATATCCAAAGTGCACTCCAATGCTAGACAGTGATGAAGTGCATGCCATCATGAATTTTTCATGGAGAAAGATGTTGAAGAAGGCCAAATTTTTCCTTAGATTAGATTTCTCATTTTTAGCATTTTTTATGCATTTTGTAAATAGTTCTCGACATCTCACATGTCATTTTAAAAGATGTAATTACATGTAAAAATAGAGATGTTTTCCTATAATGATGGACAACATTTTTGAATAAGTCAACTTGTTAGGTGAGATTTTCCTAGATTTGCTCACCTAATTTTCCTAGATTTGCTTATCTGATTTTCCTAAATTTTCTGTCCTCTCTCATCTATAAATATGAGAGGATTCTTTTGTAATGTTTATCTTTTATCTTTTGCAACAAAGTGCTGCCCATTTTGAGAAGCAAATACATGAAACTTTGTGTTCATCTTTGTGTATCTATTTTGATCAATAAAGAAGAAAGTTGCATACCAGAATTTGTGTTGGATCAATTATCTTTTGGATTTGATTGAGATTGGTAGAGATTAGTGAGTGAGATCTATGGGCTTTGAATAAATCTGTATAAACTTTGTGTTACACTCTTTATTTGAATTTGTGATATTGTTTGGATAACTATTGGTGGATTATCTTCAAGACTTTGTGCTTGTATTTTTTCATGTTGTTCATTGAATTGTTGTGTTGTATCTAGAATACTTTTTACTTCTAATACAACACTCATTACATATTTAAAGGATCCATTGGTGAAAATCTATGGAATGACTTTGTGCCTTTGTGAGATTTTCTTTCTTATTTTATCGTTTATTGTTATTATGTTGGTATCTCTAAGCTTTGCTTTGACAAGATAGAGATAATGGAATTATTGATTTTTTTTTAGTTTAGAGTTGTATCGAATCAGAACTACAAACCATGAAGCATTGTAAAACATATTCTCTAAAAAAATAAAGTATGAATGTGACACACCCCTATCTCTTAATTGTAGTGTACATTTCTGTGAATACTTAATTAGTTTTAATAAGCAGTAAGAAGGGTGCCTCCCCTTTCTGAAATGAGAGATTACATCTCACACAGTTGTGGTTGAAATCAAGGTTGTGTAATCTGTTAAAAATGGATTACATAATTTTCACCCAACAATGTTAAAAGCCAGAATGAAGAAAGGCCCACAAGTTCTTTCCAGGGAGCATACAAATTAGAAGGATTTTCATCTTTCTTCCATGAAATGAAGAAGGTTTTTTTACATCTTTAGCAAGCTTGTGAATTGTATGTGGAAACATAATACAGTGAAAGATATATAAAGAAGAGCCACAGCCTACAAATCCTCAAGTGTTTCATTTGAAAAAAATCAAGAAAGAATCTATCGATCAAAAGAGAGAAAATATGCATAATGAAACTCTTTCATTATTTCTGTGAAATAAGAGAAAATAACTTCATTTCTTTCACGGAGAGTAAGATAATTTCAACATTTCTAGTATAGAAGATAAGCTTACCAGTAGAAGATATTTTTAACCATGCTAAGACTCCAAACCCTAGCATTAGTGGCGTGGAAACATGGACCAACAGATGAAATGAAAACAACAAATGCAATTTGAGCCCGTGGATATGATTTTAGGGTTCTTTTTAGGGTTTCTCAATGAAAACCTTAATTCCTTGGCCGCCAAGTGATATTTTGTCACTTAATTTTACAAAAAGCATATATATTAATGCCTTGGTCACTAATCATTTTTGTTTTCCAAATACCATAGTGGAATTCATGCCCCCTATGTTTATGCATAAGTTGAATCAAAAAAAAATATGTAAATAAATATTAAAGGTAATAGTTTATAAATTACCTTAGTATTTATCATGAAATAGGAATAACTGCAATCACACATAAATATTAAAGTAACTCATAAATAATTACTTTTAATATTTATTCAAATATTTGTTTCATGTCTTAAGTCGTGCAAAATCAGAAGGGGAGTGGAACTAAGGTTTTTATCCTTGATTTGCGGTCAAACTGAAGTGATTTTGGAGTCCCACATGGTTGACCATCACTCAAGAAAAGTTTGTGTCACCTTATCACTCAATCACTTCCAATTTTGGGGCTTCTTTTGCATGATTTTCATGCTTATACGACCAAGGAGGAATATTTATCATGCAAAATTAGAAGAGTAAAATTGAAGCATTTACTCCTAATTTTCTGTCAACTAGAGTGCCTTTGGAGTTCTTTCTGGTCATGAAAATTGAGAGGGGGAGTTTGGAGCTATTTGAGCTTAGTTTACATCAGTTGTGAGCCCCTTTTTAGGGCCTTTTCCATTTTGTTCATGAATTACTTTGGAGGTGGGATATTTTACAGTTCAGTTATCTTCACATGACTATTCTTAGCTCTTTGAGCTATTTTAATGTATAAAGGAAAAAGACTTGTGTTTTTTTTTCTTAATTCTTGCTTATCTTTTTTCTTTCACACTACGAAGATTGAGAAATTTTGTAACTCATTTTATAGATTTATACTGAGCAACAGGTTATAGGTTACTTATTATTGTCATTTATGCAGTACTTTCCTACTATTTTCATTCAAGATTTATCAATTTCACCTTCTCAGATTAATGTTAGTGTCTTTATGAATGATATTGATGAAGTTAATGTGTTTTAATCACCAAAACCTCTAGTTTTGTCTCATTCATTACTGTACATGCACAAAATCAATTATTTATCACAAGTCTTAGGTTGTGCTAGTGTTTATTCTATCTTCCAAGTTGTGAAACATAGTTTCCCTTCCGAAAAGACAAATTATTAAACCTTCTTTAGAAACATTATTGTGATCAAATTGCCCTTTTCTGAGTTGTGTGAACAGATCTTTCTGAAAAAATAGTTGTGAATCAGTTTGCATGTTTATATTATTTTGGCGCATCACCTCTTAGAAGTAGTTTTTACATTCAGTCAGTTATCCTTCTTCCCCTTTTCCCAAACAAATATCATAATTTTTTTAGTTTATCAAAAATGCAACCAGCCCATAATCTGGAGGTTCATTCTCACAATAGGTCACCCACAACCTGAGTTTGATCCCATGTTGCACAGTATTGTTGAGTTTCACACTTAGTTTTCAAGGCACAATCCTCTGTAACAACAACAGTTTATACCCACTTGAGAACATGAGTTCTCTACCCATACAATCTAGCCAATACATAGGTATTTTATCATGATATTTGACCTAATTCTATTATGGCTCTAATTCCATTTATTGCAAACCACATGATTATTCAAGCAATGTTTACATGACATCATAATTATCAATGATACATCAACAACTTCATTTTCCAAACATGTACGCTTATGGAAAACGTCTATCACATTCTATGTAAATTTCCTAATTCAACTTCATACAATCCAATTAAAACTCACACATTCATTCTATCTTCATACGAGAGAATGCATGCAATAATAGTATAACATTATCCAATTAGCACACAATTCATTTCCAAAATAAAAGAGATAAAGGGAGATAGAATATCAAGCATTCCTAGACAATAATGCTTCCAACAAATAAAGCTCTTGGAATTTCTCCCAAACAATTCTACTTGCAGCCTCCTACTTTCTCAGCTTCACAAATCAACTTCAACTCTCTCCAAAAAATCATACAAACTCGATAAAATAATACTCTCAACTTACTCAACAACTACTCTCTAATTACCAATTATTTTCCTTTCCATGTAGTGACCTAATGGCGAGGATGTTGGAAAGAGGTGAAAAAGGACGTGGGAGTGGGGTTTTGAAGTTTGAGATCGATGTTGGCACTGATGGAGAGGGTGATGGTGAGAATGCTAAAGCAGATGGAGGTGTTGAACCAACTGAGTAGTTTTTTCCTGGGCTACTTTAGTCTTTTGCTCTGTGGGGTTTCACTGCTTATGCCCTTTCTGAGCTAGTTATTTTGGCTCCCTCTCGGGAGTTTTTTGTAGGTCTTGGAGGTGCGCTTCATTTGGGCTTTCCTCCAAGCTTGTTCAAATTTTGTGGTGAAGGGATTTTGGAGGAGAGATGTGTAGCTAGGCTTTGTTGTGAGATTTTTTCTTATCTCTCTTCCTTTCATTTTCCCTTGCGCCATATGGTCTCTCTTCTTTTTTCTCTATTTGTTGCAACCTATGTGCTTTCTTTTTTATTTCCTTCTGGTGGTTACTATTATGTGGAATCTCATCATTATGATGTCTCTATGTGTGGGGTTTGGTGGGCTCCCCTATGGGATCTATCCATTGTTTTGCTTGTAGGTCTGGTTTGGGCTCTTTTTTCCTATGCTGCTCCCATTGATGGGTATGGGTTTGGTGGGCTTGAAACGGGTAGTGCTTTTATTCCCTATTGTTGAGGCTATCCTTTTTTATGCTTTGGCTATGGTTGGAAGCCTCTCTTTTGTGGCTTGGTCCCCCTATTTTATGAATTTTTCCTTTCTAAAGGGGTTTGTTTATGCTTCCTAGGTTCCTAGTTCTAAACCATTCATGTTTAAGGAAGACTTTATTGTTCTTTTCTGAGGTGTCAATTTTTTTTTGTGCGACCTTTGGGTTGTGATCCTCCCTAAGAAGGTGAAGCTTACTCTTATGAAGCGAGTGTATTATCTTTTAAAGGTTGATCGGTTCTACTAGCTAAAGGCTCCTACTATTATGGTCTCTATTCATATTTGTTTTGGCCTTATTCCTTTAGCTGGGTGATTCTCAAGCTTTAACCCCATATCCTATTTTTTTATGGTTTCTTTGGAAGTGATTCTTCATGTTGTTGGTTATTTGCCGATGGTTGGGTTTTTTTTCAATATTTTTTTGAAATCCCAAATGAGTTTATATCTTAAAGTTGTTAAGGTGGATCTATAGCTTTTATTTGGGATTCTTGTCTTAGTTCACAGTTTGTTCTTGGTGTATATTTTATCGAAGGATTCTATAGTCGCTTGTTTGGTTGTTGTGCTAGCTTTCCCCTTGGATCCTATGGAGGTGGATTTCTCTCCTTTTGAGGTGGAGATGGGAGGTGAAGGTTTTTGGTCTCCTCGGTTTCTATTCCTATTGAGGTGGATAGTTCTCCTATGGAGGTGAAGGTTGAGGGTGTTGGAGATTTCAAGCATTGGTGGACTAGCTGGTCATGACATCTTCTCCAATAGAGGGGAGCTCTCTCGTTTATTGGTGGAGATGGAGTTGGTTTTCTGTTATCGAGTGAGATTGTGCTGCAAGGAAGTTGTTTTTTTGTTGTTCTCTATTGTGTATCCCAAAGCCCCTATTGAGATGGGGTTTTTGGACTCATTGGTTTTACTGAGAAACAGAGTTCTATTGGTGGTTTACATCATTTTTGTTCTCTATTCTTTTAGGGCTCATATTTGATTATTTTAAGCAGCTGGTTTGTTGATGCCTAGTTGATTCAAGCAATGCTCAAGTTTATTTAAGGTTTTTACATCCCTATTAAAACCTATTTAGTGTAACTCATTTAGTCTTGTCATTCTCTTTATGGATGTTGTTGTTTAGGTTGTTGTTGGTCTGTTTCTTTTACTTTATGTAGCTCTCTCTTTGCTTGAGTTTCAGGTCCCTTTAAAACCTGTTTGTACTAGGTTTTGGGGCCCCATCAAAACCTGTTTTACCCATATTTAAAAAAAAAACTCTCTAACTCACAAAATGAACTCTATATTTTCACTCACAGCAACTCAAGTCAGCATAATAATCTTAGCAATATGATGGACCCCTTAACAATAAAAAGGTGCTCTCAATTTATAGGAAATAATGATAAATTGATTTCTAAAGATCAACTAAAGGATACACCACCTTTCCTAATTTATACCACCTCTTAAAATAGAAAATAAGAATCCAAATTCCATTCTAATACTTTGTGATCAAATGGAAAACTAGTTGAGGTGATCCCACAATAATGGTTTACACTTTTTGGAACATCCTAATTTTTGTTGAAATCACATATTTTTAGAAAATGTAATTATTTAAGCCTTGAAAAGTTCCATTTAAAGGATTCCACTTGAAGAGGTTTTTATCAAACCGCCTTAAATAAAACCCCCTTGGATAGAACCCCACTATTTTTAAACCATACCTATAACGGAGTCTCCTTTACACCTATCAAAATGCTAATAAAAAACCAGTTTTGATACCTTTTCGGGGATCAAATGAATTCATTTAAATATTTTTTTTTGTAAGTATGTAGTCCTTATTATTAGCCTCCCAAAAAGTATAATTTCAAATATATTTAATTTGATTATTATATTTATTTTTTTAATTTTTTGTTAATGTAGGTTTTTCACCAAAAATCAAGTTTTTTGTTCTACACATGTGGAAAAATAGCAGAATATAAAAAAAAAATCTGAAAAATATCTATGCACTAGATATTGATGTCCTTGATCCAACCAAAAAAAAAAAAGAATTTAGATACATAAAAAAAAAGTTGTGTTAGCAAGTAAACCTATGTCTAAATTGTAATTGGTTTGATTTCAAAACTTGATTAAGAAAAAATATTCAATAAAACACTATGAAACCAATTTCATGCACTAGATATCATAGTTAAAAAAATTACTAAAAATTAGAATTTTATCCTTCATAGAAAAAAAGTTATGTGTTAGCAAGTACACGTCACTCTTTAAAAATGGTGTTTACTATTAAAAACTAGTTTTCGAAGGAGATGGAAAATGAAATGCAATTTGATTCCAAAGTTTTTTAAAAAAATAGATTTAGAATATACAGAAAAAAGTCACAAATCACTAGTTTGCATCATCTTCAAATTCATCGTGGTTTAGCAGCTATAGATGACCGAAAGTGAAGATTTAGTTAAAAAAAATTAGTTCAATGTCTAGTTTGGCCAAAAATTGCAAACCAGTATTGTGGGATCACCCAGCAACCCTTTTCTCTTATTTTTGGAAACATAAAATCAACACATAAACAATTCTTATCTTACTCAATTTATATCTCTATTACTGAGTCGACTTGAATCGGCTTACTCACGCAATTATACTAAGTCAAAATGCTTAGAAATATGATAGCAAACTTAGCAACAAGTTTCCTACTTTACTTTGTTATATTTCTAACTTTTAAACTCACATTGTATCCAAATGGCACACATCATTTATGGATGAACAATTTACTCCTGACTTCTACCTTTACTAGGTTTCATTGGTGGAATTTATGCCCCTTTATCTTTGCAAATTTTGGTGCCCCATATTGGGTAGTTTTATTGGCTTTTGCAATAGTTATTCATAGCTATGTCTCTTATGCTAGGCATGGATTTCCTTGCCAAAACATGGCTACCAATAGTTTCTAAGTAACTCTTTACCATTCCTATTACATTTAACGCCTTTCTTATGTGCATTTCTCTCACCATCACATGGCTACTATATCAGCCTCTTGCATGGAATTTCAGATGTTTAAAATTGATATATTTTCTCTTCTAGTGTGGTTTATCTTGCCAAAATTGGCTGTTATCACTGCTCCCAAAGTAAGCATATAATTTACTATGATGTGTATGCTTTTATCTCCATTTTTTGCACTTAACTTCCATCGCTACTTTGGGCATATGTATTTTATATGTTATGATTCAAATACTTTTCAATGCAACCTTTATTTGTAAGAGAGGGGGACCAACCACACCAAGGCTCAAGGTCATAGAGAGCCAAGAGTGGAGGGCTTCCCTAACTTACCTCAAACTAACAGGTGTTTTGGGATAGGATCGAGAACACTCTCAAGTCCTCCTATCACTCTACAGACCCGAAAATCCAATTGGGGCTAGACAAGCCAATTTTTGGAGTCCAAACTGCACCTCAAATAGCTCTCTATCTGAGGATGGTAGTGCGGGTCTGGGACAAAAATGTGGTGTGCTAGCATCCATACGTCCAGAGAATGAAAATGCATTAAGAAGACCACCAGAAGCCTACTAATAGCCTAGCTAACTAACTTTAACAAAATGAACAAAATGATAAAGTACGAAAAGTAAGTATGGAAATAATAAAGTATATAAAAACAAGGGTGATGAATATCAACTCACTAAAGCGCCAATTTTACAGTGAGCTCCATGCACACATTCACCTATACACAAGAAAGAAGGGAAAATTGTTGGGGCTGTATAGGGGTTTTCCTTAGTCAAACCCCTTCTTTGGTGTTTCCACCTCTACGGAAATGGAAAGAAATGTACTAAACACTACAAAAGATACAAAGCTACTCTATCAAATCACAATGTGAAAGTAAATTGATGCAATACCACCTCCACCCAAAGGAACTCAAGGCCAATGAAGTGAGAATGCAAGGTAATGAACTTGGAAAATTTTCCATAGCTGTAGCAATGACAAAGGGAGGTCTCACAAGACTCCAAGATTGCAACATCTATGGTAGATCAACATGTACAAGGATGAAATTAATGGAGTAACCAGTTGCTGTAATGCTAAATGAAGTTGTGAAAATGCTAGAGAGATTGAATGAAAGTTGCTAAGGATATCGAATGAGTGTGAAAGAGATGAAGTGATAGTGAATGCAATGGGTTTGAAGGCAAAAAGGGGTCATTTTCAGGTCAGGTGGTTGCATAGAGTCTTTATAAGTCATCCCCAATGAGGAGTGTAACTTCTGTGCAGACTCTAAATGTAGGAATATGTCAAGGATAGTAACACACCACACAAACGTTTGTGCATCGCGCTCGCATCCCTAATGAAAATTCCCCCACCAACGCACAAAACATGCGCCAATTAGATGCATTTTGGATGGGTGATGTGGAATTTCACCTTTGGATTTGATTTTCTAAGGTGATGGTATTCAAAAGGGGGGAATTTACACAAGGGGTGCAAATTCGCTCCTATACATTTTTCCCCCACCTTAGCGAGCACAAATATCTATGAGTGTTTGGTAAAGTAGATCGAAGAGTTAGAAATGTATAAATAAACCATCAAGGAAACAGACCATGATTTGGTGAGCTCGAAAGAATAGGGAATGCAAAGGACTCCACAGGTACTCTCTCCTAAGGAGGATCAAACAAAAGGTACTTTGTAGCTCCACAGAACTACAAAGCTAAGAAAAGTACACCGAAGGCCCGCAGACCAATGATGGACAAATCCCACAGGATGCAAGCCCTTCATAGGCCCTTGGACTTGCAAAGAAGGCATTCCCCCAAGTAATCTCTCATGAAGGAATCCCAGTGTAAGGGGACTCTGTAGAGTTGGACTAGAAAGAGGCTTTACAGGTGCACCTACAAAGCAACATGTTAATCCACAAATAAAACATGTCAAAAAAAAAACAAAAAAAAAAGCATCCATGCAGGAAATAGACAAATAGTCACGTAGATAGTCAAAAAGTTGAAAATCTTTCAAAGGGGTCCCTCAGGAACCCTTCAAAAGAAGAGAAGTCCACTCAAGGGATGTGTGTTTTGAAAGTGAGAAAATATTTTTTCGCAAATCAATTCACCATCAAGGAATCCTTTCAAAAGATGTTCACTTCATCAAGGAATTCAAAAGGAAGAAATTGCCCCCTCATGAGGGGAAGGTCGAGGCTTCTCCCACAAGAAAATTTTCTCCCTCCTCAGAGGAAAGTTCTTCAAGTTCTTTCATTGTGAACCCATGATGAAGGAAACACATTCTGCTAGGGATCCTTGTTGAGAATGTGATCTTTGAAAAATTTTGTAAAGATTTTTGAGAAAAGATTTGTTTGCTATCAAATGCATTTTTTTTAAATCCTATTTGACATGGTAGCCTCCCCTTTGGGTGGTGTGTGTTGAACGTAGATGCACACAACATCCTAAGAAGAGAAAAGAAAAAATGAAAAAGTGATGTTGTGGTCCATGGGAAATAGCGAGATGTCATCGTGGTGATGTTTTCAACCACACAAGGGACAACACATAAGTACCACAACATCACAACTCAAGCAAAGAAGAGAGAAAGATAAAAAAATTGTAAAGAGAAACAATAACATTACAGACAAAGGACACAAGGGCGATCTAATATTTTGGGGCCAAAGCTGCTCATAAATATATATAAGTATAGTAATAGTATATAAATGAACTATCATCAACCCCCTATGATATCAGACCATGTGAACAATGCACAAGAAGACAAAATAAAAATAAAAATTTGGGTCAACATGGAAGGGAAGCCTAAATGCCCCCAACACTTTGCATCATCCCCAATTTGTTGAAAATCAATACACATAATAGAGGAAGAAGGATGCCACAAATAGAGGAAGTTTCACAACACAAAAAAATTCTTGTATCCAAGCACCTACGAGGGTGACAAGGGTCATCTAGGAATACACAACGCAAGCACAGGGGAACACATCACTACAAACACACACCTAATCTAAAGGTAAAGAAGAGGAACCCCCCTAACACTCATTGACCAAGAGGTCATCTGCTTCCTAATCTAGATCATTATACAAGGAAAGAAGATGAGCCCGCAGTGGTGGAATATTAAGGCCGACCCTCCCGCAACAAGGGCCAAGGAAGAAGGCCACACAAGGTGTTCTCTACTCAGCTCTTATGGAGAAATGGTCAGTGATTTTGTGAAGATCATTAACAAGGTTGGGACCTCATCCAAAGAGTTAAACATGCACTTTAGGGAGTGCCATGTGTTACCTCAATGGACAGGGAGGACAGTGCCCGAGATTCATTACTAGGATCACTATGTGACTCAAGAGCAATGACAAACTTAGGGAATTACAGACTTCTTCTATCACAAGGATGATGCACGCTATGCAAAACTACCCTTCAAAGGGGGTGGACTCCTCTTATGCCCCCCATTACTAGAAGGGAAAACCTCCACCTTTTGGTTCATTGAAGGATGTGAACTCCCCACAGACGAGGCAAGAGGTGCGGAGGAGAAGACCATGGCAGACACCAGCAAGGTGTTCGGCATGTCCATGGGTTTAGGGAATGGCAGTATGTTCATAAGGGACATCAAAAGAGGTGGCACGATCGAAGGAGTGATAAACACTTGCACCTTTTTAGGGTCAGGTGTATTCACACTCATAGCAGGAGTTGAGAGCAAAACCAAATTTGATTAAACAGAATCATAGGGGACAAGAGAGGAGGACATAGTACGAGGCCTTCAAATAAGGGTGGTTGACTCCCCTTCTTTCCTCTATAAAGTGGCCTGCTCAGCCGCCAAATCCTTTCACCAATGCTTGTGCTCGTGCACAAGACAATTTCTATAACTCTGAGAGCTAGAGGTTGGGAGATGAAACAGGACATAAGGCTCCTTCTCAGCCATAGGATTTTCCATCATAGCCATCTCTAATAGAGGGATAGACTCTTGGATGGGAGCAAGAAGAGGATATTTAGAGATAGTGAGGGGATTCAACTCTAATGCCTCTGTGGCGGGCCTTTTCCCATTCACTACTTTAGGATCAAGAGTGGTAGGAGGCCGCGGAGGCTGAGACATAGAAGATTCCCCTTGGGGAACCTTCCCCCTACCACAAAGGTAGGGACAATGTCCAGGAGGCACAATAGGAAGGTCTGATATCCTAATCTTGGATTTGTGCCAAGCAGGCACATCAGACTTCTTATGTGGAATCCAGGAGTAGACATCCAAAACTATTCTTTAGAAAGGGGAGTAGAAGAGGCACCTCAAGGATGAGAAGGCCTCTCCTTTCCCTTTCAAGAAGAGGAGGAATCTTGTTTCTTCACTACCATAGGGGTCACTTTCGGTTGTCCCTTACACTTGATCTTATACTTCACATAGTTTTGATAAGTTTATTCTAGGGGGAAGCGGACCGACCGAGGTGGGCCAAAAATGATCCAATGAATACCCCCATGGGATACCAATGGCTGATATCTTATCTCATCCACAACGTGCACAACACCTTCATGGGAGAATTTTAAACATTTATGAATAATGGAAGTGATTCCATTCATGGAAACTAGCCACAGGATACCTAACTTCACCCTGAATATATCAAATTCCAGAATAACATCAAAGGTTGTATCCACAACCCTAGGTTTGACTAGAATAGAAAGAGTTATTGATCCATATGGCTTAAGGGAGAGACCATTAGGTGTATGAATGGTAGAATTTGTTTCTTCATACTCCTTCCTCTACAATGAATTTAACCACAATGTCTCCTCTGTAATAATATTCACTTGGCTCACAGGGTCAACTAGGACCCTTGTCACAATGTTTCCACTGAGGTGAGTAGGAATGTAGAGGGGAGAGCTCTTTTTATTCAAGGGCATGTCCTACAAGGTGTAAGTCACATCTGGAAAACCAATCACATGCTACAAGGAAGGACTAATCATGAACATATTAACGTACGTCAAGGGCTGAGTAGAAGAATCGAAGGGGTCAATAATCAAGTTAGTAGAGTGTGATAGAAATGGGTCTATGTAGATCTGCAACTCACTATTAACCTTCACCCCTGATTTATTCATATTTTGTTTCATCCCATCATGATGAATGGTACCATCATCGATGTGATCCTGTAACTCATGACATAGGCACATACAACACTTGATATCATGCCCTTTAACCCGATGGTACTAAAAAAAAGCATTCACATCATACCAATCACGATAAGGTTCCTTGAGAGGTTGGGGATTTTCCAAAGTTATGATCTTATCCTTCAACAACTTTTGCAAGATGGAAGAATAAGATTATGCTAACTTTGTAAACTTCCTATTGCATTTGAGGTCATTATCGTTTGTCGTGGTGAATACATTCACAATAGCTTTACCTTTTCCTAAGATGGATACAATAGATTTTCCTTTTGACTAGGAGTGCGAGGAAGATCCCCCAAACTAAACTACCATTTTTTGATATTCTCGCAACATGGAACACAAATGTGCAAAGGAAGGGTATTTCATTAGGGCAAAATTTTCTTGCCAAGCTCTCTGCAGGTTACCTATGAACACCTTATGCACATCAAAGTCAGGCAGTGGGTACGAGATTTGTGAAAAGAGTACTCGGTATTGCGCTATGAAATTGGTTATCTTCTCATTATCTCCCTGCTTACATCAGACGAGATCCAAGAAGGTCATCTTCAGACCGATGTTAGCTTGGAGTTGTTGGAGAAATTGATTCAAAAGTTGATCAAATGAAAATATAGAATCATCGGGTAAGGAATAGTACCACTCGAGTGTTGTGTCCTTGAGAAATCGAGGAAATAGTTTTTCCATCAAAGCGTCGTGATGGAAGAAATTCATACACAAGGCATTAAAGGCTAATACATGTGTTTGTGGATCCCCTTTGCCACCATACTTCTAAAAATTTGGAATCTCCATTCATTCTGGGAAGAGATTACTCAACATTGCTACCAACAATTGGCTATGTCGGAAGAAAGGTTGAAAAATAGGCTACGCAAAAGCCTAGGAAAGGCTTGCCAACTGGTTTTGTATTTGAACCATGTTTTGAAGAAGGGCATTGAAAACTGAGTTAGAGGATGACAAAGGCCCACTGGAACCTCTAGAACCACCACCACTGTAACCACCACCCAAGCCACCACCACTAGTAGGCCCTCCATCGAAGCCACCTCCACTACTGAAGCCACCACCATGGCCTCCACCAAAGCCACCTCCACTACCAAAGCCATCGCCATTCATTCCAATAGATCCCCCACCACCAAAGGTAATAGGAGGGGTGAAATTGAACCCAAGGGGTATTCTACTCATGTTAAGAGTGTTAGGCCTTTGAGAAGCAGAAGAGACACTAATCGAGGGGCCCGTTTTGGCCATGCATACAGATGTGGTGGGCATTGAAATGCTATTTTTATTCTATAGACATCAAGCACTTCCCCTTGGGTGGTGCTCAATCTAGACTAATACGAAGGGATATAAGGTTTCATTAGATTGACAAGGCCACGTAGGAACTCTATGCTTGTCTGATCCTTTCCTAATAGATGTCTCACCTTGCAAGTAAGCCTAGCGGCTCTCACCATGTTTGGTGTGCTCTCCAATTGATTCATAAAGTCCGAAAATCTGTTATCTAATGCCAAAAGGTTTTTCGCAGGGATATGCATAGCCTTATTCTCATCCATGGATGAAGCTACAGGGGATGTTGGAGGAGTAGGAATGCAAGTTGTCTCATCTACGAAACCCATCTCATTAGTAAATCCCATAGGAAAACTAGTGGTAAAGTCAGTAGCCAAACCAGTGGAAAACTTGGAGGTGAAACTAGAAGTGACCTTATCTTCTCAATCGGTAGGTGTCACACACTCTCCTAACAACATACCCAGAAGTCATGTACTAGGTTATGATGCTCATAAAACTTCACAACGCTCACCTGGTTTATCAGCACAAGCAAATGGGCAGACATTGTTCATGTCGGGTTCACCAAAAATGTAAGAGAGGGGGACCAACCACACCAAGGCTCTACATCACAAAGAGCCAAGAGCGCAATGCTGCCCTAACTTACCTCAAGCTAACGGGTGTTTTGGGATGAAGATCAAGAATGAAAAGCACTCTCAAGTGTTCATGTCACTCTACAGAACCAAAATCCCAATTGGGGATAGATGAGTAAGTTTCTAGAGTCCA
Source organism: Sequoia sempervirens (assembly GCA_007258455.2). NCBI lineage: Eukaryota > Viridiplantae > Streptophyta > Pinopsida > Cupressales > Cupressaceae > Sequoia > Sequoia sempervirens. Next base: position 580,591,450 of record VDFB02271358.1, on the reverse strand, counting down.
AACTGCACCTCAAATAGCTCTCTTTCTGAGGACATAGTGAGCCTAGAAAACATAAAATGTAGTAAGAAAACCACCATAAGCCTACTAACAGCCTAGCTAACTAACTTTAACGAAATGAACAAAATGATAAATAATGAAAAGTAACTACATAAATGATAAAGTAAGTAGATAAGAACAAGGGTGACAAATATCAACTCATTAAAGTTCCAGTTCACCAGCAAGCTCCACGCACATGTTCACCTACACACAAGAAAGAAGGGAAAATTATTGGGGCTGTATAGGGGTTTCCCTGAGTCAAACCCCCACTTTGGTGTTTCGACCTCCAGGGATAGCCAAAAAAGAAATGAAGTAGAAAGTATGATAAATGAAATGGAAAGAAATGCATTGAAAATTACAAAAGATACAAAGCTACTCTATCAAATCACAATGAAAAAGTAAAGTGATGCAATACCACCTCCACCCAAAGGCACTCAAGGCCAATGAAGGGAGAATATAAGGTAATGAACTTGGAAAAGTCACCACAGCTATAGCGGTGACAAAGGGAGGTCTCACAAGATTCCAAGCTCGTAGATTCTATGGTAGAGCAACACATGCAAGGATGAAGTTGACAGAGTAACCAACTACTACAATGCTTAATGAAGTTGTGAAAATTCTAGAGAGATTGAATCAAAATTGCTAAGGAGATCGAATGATTGTGAAAGAGATGAAGTGATAGTGAATGCAATGGATTTGAAGGGGAAAGGGGTCATTTTTGGGTCGGTTGGTCACATAGAGGCATTACAAGTCATCCCCAATGTGGAGTGTAATGTCCCTGTAGACTCCAAATGCAGGAAAATGTCAGGGACGCCAGCACACCGTGCAGACGTCTGTGCGTCACACTCACGTCCCTGACAAAACTTCCCCCACCAACGCACAAAACACATGCCAAGTGGATGCATTTCGAATGGGTGATGTGCAATTTCACCTTTGGATTTGATTTTCTAAGGTGAGAGCATGCAAAAGGAGAATTTACACAAGGGGTGCAAATTTTCTCCTATACAATATCATTGATAATATGCTATTTTATATATATGTTCTCCATCATAGCCATTATGACATTAGTAACATGCTTTTAGTTTGATATATATTATCCAGCTCATGGTTATATTAACAACAATATATGAATTCCATTACCCTCATATATATATATATATATATATATATAAAACAATATATCAATATGTAAATATCAATTGAAATATATATATCAATATATATAGATTTTCATATAATTTTAAATCAATTACATATATTTTAATATCCTTCACAATCACTTTAAATATATATATTAATATATATATGGGTATTTTTTTCATTTAATTATACATACATATATAAATATTAATATATTTATATTTATCATTATTTAAATATAATAACGCATCTATTGATGTGTATATATAATACATATATATTTATGTATTTCAATGTTCACCTACTTATTATGTATCTACTTATGCCCATACCTACATACATTGATATGTATGTGTCATTGCATATATACATACATATGTATTTTGTATGTATATGTACCCATATGCGTTTATTCATCTAAAGCAATATATAAATATCTCTTGCTTAATCAAAAGGGTTTTAACATTAGGACTTAAGTTGACAAAGAAAACAAAAGGATTCAAAGACAATAACCCTAACATACTTATAAACCCAAAAGGATAACATGGTTTAACACATACTGACATAGACTCTTCAAGGTTACTCTACCTGATGTAGTACATGTGTTCAGATACTCAGAAGATCATGACAATGATTTTCATACCAACGCCTTCTCCCTGATGATACTCTCCCTCCCCCTTTAAAGGGTTTGAACTTGTCCTACATCCAACTTAGTGCAACAAGAATGAAGTTATCTGATAACATAAAATCATATTCATCATATATCATTTGCATCATCAAAGCATTAAAAAATAATCTTGTCATCATGCATATTCATATATTTCATTCATCCATCAAACATATTAAATTCATAAGCTTGCATTAAAACATATTTACTCACAAAAGTAAAAGCAATCTAGTAATTCAGAAATGAGGTGTAACATAATGCATCAATTACATGTATCACTCACACCACCCTTTGGGTAGTTGAGTCTCACACCCTCTTTTGGATTTATTAGCCACCTCTCATAACCATTTGTTTTTCCTTACCTGAGTTTTCATAACCATGTAATCTGGCATTTACCAAGTAGGTAAACCTCCCTCCTATTTTGGGCTCTTGGGATTTATTACTCCTCTTGGAATTATTTGCCTCTATTTTGCTTCATAAACAACCCTCACCTCTCCTATGACAAGTTCACTAGATCATTTATTCATGAGTGCTAATTTAGTGCAAAAGGAGTGTTGATTTTGTTCATCTTTGGATTCTAGTCTTACTTTCCTTCAATCATTTTGATCATGGGTGGCTTCACAACCAAATCTAATATGGCATTAGAGCTAGTCGTGAGTTGTGGGTTAGTAGTTTTTTAGAAATCTAGAGTCATTTCATTCTTGAAAGCAATGCATTCTCTTCTCTTGCATCTAATTATGACATTGAGAATCGGAAACACTTGAAAGAAATTGAAATTTTTGGGGCGTTCCTTTTTGTTTCTTTTAGTGCAAGTATTTTGGGAGCTTCTTGGAGAAAATTTGAGCTCACCATTGAGTCTAGAGTTGCTAAGAAAGTCAAATTTCCTTTTATTTCATCCAAATCAAGCACAAAGGTGAATTCTATGAAGGTTTGAATCAAAGGTTTCAAAGCCAAAGTCAGAGGGTACGTTTTCTTTTAGGGAATTTTGAGGCCAAATGGACTATGCCATCACGTTTAGAAGGCCCAAAAACCAAAAAATTAACTGTCAAATCATCAATTTTCATGAAATTCAAATTTGAGGAAAAAAATTAGTAGGAGAACCATATAAACCCACCTATGTATGGTACAACACACATTATGAAAAAAAAATTTAAAATATTTCCTTAATTTTTTTGCATCATCAAAAAAATTGCAAAGAAAAAGAAAAAATTTCATAGTTTTATAATTGTAAAAGTTATTTAAAAAAAAAAAAAAAACCTTAAGTTCATAAGGGTACTGATAATGTACTTGTACCCCTATCAGCCCCTATACCCACAACAAGCCCCATTTGCATTAATCCACACACCAGCATAGGTCGCAGGCCTTGTTACGGTTGTAAACTCCTTTGCTTTGGCTATGGGGTGTGGCTCGGCCACCCATGACCCATACTTTTTATTAAAACTTTCAAAAAAAATTTAAATAAATATATATATGTTCCCTCTATGCCTACCTCCCATTCTTGGCCCTTGTACCTAAAAGTTAGTGCACTGCTACATTTGGTGGATTTTTTAGCAGTTCTCTAGTTTTTGGTGGTTTCGCCAATTTTGGTGAAAGTTTCATCATTTGGTTGATAGAAAAATTTGGCAGTTTCACTAAAATTAAATTTGGCAAGAGTTAACTTTTGAAAAAATGAACCCCTCACCGTTGGAGTTTTGCATTTTCTCCTAATTTTCAAATGGATCTCTCCCTCTCTCTATCCCTTCCTCCATCCCTCTATCTCTCTCAATATTTCCCTCTATTTCTCTTCCTCGTCATCTCTACCTCTCTATCTTCATATTTATCATTTTATCTCTCTCCCCCTCTATCTCTCACTCTTTCTATCACTTTATCTCCCTCTCCTTTTCCCTCTCTCCCTATTGGAATATTCAAAAGAGGTATAAATGTAAGTGTGTTATTATAATGGAGTGAATTTGCACCCCTAGAAAAATTCCTCATTTCATCACCCCTACCCTAGAAAATTTAAATCTGATGATGCAAATCCTCTATCACCACGTCGCTTCTTCCACCTGGTCATGTCATTTTGCATCAGTGGAGGAATCTTTGTTGGGGATGCACACAAACGTCCACACATTGCATTGTCATCTTGATAGGATTCTTACCCCTGGATTTCGTAGATATGTTACATTTCCTATTGGGTGGAAAGTGTAACATCTCCTATCTCCTTGGCTGATGAATTTCAACTCTTCTACCACCTTTTTTCCAATTCAAATGTTCCAACATTTATTCCTTCATGCTTCTTGGATTATAAGCTTCAATCTCACAAGTTTCCCTCACTCTCTTGCTTCTACACCATTTTCTCTTGGTTGCAAGCTCCTCACTTGGCTCTAACATCTTGCTTTCATTGCAACACCATCGCCATTGAAGAATCATCAAGCCTCATCTTCTCTACATGCTAGAGATGCTTTAATCCTTCTTTTATTGGCCTTGAGAGCTCATAGTTGGGAAGGTGATATTGCTCACTATTTTCCATTTGCATCATCTCATTTATTGAGTAACATTCTAGTTGTTTGTGCTCTCTACTTAGCAATACTATTTCCTTTCGATTTCCTTTATTGATTTCTATACTTTGTGGCTATTTGGCTATCTGTGGAGGTAGGAACACTAAAATAGGGGTCTGACTAAGGTAGACCTCGAATACAACCCAACATTTTTCTCATTTCCATGTGTGTAGGTGTTTTTTACTAGAGCTACTTAAAGAATCAACTCGTGGGTGAAAAGGTATATTTTCCCTCTCTTCATCATTTTTGTAACATCTCATTTCTAGTGTTTCTCTTGTTTTATTTGTTGTTTTTGTACTTTTTCATTCTTTGAAAAAATCTATAACACCACATATTCAAGCAATTACTAAGTTTCCTTGTGTTTTTGTCTATTTTTTGAACCCATGTCTGTATGGACACCAGCACATCCCTAAGACACTAGCACATTGCGCTAGAGTCTGAGATCCATGCTATCATCCTCAGACAGTGAGTTGTTTGGGAAGCAGACCAAACCTTGTAAATCAGTTCTTCTAACCCTGTGAACATTTAGTTTTAGCAGAAGGAAAGTAGTAAGCTATTTTCCCTTCCTTTTGAGCCTCAGTACCTTGTCCTTTTTGATTTGTTTGGAAAACCCAAGGTAGTTTAGGGAAGCCCATTCCTTGGGGATCTCCCATGACCTGGAGTCCTAGGGGTGACAATTCCCCCTTCTCTACATTTTGGTGAACCCAACATGAACTATTTCTCTTTCATTTATTGGTATCAAAGAACCTTCTCTTGTATCCTAGGCATGTTGTAGATTTTTGTGTTGCAAGGCATACAACCTTGCAACCCAATCTACAACCCCTGGTTGCATAGTTAGAAGGGATCTTAGATATTTAGGAGTGGAATTTAGATAGGTCACTATCCAATCTCTCAATCTTTTATGTCTATTGAGTTTGTTCCACCTATGTACATTAATATGGTTTCATTCATGTGTATTCCTTCTACCCAGCCTATGAGTGGATCACCAGACATAATTTTTACCTTGCAATACTTACCTATGAATAAAGATCCTTCTCCCTTATACATTCCCACTCATTTCAATGAAAACATTGTGACTGGTGTCCTAGTTGACGTTGTGAGTTAAGTGAAATTTATAATGAAAGAAACTCTACTTATAAACTTTATGCATAGGGAGGAATACGAAGAATCAAAGGCCACTATATGCACACATGATAGACTCTCAATCCCTCCTCTTGGTTCTATTACTTTTTCGGTCATGGTAAGACCTAGGACCATAGATACCTCTTTTATCATAATTCCAAAGTTGAACCTATTAAGGGTGAAACTGGGCATCTTGTGGCTAGTTTTCATGAATGGTGTCACTTTGGTGATTCATAAATGTCTCAAGTGCTCTCACTAGGGCTCTATGCACACAATGCACAACACCAATTATAAACAACTTGTGTCATAGCCAGTTCAAGGCTTCTATCTCTCTCTCCAAGATCTTCTCACACCCAAACTTCCATACACCCATTAGGGAGGAGCCTAACTATCGCTCCTCCTTCCCCTATCTTTCCCAACCCCACCTTCTACCTTCCCCTGAAATCCCTAATAGAATGAAGGTTGGTACCATCCATCCAACAAAACTTCCTCCCGTAGACATCTACAAACCTTCCTCCCATAGGCGCCTTGTTAAGTCATCCCCAATAGCTGGTAGTCGGTGAGGTGGGAAAGAAGTAGTTGGAAGCTCTCGCCTAGGTTAGGGGCTTCTTGTTAAACGAATTTTTGCCCGCTTTTGTCAGACTGCTCCCTTCGAGGATGAATTTTCTATATTATTCCTATATCAAATAAGACTAGGGGCATAGCACCAAAGGTGACCTATCCAATATCTCCCTACGCTATTTCAATAAAAAAATTTATGATTGCATAGTAGAAAGTTGCCTCCTCCTCACAGCAAAAGGGTAAGGGGAAGCTTGTTCACAACCATGGGCCTTCCTCTTCTGTTTCCTCTACTCCATTCACTTCCAGTTCTCACCCTACTGTGGCATCCTTGGCTCCTACAACCATGCCTCGCATGGGGAGCCTAATGGTGCTCGCTTGGTGAAAAGCTACGGTCAAGTGTTTGAACTTATCATCTTGCCCACAATTCCTAGACCCATTGTTTATGGCAAGAGTAAGGGTCCTCATGGAGTTTCTCCTATGTATTAGCCTCTATGGCCTCCTACCATTCCTCCTCCTTCCCCTATGGTAATGAATGGGAAGACAACCACTACTGAGGAACTCATGTCTACTTCTCCACCTACTCTTTTTTTTGCTCTCATGCTTCCTACTCCTGCTCCTGTCTAGGAGGTTTCCATCCTACTAGAAAAAGTTATGGAGGAAACTTCTATGGAAAAATAGGATCCTCCCATCCCTTCTTAGGCTACCACTTCTAGTGCTCAGAGCTGACGTAATTGGCTTGCGTGTGAGAGCAAGCATAGGAGAAAGGCTCTATCCATTAAACAAGTTGCATTGCAAAAGTCAAAAGGGGAACTAGTAGATCTTCTTTTAGCACCTCCTTTTGTGCCCCCTCCTATTCCTTACTTCAATTCCACTCGCCTCAGTTCTACTTCTGGCTACCCTGTCGGGTGTTGATGGTCCTCACTCCAAAAGGGTGTAGGTATTCATCGCTCCTTCCAAGTAGCCTCCACTTTTGATGACCCTCCCAAACATCCCTCCATTTTCTCAACCCATAGACATGTCGAACATAATTGTGGTTTTTGTCACGGCTTTGTCTTCTCCCTTCTCCACCTCTGCTTCTTCTATGGGGATCCAACATCCTTTGTTGAAGCACAACTTGGAGGATGACCTCACTTTGAGTGGTGGTCAGAAGAATGGTTTTGTTGATGGTCAAAAGTAACACAGCAATGTTAAAATAAAATATTTCTACTCTATTTCTCCTAAAAAAGACAAATGATCTAAAACCACTTTCTTCCAAGGTATCTGTAGTTGGTTCTCAACTATATTGTTATCATTCAGTGGTCCATGCAACCATAATATTACAGGGGCCTACTTGTAAATGAGTACAAACTGGGTAATGCAAAGTAATTTAAAGTTAGTGGTTTTAAATAAATAGCAAAAGATAGATCAAGGCCTAGGACAACAAAACATGAACACATATTTCTTTTAATTCAAACATGCAATTCTTATAACAAACATTTTCATAATAAACTAAAACCACAGAATAATACAATTCATGAAATAATTTGTGCCATTACATCCATCATAGTGCAGATTTAGAGCATACAACCATTCATCATCACTTTTTTTAAAACCTTTTCAATAACGAAATACCACAAGCTCATTACTAAAATTAACAGATCAACAAATATTAAGAAATATTATACACAGATAATGCAATAAAATGGTTTCAACATTTGGAGTATTCTATTGATTTTCATCAAATAAGAAACATTTATGCACAACAAAGCTCACTAGCATACGAATGACCATTGTTTATCAACATCATCATTAAACTAACAAACTTAAGAAATAAAACTAACTGCATTAAAGTTGTAAAAATGTCTAAGGATTTTGCATAAAAGTTGTAAAAACTGTAAAATATCTCTATCTCTCTAGGTATCCAATCTGACTTCAATTAGCCAACCTTTACAACGAGGAGAGAATTCAAAAATATAGACAAAATTAGCACCAATTTCTCCAGTCAAAAATAAAGATCCACAATCTAGGGCCCATACCCACAATTATAGGGACTCCTAGTTAACTCCAATTGTTTATCTCTACTAAGACTGTAGGTGCTAAAAGGTACGCCATCTGCTTCTTCAACCAAAAAAAATATAACTGTGAGTTCTAATTTTTGTCTTTTTCCAATCAACATGCCCAACTTCTAACTCACCAAATCTGATATGGAGTCATCCATCTATTCAAAAATTGTCCTAAAAGTGTTGTCCAAAATGGTAACTCAAAATAGTTTTTTTTATTTATCATCCTCATGATAAATCCCATGATACTCATCACAGTTTGAGAAAATTTGTTTCAACATATCATCATCAGGCACATTAACCTAGTTAGCTTTAAACTTTGAATCTTCAAATCTCTTCTCCATTGCAGAAATAATCTCTCTCAGCTAACCGATGACCGTGATTGCCCACCGCATGTCACATATGATTTCTAGCAGCCTACCCATAAGCGTTAATTTAGAAGTATCTCCTTATTTCATTATTTTATCAATCCTTTCCTCCCAATCATCTTTTATTTCTCCCAATGATTCAAGTATCTAATCCAGAGGTAAATTTTTATCAATGACTTTTGCAACAATTTCCTTAAAAATTCCTGCTTGTTCCCATATTTCATGAATGCCCTAGAGCATGGATATTCTTGTTTCAATGAGATTTTGTGTTTTGAAAATAGACACATTAATAGACCTTGAAATAAAATTAGGGCTATCATCACCCAAAATTTGTGACTGCACTAATTCTTCATCAGAACTTTTAGCAAACACCTTTAGTTTCCCTAAGTACTGCCTGAGCTTTTCTTCCTCTTCCCATCATTTCATTATAGATTCTTCTATCCTTCTAACCAACTTAAGGCATGTTTAATAGTGTTTAAAACCTTCATCCAGATACTTATCCATATTAGTCTTAAAAACATTGAACCAATTATCAAACCATGTGGCTTTCTTTTACATTTCACTCAAGCCATCCACCTCCTTACGACTCATCAAAATAAGGACCTCTGATGGTGTGGGCTACTCAAGAGTGGATGAAATTAACTCCTTTAGAAAATCCTTCATCTTTCTCACTTGATCCTTAAGCTCATCCTTAGCTTGTTTATCCCTGATTAATCTTGACTTAGTGGTGGTGGCAACAATATCAATCAAATTTATTTGATGATTCCTTCTATGTTTCCCCAGATTAATAGTGCTTATCTAGTCATCCTCAGCCTGCAATTCTCTATCATCCTTGTTAGCAACAGGGATAGCAATTTTTGTAATCAAATATCCATCCTCAATCAATTTTTTGGAATGCACATCTTCCTTGATTTCACTTTATCCACCTCCACTACCATCGCATCCCATGTCACTGGTTGAGATTGCACTTGTTGCTTCTTTACTAAATTCATTTTGAGCCAATTGGGAGCAGCTGGCTAAGTAGTGACTTGCTAAACACTGGGAGGTGTCACGGTTGGAGGTGTAGAAGAAATTACCTCAACAGTCTATTGAGAAGAAGCCTTTTTCTAATCCTCTTGTTCTTTCCATATGCATTCCTACTCCATTCACTCATTTTGGGATCTTATTTCTTCTATCTTTTTCATTTCTTCTTCCTTCCATGTAGCCTCTTCCTCATCTTTCAACCTCTTTTGTTCCAACTCTTTCTCACGGAGTTCTTCTTCTACATCCTTTTCCTATTCATATTTTCTCTGTTTCTCCAATTCACATTCGAGGGCCTCTTCTTCAACTTTCTTTCGTTCCTCAACAACTTTCTTTTCTCGGGATAGCTCTTCAATTTTCTTTCTTTGTTCTTCCTCTTCATGAGCTGATTGTTCAGCAGCTAACCTTCGAGCACTTTCCATTAATTCTTCTTGTTCTTTTTCAGTCAAAAATTCATTAAGCTCTAGTTCCTCGCAATAAAAGCTTCCAGTCTCAAACCCAATTTCTTCTTCTCCTGGTTCCTCCTCAACCTTCTTCATATATTCTTCCCATTTGGGTCTTTCTCATTCCTAAGATGGAGCTCTTTCAGACTCTAAAGAAACAAGTGATTCTATTACATCAATCACAAGGGACCTCTCTTCTTCAACAACTATTGCTCTTGATGTTGACGGCATGGTAGGAATAGTATCCTTGGTTTGTGGAGGGACAATAGAAGGTGTTGGTTCAAAAACTTATTCCCCATGATGTAAAACAACCAAGAGTGTGGCACCAAAACCTAAAGTAACCCCTGCAACAACTGCCTCATAAGTAACTTTTTCTTTTTGCAAAGCATCATTAATTTTTTGTAATGAAACTTCCTCTTCTATTCAGGTAGGCTATTCCATGGAGGCGGACTCTTCTATGGTTGTTTCCACTGTCGCAACACCCTTTTTTAATCTTTTGTATTTTTTGTCTCTTTGGATGAATTAGGTTCACTACTAGAACCTCTTTTCTTTGAAACTTTGACTCATGGCTACTTCAACCAAAGCTCAATCCATTTCAAACTTATGTTCACCACTCCCTGTGATATTTTACGGATCTTAGTTTCCTCTTTTTTTGCCCAATTGATGGGCTCCAAATCCTTGGTGGCTACATTATCCATATCATATATGGGATCAAGTGTGATCCCATCATCAATAGTGTCTTCCAGAATATCCGTTTTAACTTGAAAATCTCTCATTTGGGGAATTTCTAGTCTTTCATACCCCCTTTTTCTCACCTCAAACTAATCTTGAAGATTAGCCCAAAATTCATTGAGAAGTTGTAGGTGTTGGTGAAATTGAGAAGCATGCAGCCCATACATTTTTATCTTCGAATAAAAGAATTTTCTATAAGTATGCTACTGGAAATTAAGGGACTAAAATTATTTTGTTGCAATCTTAGCCATTATTGAAAAAGAACAAGAATAAAACCCCAATTGCATTGAGAAATAATGGCAAATAGTCTTATATTGGGTGGAAAATTTGGCATTTACCTCGGAAACTTGTCGAGTAAACTCCATTAAGACCCATCTATCACCACAACACCTTCGTAGTTTGAACAGGTGCCCATCATAGCCAAACAACTTGAAATAAGTGCACTTGGGGTATTGGATGAACCAATATCCCCACTCTCAAATAAATTCAATAGCCTCTCTTGATAACATGTACCCAACATGACTTATGAGTTGATTGATAGAAACATATAGAAATGCATCGTTAACACTTTTACAATGTTTTTCTGCCTCCTTAATCTCTAGTTCGTTAGAATATTCCCATACCTTCCTTTGATCTGGGCCATCATCCATTGACCCTTTAGTATTTAACCCAGAAAACTATTTGATCCTTGCTGCATAGTAAATGGCATATGAAGACATATAAAATGTCTTAGTTTTTGTTACTTTTAGGAGCTGATCATGAATGTTATTTGAAATAATCTTCCCCCAATATAAGTATTGCTTTCAATCTAGAATAAGTTGGATGAAAGGAAAAATCCAATGTTCAAAGACATGAGAATTTGGTTTTCCAAATACTCTACAGAGCCAATAATGTGATCATATCCCCTATATCTTCAGAAAAGTTTGACCTCTTGGGATTAGGTGGCAATTTCTTCACTGAATTCTTCTCTTTCTTTAGCTACCATTTGTTAATAATGTTTTTTCTCCCATCCACATCCTTTTCCTAGAGTCCAAGTGCTTGAGCCTCATTCATAATCTTTAGATTGGGATAAGGAGGAGGGTCAAAAACATGTCTGATCATTGGTAGATTTAAATCAATTATCACATTACCCTGTGGATCTATGCATTACCTCTAAGTAGGATTGTACGTTAGTGCAATAGTTAGAATAAACTCAGGACACTATACAGCAATAGGATAACTAGCCACATGAGCTAGCCTAGATTCTACAATTCTCTTTGATCTTGGGGTAGCATCCTCAGTATCTTTATGAAACTTGTCCAAATCCATGTGTCCCACCAGTGTATCAGTGATATTCATAACCTCAGACCCAAACTTACAGGGTACTGGGTTCCCTTGGAACTTGTACTTCATAGTGAGAGGCACTTTTTATGGCTTTAACCTCTTAGTTTTTTCTCCCTTTGACGTCCCTTTAGATGTTCCCTCAGGAGGCACTTCCTCAGTAGGTATTTCCTCTTCAAAGTCAAAAAAAATAGTTATCCTACAATACTGACAATTATCAGGAAAAAGAAAAGATATGTGAGGATTAATTCAAACACAAACATTTATATTATATCAGCATTAATTCAAGCTAAAATCTGATTTAACAAGTTAGTTCAGCATCATCGGGTTTCAGGTTCACAACAGAACCAAGAACTCTTAACCATTTTAAGTACAAAACTAAACTCTATTAGAAGTTGAGATCGGGTCATGACTCGGCACCTACACCTAGTGGTAAACAAGTTCAGTGTCAATCCATAGTCTGATCCCGCTATGTGGTCAGGAGTCAAGATCAGATCATCACCAAGTAGTGGTAGTTACCAAACACAATCAATGAAGGGGGTCTTGCAATGTTCTAATCCTGATGTTGAATCGAAATTCAGGATCAAGTTGTCATTCAGAACTAGACCCATAGTAATGAACAAGTGAAAGTAGCTTCCTGAGTTTCGATACCTATAAGATATCAGGAATCAGGATCGGGAATTTGTTGGGAACTAGACCTTAAGTATGTATATTGGGAATAGGTCAACTCTGAGTTCTGATCCTGATAAGATATCAGGATTCGAGATTGGGGTGATACTAGGTCATGATATTTATCAAAGAAACATTGGTTCGGTGTTAGTCTGACTTCTGATCCTAATCAGAATGCAAGGATTGGGAGTGGAACTTGGAATAGTACTTTGTCAAAACCCCTTTAACATTATATTATGACTATCTAATGCCCAATCCCAATAGAACATCAAAAATCAGGATCAAAGCAAGTGAAGGAACCTTACCAGATAGTTGCAAACCTTAAGTGCAATTTCAATCGCCAACCCTAAAATACATGCGAGAATCAAGAATCACATAGCAACAATAGTGAAGGAAAAGATAAATATAACAATATCCTAAAACGTTCCTTCAAGATCCGGTTATTTGTTGGGATCAAGATTTTTGATTTTAAACAATCGAAACTTCAAATTTATCATTTCAAACACCTTCTAACCTGATAATACAGCAAAACCTAGGAAACTAGGGCATAGCGAGATGAACAATCCTACGAACAAAAAGAAAAACAAGTAACTCAAGAAAAATCAAAAAACGCCCAATGAACCAAAGGGTTTGAGAATGGAGAAAACAAAATGAAAAGAAACAAACTAGGAGCAAGCGAGGAAAGAAAGCAAAATAAAATAGCAAACACCCAAAGAAAACACCTAGACAAAATGAAAATAAGGAAAATGCAAGCAAAACACCCACCTTCAAATGCAACCAAGAATTTTGATAGCACAATGACAAATTGAAGAAGCTCTACAAAAACCCTAACTCAGAATCACTCTCGTTCACTTTGTCAAACTCTAGAAAGCAAACTAGATGGTAATTGAGGAGCGATGGAATAAAAACTCGTTCGTGCATGTGAATCATTATGACATTAAATGCAAGTTTTTTGGGCCTCAAGATCGGGATAAACGTCATAAATGTGAGGTTGCAAGAATGAAGATAAGCTAGTGTCAAGATCGAAACATGGAACAAGACCAATCTTTCAAAAAGTACAAAGTTCAATCAAACGTTCGCGGTTTGAAACCCAACAAACAGACAAGTGAAAAAAAAATTGGGGTCAGAACATGGAACAAAACCAGAACTTTCAAAAGGTGCAAAGTTCAAATCACAGTCCGAATTCCAATCCCGAAAGACACAAAGGGAGTCAAAATTCAGAATTGGGATGGAAATAGGAACAAGAACTTTGCAAAGTTCTTGGTTCTAGTTCTAATTTGAAACCTGACCCTGACATAAGAAAAATGCATGAGGCAACAAGGCAGAAGTTGGGATCGAGACACAAACAAGAACTCTCACCTTTCGGGGGTGCAAAGTAATGGTTCTGATCCAAAACCCGACTCTGACACAAAGAAAAAGATAAGGAAAAGTGTGGGGATCAGGATTAGAACATGGAATGAAACTTGAACCTTTAAAAGTAACAAGTGTCAGTGCCAATCCAAAACCCAAACCCAAAAAATAAAGAAAACCAAGACTTAGGAGAAAAACAAACAAGTTCCTAAGACCCAAACAAGAACACCAAGGACAAACAAAAAAAAGGGGGACCCATTTTGACCAAAACAAAATGGGGTGGTTATGCAAGGTATAACAATTGGTGACTCGGTTGGGAAAATGATTTACCCATTTTCAAGATACTAAAGAATTCAGTCACCCAGAACCTCTGTTTTATGAACATTTTAACTCAAGTATGATTAGTTACAACAAACAAGGTTGAGCTAGAATCTCAAACATAAATCAGCAATAACAGTTTGTGCATATATGGTGCATCTCTTTCCCTAAAGACTCGCCTATCCTTGAACAACTATATTAAGATCCAAGCTACGTGAGTTGAGTCATTTTAACTATCGTGCAATGATATCCTAGGCATTGCTCTGCTACCAGCTAGGTGTCTATATTCCCAATAGAGATACCTCTAGTTCTCTTGAAGCATTGCTTTATTACCAGCCATGCATCCATAGCCCCGATAGAGATACTTGAATTACCCTTATCATATTGAGTTTTCCATCATTATGCTTTTCTTTACTTTTGTTTTGAATGGGCTTTACTTGGAGAAAAATATTTTCTTATCTTTCCACAATACTCAGATGTAGTAACCTAAAATTTGGGTTGAGAACTATAGTGGACCTCATGACTATGTTAAGACTCATATTTTTCACCTGAATCATGAATATAGTCACCCTAAGACAAATAATCCCTTATAGAAATAAAATGGTTATATCTAGTATGTGACAGATTCAGCTGTCCTTTATGAGATCACTTACAATATACTTGTTTGTTCCTAACCTTTTAGACTGTTATTAAAATGGACATAAAACATAAGTCTTGAAAAAAAAGAGCTCGGCAAGCATACCTGAAAATGCATAAAATAATTTATCTATCATAGCACCCTTAGTACACTTTGAATAACACCCCATTACTCTGAGATGGAGAAAATGAAGGTCCCCAAAAACAAAAGAGAAAGAAAAAAAGAAACAAAACAAACAACAACAGCAAAAACATAGAACAAAGGAAACAACTAATTACATATATACAATCAGACCTTCATGGGCTGAAATAATGTTTGAAAAACTTTCCATTGATAGGAAATGGGATAGGTTCTCCTATTAAGGTGCTTAACCAAAAAGCATTCTCACCAAGGATTTTAGCGATCTAATACGGGCCTAACCAAATTCAATCAAACTTTTGGTGATCACCCTTCCTTTCTCTAGCTTTATCCCATAACAACACAAGATTTGATATTCTGAAGGCTTTAATTTTTTCTCTTTTGCCAAACCGGCATTTGACAACAACCTGGTGTTTGGAAAACTGTTGTAAGGCAACATCTCTCTATTCTTCCAAGTTAATTAAACTAGTTAATTAGACCTCTATCCTATCATCTTTAGAGTAAAAATATTGCATAAACCAAAGGACAGGTATTTGTAGATGAATAGGGAAGACTGGGTCTTTTCCATAGACTAACTTAAAAGGTGAGTTTCCTAAGGCGGAATTAATTCTAGTTCTATCTTCCCATAAGGAAAATCTTAGTTGTGTGTACCAATCCCTAGGATTACTTTCTAGCAACTTCTTAATTACCTCCAACTAATTTTTATTAGTAGATTATGTTACACCATTACCCTGTTCATAGTAATAAGAAGAGTATTTCAAAACACTCTTATGCTCATATGCCCACTAAATAAATTTTTCAAAAGAAAAGGTAGGGCCATTATCACATACCAAATTGGCAACCCCCGTCGAATGCCTTACTGAAAAAATTATTCTTGTTGACAGTAGCTTTTGTACCTCTTTAAGAATTAGAGGTTCAATCAGGGCATTGACTAGGCACTGCTTTTGACGGAAGGGCTTCACTTATGGTTTCAAGGGGATAGTATGTGTTATTACTGAAGTATTGAAGGTTTTCAAATATTCATACCCCCAAGCAATCCCTGCAATATTCACTTTTAGTACTTTTAATATTTTGTCCTTAATTTATTTAGGACAAGTCTTACCAATGAGTATATTTTTCTCTAGGCCTAAATCTTCCAAGTTAACTGGTTCATACTTCCCTCCATCACTATCTATAGGAAATATTTCATGAGCCCAAGGATCAGAATCGAAGATTCTTTCCAATGCTACCATTCCCTTGGGAATGTGTTGGTTTTTAGATTAATTATTCCCTCTATGTCACAATGTTCGGAATACCAAACTCCTTGATCTCTATTCGATTCATTGATGGTTTTCCCCTCAAAGACATCTAAAATTTCCAAGAAGGCAAGTATATGTTGATCATCATCAAAAACCTATAAATTTTGGACATTGTCTAGGATGGCTGGGATCGAGACTAATTCCACTAAAAATCTCTTCAACTTGGAATATTGCATAGGTTCCAAGGTACTAGCAGCAACCGCTAGTGCATCTGCAATCTGATTATCTTCTCTTAGAATCAATTTGATTCCAAAAGCTTCAAAGTCTTCTATAAAATTCCATATCTTGTTCTTGTATGCAGCCAACCTCTTATTATGGCATGTGTATTTGTTGTGAACCTGCTTCACAATTACCTTAGAATCTCCCATAACTGTTAGAGTTGTAACCTTCTAATGTGAAAACATCAGTCCCCTAACAAACGCTATGTACTTCACAAAATTATTAGTACAGCCAAACTGCAACCTATAAGAAGCAAAGTATGTTTTCCCACTTGGGTTTGTCATTTCAACTCCAACTCCACTCCTTGTTTTGGACTTGGAACCATCAAATTTGAGGATCCACAACTAATCTTGGGTTGGGATTTCTTTCTTCAGGTCAGCTACAGGTGATTTCTTGTGAGAACTAGGCGTCGGCTTGGACTAGTTCAAGATATCAAGATCAGGAGACTGTTGTAAATGATGATCATTAGCTATTTCACTCAGATTTAAAACATGTGCAAAAACTAATTCCTCCACCTGATCTTGATCAGCAGTTTTACAGTTGGTTATCATTTTGAGCAATCCCTTGGGAATTGGAAGGTTAGTATGGGCGGGTGTTTTAGACAATTTCTGAGATTCCTCAATCTTATTTCGTAGATCACAAAATAGGATCTGAGTCTGTCCAGTTTGGGGGGAGACTTCTTCCTAAGTACTATTGGTCCTTTTCAAAATAGTCACGTCTCTAGCCTCAAATGGAAACTAATTCGGAGATGTTTTGGGGTGGTGTTCATAGGTCTCTTCTGGCTAACAAACATGGTTCAAAATGTCTATACAGGGTTGACATGTCAATTCAGAATGGTTCTAGTAATGGACCCTGCACCATTTTGGTAGTTACAAACTCCATAAATAAACCTCCTCTCCCAAAACCAACCTATCTTGTTGCAATTTTCTGATTAAAACTTGTTGGTTGACAGTGTTCATAGGGTCACTATGCTCTAAAGGTTGTGGGCAATCAGGATTAAACATCAAAAAGGCCATAATTTCTTCCCTCCTATATACTCCTATCTTGGTTTCAAAATAGGCTACTTCATTAGGACAATCATACTTCGTGATCATATGTTTCAGACAAGGTTCACTTTCGATCCTAATTTGAGTTGCTACCCCTTTTCATGGAAGCCACATGTGTGAAAACTCCTATGTTTTAGGGATATCAGCAACCTGAATATCCATGTAAGTCTAGATTCATGGGTCTGATCCAATCTGCACATGCATGATTTTTAGTTCTCCAACAACATTAACCTTAGTTTTGTCTAACTGTATTACTTTCTTATGATTTTGAACTAAACTTAAACCCAAAATTTTGCAAATAAAGAAAGGCATCATGTAACTTGAGGCTCTGGAATCCAAAGGGAAGTTATGTAGATTATTTCCAAAGATTCTTAGACTTAAAAGAAATGGGGGTGTCCTCATCTTAACTCTATACAAGACCGTATTCATGTCACTGGTTGGAGTCACTTTATTTTTCCCTTTCATACGATCTACATCTTCCAAAGCCTTCAACATGATGTCGCGTTGGGTGGGGCACCACCTTAGAATGTCAAAAAATGACAAAGATCTTTTGTTTCTGCATTTCTGAAATGAAATCGAATTCTACGTTATCATTGGTCTGATATTTAGGAGTGAATGTAGGAATACTTCTATTTAAAAACTCTGGTGGTCCTTTTGGTGGAGGCAGATTGTTGTCAACATTTTGATTAGGTGGATCCATATTTTTGGGAGGGGAAGATGTGGTAAATGGCCCCTTGTTTTAATTTCTCAAAAAATTGCCTCCTTTGGTTTGGAAAGCCTAAGCATCATATGTATTTGCTTTTGGTTCATTCTTCTCTTTCCTAGGGAAGGGAGATCCCTCATCAAGGGTCTTAAAATTCATGGCTATGTCTAAAGATCCACCACCTTTGTTGGGAGCACCCTGTGATGGTTGGGAATCAGCTTGTGCAATCTTAACCATCTTTTCCATCTCTAGGCAATTGACCTCAGAATGTGTTGCAAAGTCATGCAGCCTACACCAATTAGTCATGAAGTTCAAATCTATGATGTTTGCAGTGTGTACTTTATCTTCACTGATTTGATAGTTGTGGGGAACTACCCCATTATTTGGTCCAATATTCCACTGCCCATTATTATTGGGTCTACAGTTATATCCCCTATTTTGGTTTTGATAGTTTTGGTTGGGGAAGCTTTGATTCTGTAAATTCCTTTGATTTTGGTTGGCATTCTAGTGGGATTAATTATTCTGGTTGGAATAACCTTCCTGATTTTGATAATTTTGATTATGATTTTGGTTTTGTCGAGGGTTAATCTTAAATTGTTTCAACTCATTGGTCACTTGGGATAAATTTTTCTTCATAGTTTCTAATTTCGTTGTCAAATGAGTAGTACGCTCACTTTCTGCAATAGTTACAACTAACAGGTGATTCATGGGGTTAGACCCTCTAGCATGATTATGGGAATTATAAGTTTGCTGAGAGGTATCTAAAGTCCCATTGGTAAACCATGGTTGCAGGGGTGGAGCTTGTAACTCAAACAAAGGCCCATAGGAAGAGTGGGACATCCCTGAGACTATATTGAACAAAGGGGTCTGATTAGGCATCTAAGGATATCCCAGGGGAGGGTAAACCCCTCCTAAACCACCTAATTGTGAACTTATTTGTTGTTGCAATTTGATGGCTAGGTAATACACCTTAGACAAGGAATCAATGTCGAGCGCAGGATAAGTTCTTTGCAGAAATAAGCCAATCAGCAAGTCTATGAATTTTAGATATGCCTGAATGGAAATTTTTTCAACCATCAAGTAAGGTTCTTGTAAATTCTTTTACATCCTTTAGAATCATGTTTTAAACAACGAAAATGGTTCATGTCGTTCCTTCCTTATTGTGGAAAATTGATGGTATAAGATGGCAAGGTTGACATAGACTCAGAATTGGTTAATAAAATCATCTTCCATGTTTGTCCAACTCAAGATGGATCTAGTAGGCAAGTTCAAATACCAATTGTAGGCCATATCTCCCAATGAGTATGGGAATAGTCTACATGCAATGTCATGATAGGCTATTTGAGCCCGAGTATAGGCATCTTCGAATGCCTGTATGTGCTCTTCAGCACTTCGTGACTCTCCATAGGCGTACTTGGGGCAGAATTTCTCTGGATTCTTAGGAATTTCATGTATGCCACTACGAATATTTTCCAATGGGGAAGGATTGTTCACAAATAATTTCATTGGTGGAGTTGGATTCAGTTGTGCTAGTTGTGGTATTGGTGGAAATCTAGGTGGAGTGAGTCATGGTCTAAACAGTGGAGGGATCAAAACCCTATGGGCTCTAGGTCTAATTGGGGTTTGGATTTCAACTAATGGTGGTGGCTTAGTAGCAGATCTAAGAACTATTTCAAACCTATCTAGTGAAAAGGATGCAATTCGCTCCAATATCTTCCCCTAGGCCCTCCTTCTAGCACCAATTTTGTTGATGGTCAAAATAAACACAGCAACGTTAAAACAAAATATTTCTACTCTATTTCTCCTGAAAAAGACAAATGATCTAAAATAACCTATCTTCCAAGGTCTTTGTAGTTGGTTATCAACTATGTTGTTATCATTTATTCATCCATGCAACCATAATATTCAATGGTCCTGTTAGTAAATGAGTAAAAACTAGATAATGCAAAGTAATTTAAAGTTGGGGTTTTTAAATAAATAGCAAAAAGATAGATCAAGGCCTAGGAAAGAAAAACATGAACACAAATTTCTTTTAATTCAAACATGCAATTCTTATAATGAGTGTTTTCCTAATCAACTAAAACCATAAAACAACACAATTCATGAAATAATCCATGCCATTACATCCATTCACAGTGCAAATTTAGAGCATACAACCATTCATCATCACTTTTTTTTAAAACCTATTCAATAAAAAAATACCACAAGCTCATTACTAAAATTAATAGATCAACAAATATTAAGAAACATCATCCATAGATAATGCAATAAATGGTTTCAAGATTCAAAGTATTCTATTGATTTCCATCAAATAAGAAACATTTATGCACAGAAAATATCACTAGCATACAAATGACCGTTGTTTATCAACATCATCGTTAAACTAACAAAAATTTTAAATAAAACTAACTGCATTAAAGCTATAAAAATGTCTGAGGATTTTGCATAAAAACTGTAAACTATCTCTATCTCTCTAGGTAGCCAATCTGACTTCAATTAGCTGACCTTTACAATGAGGGTAGAATTCAAAAATATAGAAAAAATTAGCACCAATTTCTCCTATCAAAAATCAAGATCCATGATCTAGGGCCCAGATCCACAATTATAGGGATGCCAAGTTAACTCCAAATGTTTATCTTTGTTGAAAATGTAGGTGCTAAAAGGTACGCCACCTGCTTCTTCAACCAAAAAAAATCATAGTGTGAGTTCTGATTTTTGTCTTCTACTAATCAACATGCCCAACTTCTAACTCACCAAAACTAATCTAGAGTCATCCATCTGTTCAAAAACTGTCCTAAAAGTGTTCTCCAAAAAGGTAACTGAAACAGTTTCATTCACTTATCATTCTCATGAGAAATCCCATGATATTCATCATAGTTCGAGAAAATATGTTTCAATGTATCATCATCAGGCCCATCAACCCATTCAGCTTTAAAATTTGAATCTTGAAATTTCTTCTCCATTGCAGCAACATTCTCTCTCAATTGACCGATGTTTGTGATTGCCCACTGCATGTCACACATAATGTTTAGCATCCTATCCATAAGTGTTAATTTAGTAGTATCTCCTTCTTTCATTATTTTATCAAGCCTTTCCTCACAAGCATCTTTTCTTTCTCCCAATAATTCAAGTCTCTAATCTGGAAGTAAACTTTTATCAATGACTTTAGCAACAATTTCCTCAAAAAATGTTTGCTTGTTCCCATATTTCATGAATGCCATTGAGCATGGCTATTCTTTTTTCAATGAGATTCTATGTTTTGAAAATAGATACATTAATAGACTTTGAAATAAAATTAGGGCTCTCATCGCCCAAAATTTGTGACTAGACTAATTCTTCATTAGAAATTTTAGCAATCACCTTCAATTTTGCTAAGTATTGCCTAAGCTTTTCTTCCTCTTCCCACCATTTCCTTATAGATTTTTCTATCCTTCTAACAAACTTAAGGCATGTGTAATAGTGTTTAAAACCTTCATCCAGATGCTTATCCATATCAGTCTTAAAAACATTGAACCAATTATTAAACCATGTGGCTTTCTTTCTCATTTCACTCAAGCCATCCACCTCCTTACGACACATCAAAACAAGGACCTCTGATGGTGCGAGCTACTCAAGAGTTGATGAAATTAACACCTTCAGAAAATCCTTCATCTTTCCCACTTGAGCCTTAAGCTCATTCTTATCTTGTTTATTTATCAGATTTATTTGTTGATTCCTTGTATGTTTCCCCAGATTAACAGTGCTTATCTGGTAATCCTCAACCTGCAATTCTCTATCATCCTTGTCAGCAACATGGGTAGCAATTTTTGCAATCAAATATCCCTCCTCAGTCAAGTTCATGGAATGCACAACACGAGGTTTCTTCCTTGATTTCACTTTATCCACCTCCACTACAATCTCATCCCATGTCACTCGTTGAGCTTGCACTTGCTACCTCTTTTCTAAATTTAGCTTGATCCAAGTGGGATAAATCAGTTGAGTAGTGACTTGTTGAACACTGGCAGGTCTCACGTGCGGAGGTGTAGAAGAAATTACCTCAATGGTTTGTTGATCCTTTTGCTCTTTCTGTAACCATTCCTACTCCATTCTCTCATTTTGGGATCTTATTTCTTCTATCTTTTTCATTTCTTCTTCCTTCCATGTAGCCTCTTCCTCATCTTTCAACCTCTATTGTTCCAACTATTTTGCATGGATTTCTTCTTCTGTAGACTTTTCCTATTCAACTTTTCTCTATTTCTCCAATACACATTCGAGATCCTCTTCTTTAGCTTTCTTTTGTGCATCAGTAGCTTGATTTTCTTAGGCTAGCTATTCAATTTTCTTATTTTTTCTTCCTCTTCTTGAGATGACTATTTAGCAACTAACCTTCGAGCACTTTCCATTAATTCTTCTTGCTCTTTATCAGACAAAACTTCATTCAGCTCTAGTTCCTTACCATACAAGCTTCCAGTCACAAACCCAGTTTCTTATTCTCATGGTTCCTCCTCAACCTTCTTTAGATATTTTTCCCATTTGATTCTTTCTCCTTCCTAAGATGAAGTTCTTTTGGAGTTTGAAGAAATAGGTTATTCTGTTACATCAATCATAGGGGGCCTCTCTTCTTCAACAATTGTTGCTCTTGATGTTGATGGCATGGTAGGAACAGTATCCTTGGTTTGTGGAGGGACAACAGAAGGTGTCAGTTTAGAAACTTCTTCCCCAGGATGTACAACAGCCAAGGGTGTGGCACCAAAACCTGAAGTAACCCCAACAGCAGCCGCATCATAAGTAACTTTTTCTTTTCACAAAGCATCATCAATTTTTTGTAATGAAACTTCCTCTTTTGTTGAGGAAATCTCTTCCATGTAGGTGGACCCTTCTATGGTTGTTTACATTGTTGCAACACCCTTTTTTAATCTTTTGTATTGTTTTTTCTTTGTGCATGAAGTGGGTTCAATAATAGAACCTATTTTCTTTGAAACCAAAATCTTAGTTGCTTCAACCGAAGCTCAATCCATTTCAAAATTTTGTTCACCACTCCCCATGATATTTTATGGATCTTATTTTCCTCTTTTTCCACCCAATTGATGGGCTCCAAATCCTTGGTGGCTACTTTATCCATACCATATTTGGGATCAAGTGTGATCCCATCACTAGTAGTGCCTTTCGAAATATTTGTTTTAACTTGAAAATCTCTCATTTGGGGAATTGTTAGTCTTTCATATCCCCTTTTTTCTCACCTCAAACTGATCTTGAAGATTAGCCAAAAATTCCTCAAGAAGTGGCTAATGATGGGGAAATTGAGAAGCATACAACCCATACATTTTTCTCTTCTGATCAAAGAATTTTCTATAAGTATGATGCTGAAAATTGAGGGACTAAAATTCTTCTGTTGTAGTCTTAGCCATTATTGAAGAATAATAAGAATAAAACCCCAATTACATAGGGAAATAATTACAAATAATTTTATGTTGTGTGGAAAATTTAGCATTTACCTCGGCAACTTGTCGAGCAAACTCCATTAAGACCCATCTATCACCACAATACATTGGTAGTTTGAACGGGTGGCCATCGTAGCCAAATAACTTGAAATAAGTGCACTTGGGGTATTGGATGAACCAATATCACCACTCTCGAATAAATTCCATAGCCTATCTTGATAAGCTGAACCAAACATCACCTTTGAGCTGATTGATAACAACATACAAAAATGGATCGTTAACACTTTTAAAATGTTTGTTTGCCTCCTTAAGATCCAGTTGGTCATAATATTCCCATACCTTCCTTTCATTTGGTCCATCATCCATTGACCCTTTAGTATTTAACCTAGGAAACTGTTTGATCCTTGTTGCACAGTACATGACATATGAAGACATATAAAATGTCTTAGTTTATGTTACTTTCAGGAGTTGATCATGAATGTTATCTAAAATAATTTTCCCCCAATCTAAGTATTGCTTTTCATCTAGAATAAGTTGGATAAAAGGAAGCATCCAGTTTTCAAAGACACGAGAATTTGGTTTTCCAAATACTTTGTCCAGTAATGTGATCATATCCCCTATATCTTTAGAAAAGTATGACCTCTTGGGATTAGGTGGCAATTTCTTCATTGACTTCTTCTCTTTCTTCAGCCATCATTTATTAATAATTTTTTTGTTCCCATCCAAATCCTTTGCCTAGAGTCCAAGTGCTTGAACCTCATACATAATCTTGAGATTGGGATAAGGAGGGTTAAAAACATTTCTGATCATTGTCAAAGTTAAATCAATTATCACATTACCCTGTGCATCTATACATTGCCTCTTAGTAGGATTGTATGTTTATGCAGCAGTTAGAATAAACTCAAGACACTATACAGCAATAGGAAAACTAGCCACATGAGCTAGCCTAGATTCTGCAATTCTCTTAGCTCTTGTGGTAGCATCCTCAGTATCTTTACGAAACTTGTCCAAATCCATGTGCCCCACCAATGTATCAGTGATATTCATAACCTCGTACCCAAACTTACAGGGTGTTGGGTTCCCTTGGAACTTGTACTTCATAGTGAGAGGCACTTGTTCTAGCTTTAACCTCGTAGCTTTTTCTCCCTTTGATGTTCCTTTATATGTTCCCTCAGTAGGTACTTCTTCTTCAGAGTCAAACATTTGTTAGTTATCCTGCAATACTGACAGTTATCAGGGAAAAGAAAAGATATGTGAGGAGTAATTTAAACACAAACATTCATATTATATCAGCATTAATTCAAGCTAAAACTCGATTTAACAAGTTAATTCAACATCATCGAGTTTCAAGTTCATAACAGAACTAAGAACTTAACCATTTTAAGTACAAAATTGAACTTTGTCAGAAGTTGGGATCGGGTCACATGACTCAGCACCTACACCTAGTGGTAAACAAGTTCAGTGTCAATCTATAGTCCAATCCCGCTATGTGGTTGGGAGTCAAGATTGGATCATCACCAGGTAGTGGTAGTTAGCAAATATAATCAATGAAGGGGGGGTCTTGCAGATTTTCAATCCCAATGTTGAATTGGAAGTTGAGATTGGGTTGTCATTTGGAACTAGACCCATAGTAATGAACAAGTGAAAGTAGCTTCCAAAGTTTCGATCTTGATAAGATATCAGGAATCAGGATCAATAATTCCTCATGAGCCAAACCTTAAATATGTATATTCGTAATAGGTCAACTTGGAGTTATGATCCTGATAAGATATCGAGTCAGGATCAGGGTGACACTAGGTCATGATATTTATCAAAGAAACATTGGTTCGGTTTCTGTCCAACTTTCGATCACAATAAGAATGCAGGGATGAGGAGAGAAACTTGAAATAGTACTTTTTCAAAACCCCTTTAACATTATAAGATGACGATCTGATGCCCGATCCTGATAGAACATTGAAAATCAGGATCGAAGCGAGTGAAGGAACCAAACTGGATAGTTGCAAACCCTAAGTGCAGTTTCGATCCCTGACCCCAAAATACATGTGGGAATCAGGAATCACACAACAACAATAGTGAAGGCAAAGATAAATATAAGAATATCCTAAAACATTCCTTCAGGATCGGGTTATTTTTTGGGATCAAGATTTTTTATTTTAAATGGTTAAAATTTCAAATTTATCATTTCAAACACCTTCCAACCTGATAATATAGCAAAACTCTAGGAAACTAGGGTGCAACGAGACGAACAATCATGCAAACAAAAATCAAAACAAGCAATGCAAGAAAAATCAAAACACGCCCAATGAACCAAAGGGTTCAAGAACGAAGAAAACAAAACGAAAAGAAATGAACCAGGACCAAGCAAGGAAAGAAAGAAAAAAAAATAGCAAACACCCAAAGAAAACACAAATAAAATGAAAACAAGGAAGGAAAACACAAGCAAAACACCCACCTTCAAATGCAACCAAGAATTTTGAGAACACGGTGACAAATTGAAGCAACTTCGTAAAAAACCTAACTCAGTGTCGCTCTTGTTCACTTCACCAAAATCTAGAAAGCAGAATGGACAGAAATCAAGGAGTGGCAAAATAAAAATGCATTTGCACGTGTGAACAGTTATGACATTAAATGTGGGTTGGTCGGACCTTGTGATTTGGGTGGACGTCATAAATGTGGGGTTGCAAGAATGAAGATAAGCGGGGGTCGAGATCAGAACATGGAACGAGACCAATCTTTCAAAAAGTGCAAAGATCAGTCGACAATCTATGGTTTGAAACCTGAATAACAGACAAGAGAAAATAGAAATTGAGATTAGAACATGGAATGAAACTAGAACTTTCAAAAGGTGCAAAGTTCAAGTCACGGTCCAAAGTTTGATCCCAAAAGACACAAAGGGAGTCAAAAGTCAAAATCAGGACAAAAATAGGAACAAGAACTTTGCAAATTTCTTGGTTCTGGTTCCAGTCTGAAACCCAACCCTGACACAAGAAAAACACACGAGGAAACAAGATGGAACTTGGGATATGTTGGTGTTCCAAATAACAACAAATCAATTGAATCCTAAAGAATTATCGAATGTCTTATGCTCAGACTCAAAGGTTGATTTGGCCAACTGACAAGATTCAGTCAAAGACTGAGATCTTCTACACTTTTGGCTCTGCAGGACCAAGGTGGGTCAACCTATACAATGCCTAAAACTTAATTCACTCATACACAGAGACACTGCTTTTTATAGTAGATAAATCCTAATGAAAAGATAGCAAGGAAAGCATTAATAACCTCAAATCTAGCTAAGTTCTTGGTATATCAACAGTAACTCAGTAATTGGGAGGTAGAACACAACACAATACTTCAACCAAACAACAGAGATTTAAAATTATTTAGAATTTAAGAATTGTTTATGAGATGCATCAAGCTAAACAACAGACTAGTGCCTAATTTTGGGCCATGGAGTCAAATTCATAAAAAGAATTCATCAGCAAATTAAACTCAACTAGTGGATTTAAATTCTTAATGCATTACATCAACAGATCCTCTTATGTTATCAATCAAATTCTACTTATCAAATCCAACCTCCACACTTCAATCATAATCATCTTCTCAAAGCATTTTAACCATTTCATTGAAACAGAACAATGAACGGATAAAAAAATCTCAGAAAATTGAGATATCAATTTCAAAGATACTTAGTATTATTGAATTCAAATGACTAAAAATATACAAATCTGGAGACAATTTGAAGATATTCATGACTTTCATGATTTATTTGCACAAACTAGATGATATTTGCTCATGAAATCTAAATTTATAGCTTACAGACTCAAAAATGACTCAGAACTTAACATTTTCTATCTATCTAGCCCCATACCAGAATTCAGAACATGAACCTCAAAACCCCTTACAATTGAGAGAAGAAAAGAAGAAATAGAAGAATAGAAGGCTCCAGAAGAATATCTGAAAATGCCATCTGGCAGCCTCATTCTCATTGATTGACAAAATTAGCCTCTCTAATCTCTCTGCAACAAACCTATTTTTCCTTCAAATATGCCTTTGTCCAAGTTGTTTTGCAACTAAAAATTTATCCATGTGATGAATTTCTCTATTTTATACAGCTGTTGGAAAATGTCATTTGCTCATTACTTTTTTGCACATTAATTTATTCCACTTTCCAGCCAATAGAAATACTTTACCAGTGCTATTTTATTTCACTTTTGCATTTTTGTATGCCCAGCCAATAAAATATTTGATTGGCATTCCTATTCTCCAGCAAAGAGAATACTTCGCAAATAATTTCTCATGCACCTACACATGTGTTTTACCCAACAAGCCCTTTTATTTTACTTAGGACTTTTGAAAATATTTGCATGTGCTTACTTTCCTCTCCATATTTTATTTTCACTATACATGAAAACATTTTATCCTTTATTTTACCCTGGAGTTGAAACACTACTTAAAGCAAATATCAAGGCCATTTAAATATTTTCATTTTACTCACCCCTTTTAAATGTGCACTCAGCAACATTTAAAACACTTACCATTTAAAAACCCTCTGATGGCCTTTTAACCAAACCCCACCCCTTTACTTACCATTTGTGCCCTTTAAAAATAAAATTATTGGGTAAATAAAAGGTTTTAAAAGTTTTCTTTTGTAAAAATAAAAATGAAAAACTTAAACAATTAGCCCTTTTAAATTTCACCCGGACACTGAAGACTCCACCCGAGCCCACACTTGCCACGTGGCAGCTTCACGCCAATCTCGCAAGAATTAACTCGTGTGTACTTTGCATCCACGAGCTAGCGGGGAAGGCACAGGATTTAATCTCTGCTTCATCATGCATTTAATTTTTATTGTCGAGTCCATTCCTCACATGCATTCTCGCCAACATTTTAATTTAAAAAAAAAAAACTTTTGAAATGAATGGAGGCTTATTTAATATTTGCATTGGGCATTTAACTATACTCCTATGTTCAACTTTTGTTGGGCCCACTCATGCCACATGGCATGATTTCCCTGACCTCGCTGGAATTATCAAGTGAGCACATTCAACCAGCGAGCTGGCGGGGAAGGGATGAGATTGGATCTGCATCTTACCTTGCCTCATCTCTGGCCATTGATTTCATTTCTTCCTACTTTGTGCCTTCTTTTTCCCTAATCTTCCTTTTACCCTAAATTACCTCATGCACTCGTTATGTAACTTCAGCAACCTTGTCTTCCATTGCTCCTCCGTCATGGCAACATGCAGAGACAATATAGTGGTCATTGTGAGCTTTACCTTCATTGCATTAAAGTTCCTCCTCTGTATGTGGTGATTCAATTTTTAGAATCTACTCATTTATTGGAAAATTTCTAAGTTCTTACTCCTCATTCATTGTGTACATAGCCATTAGTCTTCATAAAATTTGTTGAGACCACATCCATTTTGTGTGTACCATTCCAAATTGTTAGCTACGCCTTTCAATTGCTAAATATTTTTTGATGCTTTTTCAACATTCCAATTTGATGTATACTCATTTGTGTGTGTTTTGCTTCCATGGCATTTAATGAAACTATCTTCTTTAGAGAAATATTTTTTAAGCAAGTTCATGCACCCTCTCTATTTTTTTTATTGGATCCCTCCAATCTCTAGAAGGTTCGATGGCTACTTCCCTCTATAACAGAGTATCCAACATTCCTTTGTGCCAACACCCCTTTAGCAACATAAACACCTTTACTCAGAATTTTCTTAAGCTTTTTCAACAGGTACATTTTCTGTACATGTTGCATTTCATGTTGTTTGACTTCAACAAATCCATTCTCAACATATCCTACAATGTGGCGTTCTACTTATGCTAGTGTGGCCTCTCCATATCAGTGCATTTGGTTGAAAGTCTATAAGGACTTTCTACAAATTCATTTTCATTCATTGGTGAAGACTCCTCCTATGTTGTGTCCCATCTTCACTCCACTTTCTTTTGTTTGAAAGTTTTTTATTAGGGGGTAAACAGGTTTTGAATGGACCTGAAACCATTTACAACAGGTTTTGAATGGACCCGAAACCATTTACAACAGGTTTTGAATGGACCCAAAACCATTACGTTTTAAGGGGACCCAAAACCCACACAAAGATGAACAAGCTTCCCTAAAGAAAGGATCAAATTCAACCAGCAGCAATAGGGAAGCAACAAGCCAACAACTAGCCAAAAGCAAGCGGGATGCCCAGAAAAGAACCAAGATTTACATGAATCTTGAACTCGTTGGTTTTGATGGGACCAACAACCCACTACAACCCAATGGTTTTGACAGGACCACCAACCCACTGAAACTTGATCGGGGCCTTAAACCCAAATCTATGGATTTTGAAGGGATCCACAATCTCGTACATCTAGGTTTTAACAGTGACCTTGAACCCAAAGATATTACAAACAAAGCATAGATCAGGAACAAAGCTCCAACAGCAAAAATTTCTGAGCCCAGTAAAACACCCTTTCCACCTCTATAGGAAAGGTCACCAAAAATGCACAAGGCTCTTGTTACCTGAAGCATGGGTTTTTCATGAATCCCATAACCATGAATGAAGGTATCCTCCATAAGGCAACCATAGGCCGAACAGTTCAGAGCTTCAAGCAGCCCCCGAAAGATACAAACAACAACTTCCTTGTAGCCCTTCACCATCTCCATAAGAGAAGCAATCTTACAACAACACATCTCTTCTCCCAAGCAACCCCTCTCCACCTCAATAGAAGAGGCATTCACCTCAATAGAATGAACTTTAGAAGAAAAGGAGTGAAGATAGAAAGAAAACCACCCCAGGACCAGTAAACCGCCTCTCCCCTGCACACCTTCTCCACCTCAATAGAAGAAGCATCCACCTCCATAAGATTAACAAGAGAGAAAATGAACAGCTGGCAGCAGGTGTCTTTACTACTAGTTAGAATCCTCACCTCTATAGAAGACTTTAGACCAAATAGTAAAGGAAGGACTTAAGAAACCCTGATCAACATAAAAACTTTGAAACACATAGGGATCTTGAAAATATTCTCCCATAACCATATCTTATCCAACAATACATGGGAGGTCCAAGACCAAAAATAGTAGGGGTTAACAAAGAAGCACCAAGAAATATTCAAACCCTTGCACAAACAAAGTAAGAGAGAAACCTCCAACCAAAACTTACTCACAGCTATCATAGGAAACATGAAACCTTCAAAAGGACAAGAGGAAACATCATCAGACCTTCTATGGCCACAGGCACAGGAAAATCTGGAGCCTCTCCAGGAAAAACCAACCACCACAAGCACTCTAACATGCATTCTCAAACAAAATCCAAACCATAACAGCAGGATATCCTCAAACAAGGCAAAACCCACAACAGGAAAAGATCCCCCCTTCAAATTAAAGACAACCCAGAACAAAGGTCCATGGCCTCCAACACAAGGAAGAATGGTGAAAAAAACCCTCGCAAAAGAAGGTCCATCAAATGCACACACCAAGCCCACGGCACATCCCAGCTAGCAGTTCTCCCAAAGGGGTTGCCTCCATGAAAAAAGGAAAGAGAAAAGGCCACACACATCTCCTGGAGCCTCCACAAGATCACCAAACCCAACACCATCGTTAACTCCCTCTCCATCAAGCACTGCCATAGTTGTCCACTCCATGCTAGTCCAAGAACGAACCCTGCCACCGGTGCCTCCTCCCGGATCACCATCGCCCTCCTCTGCATCCTCCTCTCTTGCACTAGAATTTGAATGCCCTTTGCATGCGCACTCGCCAGACATACTTGTGTTTAATGTGCTTGTATTGTTAATTTTTGTTTGAAAATTGCTAAGGTCTTTTTGACATATTATTTGGTACACAACCTCCAT
Source organism: Sequoia sempervirens (assembly GCA_007258455.2). NCBI lineage: Eukaryota > Viridiplantae > Streptophyta > Pinopsida > Cupressales > Cupressaceae > Sequoia > Sequoia sempervirens. The sequence continues at coordinate 580,559,828 of VDFB02271358.1, read as the reverse complement.
TCATGCATAGCTTTTAGATTTCAAAGCCTTTTCAACCTATCTATTTTGTGTGCATTGTGTTTAGGGTATTTGAACAAGTCATATGCCTTGTGGTGACATGTTGGTCACTCTCTTTCGAGCATCGCCTCTTCTCTGATATGAGGCTCGAGCCTTTGTGGCCTTTCATGGCACCTTTCTCCATGCTCAATGCTTCGATGGATGCTCATATTCTTTAATGTTTTGGTGGTTGTGCATGCCTTGGGGTGTTTTGAGCTTTTTAGCCCTTTTACTATGCCCTAAATCCCTCTTTCATGGTTGTGTTAATTGCATTTGTAGTGCCTTAGTTTCTAAGGCCTTTTGAACAAATCATTTTATGTGTTATGCTCTGGCGTGTTGTCTTCTTCTCTCCTACGCATTTGTTTGAAAATGTTCAAGGCTTTTCAACAGCCCATTCCAATTCATAAGTTGTGTGCTCTTTTGAGAGCCTCTTGGTTTGCTCTGCCCCTTTTGCAATTAGCATTGGCACCCTGCTGAATTGGTATGATGGCTACCACCTCATCACAAATGATGGATGGCTCCCAAATCTGGCATAAGTTCACTACATTTGCATTGAAATTTATTGAAAACCTTTCAAGAAATCTATTTTATGAATGAGCTGCAATTGTCATTTGATGAAACCATCTTCCTTTAGGAATTCTTTGAACCAATTCATGTGCCCTATTCCCTTCATATCAAGCTTCAAAGCTAGTGTATCCTGCAATGGCTATTTGCACCTGTGTAAGAGCTCATTTATACTATGAATCATCCCTTCATGAAGCTAATTCAATGGCTAATTTTTCAACACCCTACAGAGTGACAGCTCAACTTCTTTCTCATATACTCTCCATTGTTCCTTGTCCAAACAAAATTTAGACAACTTCCTTCTTCCTATGGTAGGTTCAAGTGGAGCACCACCCTCACCATCAAGCTATGACAAATAGCTTTAATTTCCTCTACCTCATTATGCCAAATAAAGTAGACCCTCCACATAGTGAACTATTCAAAGCAATTTTCTTGAAGAGGTTACTACAATGCAACATTTTCAATTTCATGGTGCAATGCATGTCGGGTTCCCATGTGGGCCTGGCTAAAAAATTCATTTTCAAACAATTTTTATGCTCAATTTCATCTAAGGAAGCTTCTGAATGCATCTAGAGTGAAAACATGAAATAGGTTATCATCAAAATCCACTTTCTGACATATTTACAAAATGTACAAAATTGACCAAGCTCTGGAATTGGCTTTGAAAACTGGTCAAATGACCTCCTGGAGCCATAAAAACTTGCAGGCATGTAGACATTGGTCTAGAAAATGGAGTACAACCAACGACTTAGAAAAGGAGTCACGAGGTGAAAAATATTAATCAGAAAAGTTTCCTTGGACTTTTCTACAAATGTAGTTGTTCAAAACGAATTAAAACTGACCAAATCACCTCATTGAAAAAATATCAAATCTCCTAGCAAGCTGCCACTGGACACAATAGCTCATTTTGGTACATAGAACATGTGTACAAGAGGGATTAGCTTGAATCATCAATCTTCACAAAATACTGAAGGTCAAATTTGACCTCCCTAAAAGAGTTGTCAGAAATGCAAGTGCAAAACTGAGATAATTGAATTTGGTTTTGACTTGTTAAAAATAGCAAATCAACTCGTAAAGCTCTAGAAACTGACATGGGAGTTCATTTTGGTATGGATAAATAAGATAAACAATCATTTTGACTTGAAAATCATCTAGTTGAAAAATGCAAGCTCAAATCGGAGGCTGCTTTGCAAAACTGAAAGTTTGCAAATAGCAGAAACTGCCAAAACCGTCCAGCTTCACTTTTCAAAACCCTGACAAAACTCTTCATGGGAAGCTGAAAATTGACATGCATACTCACATAGGACACATGAGTGGGAGTACAAATGGATTTTGCATGAAAAATCAATAGGCTCTGAAATATGACCCTCCAAAGTAGGTCATTCAAACAGATTTCTCAAGTGCACTTTTGAAAGGGTAGAGGCAAAATTTTTGAGATGGGCACTTAAAATGTAGAAAATTTGAGAGTGCCATCAAGATCAGGACACAAACAAGAACTCTCACCTTTGGGGGGTGCAAAGTAACAGTTCTGATCCAAAACCCAACTTCGACACACAAAGAAAAAGACAAAGCAAAGCGCAGGGATCGGGATCGGAACATGGAATGAAACTTGAACCTTTAAAAGTAATGAGTGTTAGTGTCAGTTTGAAACCTGAACCTAAGAAACAAAGAAAACTAAGACTTAGGAGAAAAAAAAAACTCCTAAGACCCAAATAAGAACACCAAGGACATAAAAAACATAAGGGGGACCCATTTTGACCAAAAAAAATGGGGTGGTTATCCAAGGCATATCAGGTTCATCTTCTGCAGGAGCTAGTTCTGCTTTGGTTTGTGTCATCCTTGTGAAAGAGGTGGCTCTAGTGTCCCCTAACTTTTTCACTGCCCCCTCGAAAAGTTTAATAGTGGATCTACGGTGCCTCCTTCTCCCACCCAGCTAACACATGGCTCTCCATTAAGTGCATGTTTAAATTGGTGGATAATGTCTCAACTCTTTCAACGATCTTTGCAAGATCGATGACCTTCACCTCACAAGAGCTCGGTAAAGAGGACCTCAAGGGGAATTCTTCCTTGGACTTTGTTGCAAGAGTCAGAAGTTACTCCCCTCACTATCCCACCCTTGCAGGCCCATCCTCCCTCCCCGTATAATGATCTAGATTAGGAGAAAGATGACCTGCTGGTTGATGAGGAGTAGGGGGATGCCTCTTCTTTATCTATAGATTATATTTGTATGTGTGTTGTGTTTCCCCCATTATTGTATTTATGTTTTTGTGATCCTACCTAGAGGACCCTTGCTATCCTTGTAGGTGCTTAGATACAAGCTTGGAAAATTTATCGTAAACTTCCTCTATATGTTTCATCATTCTTCTATACGTTATGACTTTTATTTTCTACAATTAGGAATGATGCAAAGCATTGGGGGAATTTAGGCCTTCCTTCCATGTTGACCCAATTTTTTATTTTCATTTTGTCTTCATGTTCTTTTCTTCACAATCTAGGAACTTTGGGGATTGATGATTTTTCATTCATACATCGAGTGCTACCTATTTATACATATGAGCTTATTTGACCCCAAACTCCCAGATCCCCCTTGTCTCTTGATTTCTTCCTCTTTGCTTGTTTCTCATTTTTTTTGTCTTTGTTTGTCTCTCTCTATCTGCTTAGTGATGTTATGGTGCTTATGTGTTGTCCCTCACATGCATGACAACATTTCCATGTATACATCTTGTAATGTATCATGGGCCATAACATCCTTGCTTCTTCTTTCTCTCCTTAGGATTCCACGTGCTCCTCTATTTCATATGCACCATCCTAAGGGGGGGCTACTACACTTCTCTAATTTTTAATAAGGTGAATTTGGTGGCCAACGAATCCCTTACTAAAAAAAATTCATTTTTCAAAAATGCATCCTTCAACAAAGACCCCTTAGTAAAATTTTTCTTTTGAAAATGAATTCATAGCAAGTCTGAAAATTTGACTTTAAGAAGGAGCATTCCTTTTATCAAATTCCTTGACAAAAGAGATCTTTCAAAAGGATTCCTTGATGATAGAATCATTTGCGAAAAATGTCACTCTTTTTAAAATGGAGTGCCCCTTTGCATGGGCCCCTTGCTATTATGAAGGGTTCCCAAAGGGACCACTTTGAAAACTTCTCCTTCAATTACTCGCTTTGTGATATGCCTGCTTGTCTTGGATTTTCTTCCTAACATGATTTTTCTATAGTTTAACATGTTTCTTTGCAGGATTGAGCACCTATAAAGTCACTTTTACTATCAAGCTTGCCTAGCAGGACCAAGCACCTTGTCAAGCTTTCCTTACGGGACCAAGCACCTATAAGGGCCTTTTGCATCAAACTCCTTAGGACCGAGTACCTATAAATTCCTTTCATGTCAAGACTCATAAGACCAAGAACCTATGGTGCTCCCTTTGCAAGACTGAGAACCTGTGAAGCTCCTTCTTTTTGTAGGACCAAGAACCTATAGAACCTTTGTTCAACTTTTGTAAGACCAAAAACCCATGGAGCCAATTACATATGACTGAGTATCTAGGGGGCCATCTCTCTCTCTCTTTCACACCAAGGTTTCCCTACGAGACCGAGAACCTTTAAGGTTGCCTCCTACATGTTCGGGTGTGCCAGATTGAAGATCAGCTTCCTCGATGGTTAAGGTATATTATCTTCAACCTCTTTGTACTTTACCTTGCATTCACACTGACACGCATGCTTGCTAAAGTGGGGGGAAAATGTAATGGAGTGTGTTGCCAAGACAGTTGTGACATTCTTACTATCTGGCTGACTAGCAGTTGTGCAACCTTGTGAAATGTTCAGGTCATCGAGGCCTTGATGATGTCTTACCGACTGGAGCTATTGCTGTGACTTGTGGTGTTCGGTGTAACCCTCTGCTGAGTGGGTTGGTCTGGCTGACTATTTGGTTCCTAGCGGATGTCGGGGAGACTCATGGCGACTACAGTTATTAGGGAGACTCTTGGCTGAAAGGTTTTCTTTTGGTATGAAGTCTTAGTGATGTGATATGTCTCACCGATAAGTATACACTTGGAATCATCAGAGTAAACTGAAGGCTTCAGTATGAAGTCTTAGTGATGGAGGTGTGTCTCGTTGATGGTATAGTATGTTGTCGGTATGACTCCTAGCGAAAGGTGATCTCGGGGTAACATGGAGGCTTCGGTAAGAACTCTCAGCAATGGATGAAGTCTCGCCGACGGTAGGACATTTCAAAGTAACATGGTTGTCTCGGTATGATTTCTTGGTGAATAGCAATAGTCTCGCAGATGGGAATGCTAATGTCTAAGTGACTTTGGAACTTCGATATGACCTCTTGCCGAATAGCGATAGTCTTTTCGAATAGTGCTACATGTGATGATCATCGATATGATGTCTCAGCAATATGGTTATGTTTTGCCGACAGCTTGTGAACTCAGTGTAACCTCTTGTCAAAGGTGATGACTCTGGGTGATATCGACGTTTGGGCTTTGTGGCATCGGGGAGACACGGCTAGTGTCTCACCGACATGTGAACACTGTTTGAACCCCTTGACTGATTGATTGACTATCCTACGTGGTGTGACTTCAACCAATCAGGGAGCAGAATGGGATCCATTGGAAGTTAGACTGTTGTGGTTGTTCCTATGAAGAAGTTCAATAGACTAGGGATGACATGGATATACTTGGAGATCGAAGATGATGTTCAGTTTGATGAATGGTTGGATGAAAAATTTGATGAGTTATCAGTGTGAATTCAATTATGAGAGCATTATAATTTGAATGTTCTGTACAAGGTTGATCATTGTGTATGTTGTTGTAATTTGACATCAGAGAGTGAAGCCCATACTCTATATGTAAATTTTTTTACTGTAATACAAAGGGGTTTTTCTTGGTGTGGTGGGTTTTTCTCCTGTAAGGGTTTTCCCACATAAATCTGGTGTTCATCTGTGTATGTTTATTTATCTATTTTTGTTATTTCCTTCAAGTGTATCTTAATTGGACTGTAGATGAAAATTTAAAAGAACCTTTGCATTCTTCCCTAAGGTTTTGACGTTAGGAGAGTTGTTTCTATGCCTTAGCTTTCCTTACAAGTGGTATCAGAGCCTAGCCAATTGTGTTATCCTTGTGGGTACATTGGGTTTTTTGTGTCAATTATGTTTCAGTGGGTGTCTTGTAGAAGTTTGGTAATTTGAATTACAGGTTAAGATGGCAAGCACGTCAGGAAAGATTGAAATTGAGAAATTCAATGGCAGCAATTTTGAGTTGTGGAAACTTAAAATGGAAGATTTGTTGGTTGATCGTGATCTTTAGATTGTTGTGTCTAGAACAAAGCCTACAAGAATGAAGCAAGAGGATTGGGACCTTGCAGATAGAAAATCAAAGGGGCTGATAAGGCTCTATTTAGCAGACTCTGTTCTTATGAATGTTCATGAAGAAAATACTACATCTTCCTTGTGGAAAAAATTGGCAGCTATTTATCAGGGCAAGTCCTTGGTGAATAAATTGTTCTTGAGGAAGAAGTTGTACTCTTTAAGAATGCAGGAAGGAGGGTCTATTGCTTATCATTTGAACGCTTTCAACATGTTGATTGCACAGTTAACATATGTGGATGTGAAGATTGATGAAGAAGATCACTGTATGTTGTTATTATTTTCTTTTCCAGATTCTTGGGATCACCTGGTGATGGCTATTGGGAGTACGACATCCACTTTTAAGATGGAAGATGTTGTTCCTTCTTTGTTATCAGAAGAGATGAGAAGAAAATATTCTGAGATGGTGAAGGAGGCTCTTTTTGTTAGAGGCAGATCAAAAGAAAAAGGCAAGAAGAAGGACAAGAAGTCCAAATCCAAATCAGAGGGGAGATCAAAGTCTCCTGGCAAGAAGTCCAAGGTGAAGTGTTGGAATTGTGGGCAACCTGGTCATGTCCGAAAGGATTGCAAAGAGGAGAAAAAGAAGAAGAAGAATTCTTCGATAATGACTCTTCTCAAAGTGATGCAGATGCTTTATTGATGCCTTGGCTACGCAAGCATCGATGATGTCTGGTTGATTGATTCTAGAGCATCTTTCCATATGACATCTCATAGAGATTGGTTCATGAAGTATGAAAAATACGATGGTGGAATGGTGTATTTAGCAAGTGATTCATCTTTGGAAATAGTTGGTCGTGGAAGAGTTAGAATTCAATTTCCTAATGGAAGAGTGAAGGGAATCAATGATGTAATGCATATACCAGGTCTGGCTCAAAATCTACTTTTTGTTAGTATGTTGAATGATATTGGAGTGCAAGTCACATTCTCTGGTAATGGCTGCAAGATGACTAGAGGCTCAATGGTGCTAGCAAGGGGTGCTTGTATTGGTACCTTGTATAAGTTGGATGCACATGTTGTTCAATCCAATAGTGTCTCTATAAAGTCACAGAAAGCTACTCATGGAGGAAAAGAGGAAAAAGTTCCTGATAGTGTAAACTCTATGGAAGTTAAACTTCCAGCCAAAAAGACTATGCTTTGGCATCATAGGCTAGGCCACATTGGATAGAAAGGTTTAAAAACCTTGAAGAATAAAAACCCGGTTGAGGGGCTTGATGATTGTAACCTTGAATTTGAATTTTCTGAACATTGTATATATGGTAAACAGCATCATGTTTCATTTTACTCCAGTCCTCACAAATCTTTTGGTTTGCTTGATTACATTCATTTTGATGTTTTTGGTCTAGTAAATGTTTCTTCTTTGTCTAATTCAAGGTACTATATATCGTTTATTGATGATTATTCAAGAAGAGAATTTGTTTATTTTTTGAAAATTAAATCAAAAGTATTCAGTCGGTTTAAGGAATTTAAGAACCTTGTAGAAAATTAGACTAGAAAAAAAATAAAATGTTTAAAGACTGATAATGGCGGTGAATTATGTTCTAATGATTTTGAAAGGTACTGTAAAGATCATGGGATTAAAAGACATAAAACTACACCTTACACTCCACAGCAAAATGGAGTTGTAGAAAGGTTCAACAGGATAGTGATGGAAAGAGCACCAAATATGTTGAGCAGTGCTAGCTTGGAGGAGAATTTTTGGGCTGAGGTTGTTGCTACAACATGTTACTTGATAGACCCTTCTCCTAATTCTGCTCTTGTTGAGAAAACACCTTTGGAAGCATGGTATGGAAAGAATCCCTCTCTGAGACACATTCAAGTCTTTGGCTATGAGGCATATGCACATGTGTCAAATGAGAAAAGATCTAAATTGGAGAACAACGCTTTCAAATATATTTTTATTGGTTATAGTGCTGGCATAAAAGGATACAAGCCTTGGAATCCTGATACGGAGAAGGTTCTATAGAAGAAATGTGTTATCTTTCGTGAGTTGAAGTCTTCTACCTTGGATTTGTAGTCAAAGACAAAATCAGAAAACAAAAAGGATGTAATTGAAGTTCCTCTGACACTAGATAAAGAGGAATTCAAAATTCAAAATGTACCTAAAACTGAGGAGAGCTCGAGTAGTTCTAAAAGTTCTAAAAAAGAAGAACAACCTTAGCCTCAGCAAGTGAGGAGGTCAACTCATGAAAGAAAGCAACTTGATAGGTATGGGTTTTCTTTGATAGATTCTACTTGTGCATATGCTTTAATTTCTAGCACTGATGAGCCTAGGACTATGAAACAAGCATTTAGAATGTCTAATTCAAACTCTTGGTTGGAAGCCATGAATGAAGAAATGGCATCATTAGAAAAGAATAATACTTGGAGTTTGGTGCCCTTGCCTGAAGGCAGAAAAGCTATTGGTTGCAAATGGGTATTTAAAAGGAAAATAGGTCTGGATGGCAGTGTGGAAAAGTAAGGGGCAAGGTTGGTTGCGAAGGGTTATTCCCAGGTAGAGGGAATTGATTATGGAAAAAAAAATTCTCCTCTAGCTAAGCTGACATCTATCAGATTTCTCTTGTCACTTGCAGCAATGTATGACTTAGAGCTTGAACAGATGATGTGAAGACAACATTTCTTCATGGTGATCTTGAAGAAGATATTTATATGTCCCAGCCGTAGCACTTTGTGGAGAAAGGTAAAGAAAAACTGGTTTGCAAGTTGAAGAAATTTTTGTATGGATTAAATCAGTCTCCTAGAATGTGGTACCAGAAGTTTGACACTTTTGTTTTGTCATTGGGATTTGTAAGATCAAAATCTGATCATTGTGTGTATTACAAAGTTGAAAGTGATCAAGTTCTTATTATTGCTTTCTATGTTGATGATATGTTGTTCATAGGCAATAGTAAGTTAATGATTTCTAATTTTAAGTCTCAGTTGTCTGCAAAGTTCAAAATGAAAGATCTTGGTGCAGCAAGGTATATTCTGGGAATGGAAATAACCAAGGACAGGAATAGTAGAAAACTTTGGCTCAGTCAGAGTAAGTATATCAAGACTATTCTAGAGAGATTTTGCATGAATGATTGTAAGCAGCTAGTTGTTCCAGTTTTGTAGGGAATGAAGCTATCTATTGAAGACTGTCCAAAATCTCCTATTGAAATGGAGGACATGACCAGTGTACCTTATGCTAGTGCAGTTGGCATTTTAATGTATGCAATGGTCTGTACAAGACCAGACATTGCCCAAGTAGTTGGAGTACTTAGTCAGTTTATGGCTAATCCTGGAAGATCACATTGGGATGTTGTGAAAAGAGTATTCAGATATTTGAAGGGAACTTCAGAATATGCTTTGTGTTACCATGGAAACTTGGTTGAATCACAGAGGACTCTCAGCATTCGAGGCTATGTGGATTATGATTGGGCAGGGGACATTGACAGCAGAAGATCCACCAGTGGATATATTTTCATGATGAATGGTGGTGCAGTGAGTTGGATGAGTAAGCGGTAGGTTGTAGTCACTTTTTCCACTACAGAGGAAAAATACATGGCAGCAACACACACATGTAAAGAAGAAATTTGGCTAAAATGTTTGTGTTCTAACATTGGTTTTGATACAGGGCAAATAAAAATTTATTGTGACAGTCAGAGTGCTATTTGTTTGGCGAAGAATCTTACTTTCCATGCCAGGACGAAACATATTGATGTGCAATATCATTTTGTACGAGATATGGTGGAGGATAGAAAGGTCTTTAGAAAAAGTGGATACTCTGTAGAATGTTGTAGATTCATTAACAAAGCCACTGAGCACAGACAAGCTCAGGTGGTGTGCTAGTTCGATGGGCCTCAGTGCCCATGAATTTTAGTAGTTTTGTTGTGCTTTGGAGGTGTCAGTAAGATCTTCGTCAAGTGGGAGATTGTTGGAAAATGTGCCTCAATCTTACTGGCATGAAACTCCTGTAAGAGAAAATTCAGTGTGACATTCTTACTGTTTGGCCGACTAGCAGTTGTGCAACCTTGCGAAATGTTCAGGTCATCGAGACCTTGATGATGTCTTACCAACTGGAGTTATCACTATGACTTGTGGTGTTCGGGGTAACCCTCTGCCGAGTGGGTTGTTCTGGCTAACAGTTTGGTTCCTAGCGGATTTCAAGAGACTCATGGTGACTGCATTTATTGGGGAGACTCTTGGCCGAAAGGTTTGTTTTTAGTATGAAGTCTTACCGATGTGATATGTCTCACCGATAACTATACACTTGGAGTCATCGGAGTAACATGAAGGCTTCAGTATGAAGACTTAGTGATGGAGGTTTGTCTCACCAATGGTGTAGTCTATGGTCGGTATGACTCCTGGCGAAAGGTGGTCTTGGGGTAACATGGAGGCTTCGGTAAGAACTCTCAGCAATGGATGAAGTCTAGTTGATGGTAGGACATTTCAGAGTAACATGGTTGTCTCGGTATGATCTCTTGGTGAATAGCGATAGTCTCACCGATGGGAATGCTAATGTCTAAGTGACTTTGGAACTTCGGTATGACCTCTCACTGAATAGCGATAGTCTTTCCAAATAGCACTACATGTGATGATCATCGGTATGATGTCTCAGCAATATGGTTATGTTTTTTCGATAGCTTGTGAACTTGGTGTAACCTCTTGCCGAAGGTGATGACTCTGGGCTATATCGACATTTGGGCTTTGTGGCATCGGGGAGACATGGCTAGTGTCTCACCAACATGCGAACATTGTTTGAACCCCTTGACTGATTGATTGACTATCCTATGTGGTGTGACTTCAACCAATCAGGGAGCAGAATGGGAACCATTGGAACTTAGACTGTTGTGGCCATTCCTGTGAGAAATTTCAATAGACCAGGGATGACATGGATATACTCAGAGATTGAAGATGACGTTCGGTTTGATAAATCATTGGATGAATAGTTTGATGAGTGATCAGTGTGAATTCAATTTTGATAGCATTGTAATTTGAATGTTTTGTACAAGGTTGATCATTGTGTATGCTGTTGTAATTTGACATCAGAGAGTGAAGCTCATACTCTGTATGTAATTTTGTTTACTATAATACAAAGGTGTTTTTCTTGGTGTGGTGGGTTTTTCTCCCGTAAGGGTTTTCCCACATAAATCTGGTGTTCATCTGTGTATGTTTATTTATCTATTTTTGTTATTTCTTTCAAGTGTGTCTTAATTGGACTATAATTGAAAATTTAAAAGCACCTCTACATTCTTCTCTAAGGTTTTGACGTTAGGAGAGTTGTTTCTACGCCTTAGCTTTCCTTACAAAAAGATCGACCTGTTAATGCCCAATACAACCCCAAAGTTAATGAATCCATGGGAGGTGGTTAAGCCATGTCACAAAACTAAGCACTATGTTACACAGCACAGGGAGACCAAGGGTGCACACCTTGCAATAATACCAAAATATCATACTATTAATGCTCAATACAACCACCAGAGTTAATAAATCCACAAGTGGTAGTTAAGCTATGTCAGGAACCTGAGCGTTGTGCTACATAACCACAAGGAGACCAAGGGTGCACTCCTTGCAATAGAGAAAATTTACATCCCTAGGAAAATTCCCCATTCCATCACCCCTACCCTTAGAAAATGTAAACTCGACATGATGCAAATCCTCTATCACCACCTCACTCCTTCCATGTGGTTGCGTCATTTTTCATCGGTGGAGGAATCTTTGTTAGGAATGCGCACATGTCATGATGTTCACTTGACAGGATTCCTACCCCTGGATTCTATAGAAACATTACATTTCCTATTGGGTACGAAGTGTAACATCTCCATCCTCCTTGACCAACAAATTTTGACCCTTCTACCACCCTTTTTCCAATTCCAATTTTCTAACTTTCATTCCTTCATGCTTCTTGGATCTAACTTTCAATCTCACACATTTCCTTCACTCTTTTGCTTCTACACCATTTTATCTTGGTTGCAAGCTCCTCACTTTGCTCTAACATCTCACTTTTGTTGTAACACCATCGCCATTGGAGAATTGTCAACCTTCATCATCTTTGTACATGTTTGGGATGCCTTCTTCCTTCTGCTATTGGCCTTGAGAGCTCATAGTTGGGAAGGTGATATTGTTCACTATTATCCATTTACATCATCTCATTTATTAAGTAGAATTCTAGTTGTTTGTGCTCTCTACTTATAAATACTATTTCCTTTATCAATTTCTATACTTTGTGGCTATCTTATTGTCCATGGAGGTGGGAACACCAAAATAGGGTTCTGACTGAGGCAAACCTCGAATACAGCCCAACATTTTTTCTCATTCTTGTGTGTGTAGGTGTTTTTGAGTGGAGCTACTTGAAGAATCAACTTGTGGGTGAAAAGGTACATTTTCCTTCTCTCTTCATCATTTCCACATCTCATTTCTAGTATTTCTTTTGTTGTATTTTTTTGTTTATGTACTTTTTCATTCTCTGTCAAAATATAAAACATCACATAGTCAAGAAGTTAGTAGGTTTCCTTGTGCTTTTTTTTGTTTTCTAGACCCTTGTCTGTATGGACACTAGCACGTCCTTGAGACACCAGTTTATTGCGTTGGAGTCTGAGATCCGTGTTGCCATCCTCAGACAATGAGTTGTCTGGGCAGTAGACCGAACCTTGAAAATTGGTTTTTCTAACCCTGTGAACATTCAGTTTTAATAGAAGGAAAGCGGTAAGCTATTTTCCATTCCTTTTCAGCCTCAATACTTTGTCCTTTTCAATTTTTTTAGCAAACCTAAGGTAGTTAAGGGTAGATAATTCCTTGGGGCTCTCCTGTGACTTGGAGTCCCGAGGTGACGAGTCTCCCTTCTCTGTAGTTATAATGCACTCACATTTGTTGGAATTTTAAAAAAGGTGAAGAAGGCATGTGGATCCCATGATTTTAGACCCACATGCTCTTTTAACCCTATAATATTTGTTTTATCCAACATACAAACATACTTTTCATGGTCGTGAAAAAATATCAATCATCATTTAATAATTCCACCACCTTTTCTTGTTTTGTCAACATAGAATAACCAAATCATGTGTTTTTAGATTGAATTTGATATAATCTATTAATATTTTCATGTTATGAAGACTTGAAATGATAATTATCTTGTTTTGTGTATGAATTTGATAGAAAACAATAAAAAAAATCATATTTTGTACTATTTCGATTAGTTTGATATGGAATTAAAAACACTACAAGAAGAAAGTTGGCGAAAAACTCAAATGTTGGAGTGTGAACCCAAAAATGAACTAGACAACATTGTGCAATTAAGAAATCAAATCCCAGAGTTCAAGGCATGTCATCTTTTTCCTTTTCCCTTTTGTTCATGCCCCCTTATAATCATATTTTGTTCGCAATATATTCTAGTGCTAATTCACTTCATTGCAGCTCACTTGTTAACCCTTCCATGTTTCATATTCCTTCTCTTTCCAATAATTTTGATGTCACTAATTTCACTAATTCTCATGTATTTTTCATCATTACACTCACTTAGGAAAGCTATTATCAATCAACATCATAAAACTATATACAAACTATAAAATTTGAAGTGTGTTACCAACCCCACACGTGGACCTAGACCTTTGTGAAGTGCTAGTTTATTGAGTGTGCCTAAAGATCCTACACACATGGTGACAGACCAATGGCCCTTTTAGATGTGAATATTATAATTTTTTAAAATAATTAAACAATCTAAAATTATAACCATGTTCTACCAATTGACTCCATTGTGCTCAAATGCTTCACAAAAAAATTGCAACATCTTCCAAGAAACCATCATCTTGACCATACTATCTCATCCTCCATCATGCCCAAACATGAAATATAAGAATTCCAAGACAATATGGCAAGCACTAAATATCACTTAGACACACTACTATATCTAGCCTCAACCTATTAATAGAAAAAAAACCTTGAAGTCCAATCTCCTCCAAAATATGATTGAGTATACACCACATATTCCACTATAGTTAAAACAATGGCCATAGGTAATCAAACATTTAAAACTATAACCAACCATTGATAGAAATTATTCTCTTTACATATCTGACCTCCATATCTCTCATCCTTGTACATGCATTGTCCTACTTGAGGTTACAATCTCCCTTGCTAGTTAAAAAACCAATGTAATTTTTTAATCCCAAGGTTAAATACCAACAATAAATTAATAAAACAGTAATGATGTAAGATTCCCAAGTTGAAGGAAGATCAAACTAATAAACATTCCCATGATGAGCAAATATATCCAAAACCATCCCCTACACTCCTTAAACAAGCCCTCTAAAATTGACATATAAATCTCAAGACTCATTCAAATGAAAAGATAAATAATAGAAAATATAATGCATTTGTATAACTAGGTGGGTAATAACTATCAAATGATTCTTCACTAAGTGGACCAAAAGTGTTGCGTGATATTTTTCCTCCTAATATGCACCAAGTCATGCACCAAGTCATGTGAATTTTTTCCATTAATAATATCCAAACCATATACAAATATCCAAATATAATACAACTAGTAGATTGCTACAAACCATGTCCAAATATCCATTTGCATGACTAGTATACAATCCAAGAACTCTCCATAAGATTTTGGTTTATATCATCCGCAAATAAGATCATTTGTACCTCCAATGGACAAAACTACTCAATTCAAATAAATTTGTTTATGTTTATTAGCCTAACTTGATGATGAGTGGGTTGAGTGGTATAAATCATATTTTGAGAAGTATTGAACAATATTTATATTCTTTCAATGTTGCAATCACTTATAAAATGTGAAACCATTTTCATGTTCCACCCCAACCTATTTGAGATTATTTCATATATTATACATTTATCTTGCTTCTCTATTAATTTCTAATCGACATATTGATATTAAGGTGTTTGTGGATCTCTATTAGGTTATTTTCATTGTGCATTATATTTTTTTGGTTTTGGTTTGATGTTTTATAGTACCATGACTTGACTAATTTCCATGTTTTGTTCATGATTGATATAGAATCCATCATTATGCCAAGTAAATGACCAAAGACTCAAACATGGGAGGAGCATGACATTGATAATGCGAAGAAAAGGGAACAAATGAGGTTACTTCATGAAAGTAAGAAATTGAACAACATAGAAGAAGAAAATGAAGATGAAAATGAAGCATCCACTCAAAGCATGAAAGAGGAATTTGGATAAAAAATGAAACAAATACAAAATATTCATGCAATGAGGAAATTGTACATCATCTTTCCCATCTCAAGATGATATTTAAAAAATTCAAAATATTGAAAACACAATAAACATTCCAAATATTGAGGCAAGTTTACCATTAAGAACACCTCTTAGAATTTTGCATACAAAAACCTAAGTTTTTAATTGAAATTGATGAGAGCATTTTAAACTAATGATTGATAAGATTCCCAAACATACTTGACAAAAAAATATGATTAAAATATAGAAAAAAAAATTGAAAACTTAAATGAAACATGAAGATATTATTTTTTGTTGAAATTATGATAAATCTTAATTTTAGACCCATAATGAAGATACTTAGCCTAAGAACATCGAATACTAAAAGTGAAAAATCTATTATAAAGAATCTAATGAATGCATTTGAAAGTGTGGGTTCCACCTCACACACTAAAGATAGTAATGTTACATGGCATGTAATTACCTCGATGGTAGTAACTAATCAAACAAAGAAAGCTCGCCTAATAAGGAAAATAAGACAAGCACTAAAAATAAGTATCAAAACACTAATGAAAACCATTGGGAGGTGTGAAATAGTTGAGGAACTTAATAGAAATGAACTATGAACATTCTCTAGTAGACTCCCACAAAAAGATAAAGTTATAGTTGAAGCCTTGAGATCCCTGATTGAATAATTTTAGAAAAATAACAAGTGATTATGACCTAATCAAAGAGATGTTGTAAAAAGGAGAATTGGATGTCGAAACTATGAGCCACATCTAAAAAAAAAATTGGATATGACTCAAACACAATTTTTCTCCAAATTTGTAGAGATGTATATTCAAATAAAAAGTATTCAAACAAAGTTTGAAATGGAAAAAACTTTTTTATGTGAAAATAAATCACATAAAGCATGTGTCTAGACACAAGTTACGAGCCTACATATTAGAATTGTCTCTTTATACATAGTCCCACCTTTAAATATTTTAGGTTCATACTCTTTGAATATTCTTCTTACTTGTCAACTCAAGATAGTTGATATTTTAGGTTTTACTTAGTCAAGTTGGAAAGCTTTAACCCATTAAATTTATTTCAAAACCTTATTATTTACTTTATGTTTTTATTAAATTTTCCTTCTAAGATTGTTGAAAATCTTGAATGTGTTCCAAATTAGACATTCTACATTAAATACATGATTGTAGCGGTCTATTAATCTATGATAATCAGTCATATTAAACCTATACTAGCATTTAGTATGATTAGAAGTCAACATGGGTGAATAAAATCAAGATAAAATATTGGTATAGGAAGAAATCAACATATATCAAGTTACACAAGTAGATGAAGATAAAAAAAAGTATTCTATTGTTGTAGTGTGTGATCATGCATCACTACATGTTTTTTGTGTTTAATGGGGCCCAACCAACTGCCCCAACACATTTGGGTGGGTAGGCTAATGCTAGGGCAGGCATGCATTCATTTCTCAAGTCTCCCAATCCTTCTAAGCTATGTTATTCTAACACGATAACTTTAGGAGCATCTTAGATTGTGATTGCTTGAGGACAAGCAATCTTGGGATGGGCAGACTGTCAAGACCCTGCCATAATCAAATTGCAACACTAAAGTATAAAAATCAAATGTTCAAATACAATAAATAACAAATATAAATATTAGCAATTTAAATATTATTATAATTATAATCATTAAAATATAATACTATGAATATATAAAAATAATATAAAATAAATAAATAAATTTACAATAATTCAAATTATGAAGTAACATATGCTATATTAATATTATATGTAATAGAGAACAGTCAAGCCAATGACTGGTAATTAAGAGTCTCTAAGGCAACAATCAAATGAGGAGAAACAACAGTTATATTTATTAAGGCAGCACTTCTAAAGGCAACGATTAATATGAAAAGGCGGTAATTAAGGGAGGAATGATCAATATAAGGCAGCAATTCATCCTTGAGGGAAGCGATAGCAACAAGGAGGGTTGTGGGTTAGTTAACAAAGAAACAATAATCAATGAACAGTTATTACTCTTTGTGTCTCTTGCTAAACGGATGGTTGTGACTCTCCCCACCATGCAAGATATAAAAGGGGAAATAAATAAGTGGGAAGAGGCCTAAAGGAGAAAAAAGGGAATAAGTTTGATATGGAAGATAAATCATATACACTAGCGGAGATATAATAGGGAGATCTAAAAGATAAAATATGTAGATGCAAAAGAGGGATATGTAGATTTGAAAGAGATATAAAAGGAACATTAAAATGGAGGTGTAGACACCTAAAAATGGTTTGGAGAATCTAATTAGTTAAATACAACTTATTTGATTAATTAATCTTAAATTCATCTACTTAGTAAATAAATAGAAATATTTATTTATATTAAGTTCATTTTTAATTCTTCTATTTTATCATATTATTTCCCTCTTAATTAGATAAACAAAATTAAAAACTTTGTTTTATTTAATTATTATCGTCATAATTTCTTCTATACTTTATCCATCAAATCTATCCTAAAATTAAATACACAGCTTCAATAGCTGATATTATTTAATTATCTCATCACATTTCTTCTTAATTAAATAAAGATATCCTAAAATCTTTAATTTAATTATCATATTCTTTCTATTTAATTTAATAAACAACTTCTATAGTTTGTTTTATTAAATTATTTATTCCTATTTTGTTAAATTTAAATAAACCAAAAATATTTAAATAAATGCATAAATCTAATCCCTCTATTCACTCACCAATAAAATTAGATTTTTCAA
This sequence comes from Sequoia sempervirens, assembly GCA_007258455.2. NCBI lineage: Eukaryota > Viridiplantae > Streptophyta > Pinopsida > Cupressales > Cupressaceae > Sequoia > Sequoia sempervirens. The sequence continues at coordinate 580,541,909 of VDFB02271358.1, read as the reverse complement.
ATCTAATTAATTTAACTATCATTCACGGGAAAAGCCTCGAGGACAAACCTGCAGGCAATCCTCTCAATCTTTTGCCTCAAATATTTCCTCTCATCTTGCCTGGTGTTTTCATGGGGAGGAAGAATCTTCCATTATCAGCTCCACCTTCTCATCTCATACCATTCAAATCTCCAGATTGAATCTCAGCCTCTATTGTGTTATACCTGTGCAAATGTGTTGTCGGGAATCTATATATACAGCCTTCTGAAGCATCAAAATCATCCGAGATTCATCATCCTTTATGCAAACTTACTTTGCAGGAATTAGTACTCAAGCAACCAAGAAATCATTTAGCATTAGCATTTTTAATATCATCATAGTATCATGGCATTAGTAGATTTCATATCACGGCAGCAGCATAGTTTCTTTTTACTTTAGCTTTCATCCATCAGGCTTCATTTACAGTAGCATCATATCATCTAGAGTTCATTAGAAATCATCTTATCACAGAATTTAGCATCCATTCCATTCTCTAGATAGGCATTTTAAATAGTTACGGTGCTTACAAATCTAAGAGCTTCTATAATTTGATAAATCTTTGGAGATAAGAGACAATGAGATGCTTTCAGGATTTTCTCTGTTTAAATTAGTTTAATTGCTGATTAATCTTGATACAATGTTTCTTTAAGAGGTGTATTTAATTGTAGTTTTTTTACATTTTCCCACACTTACATATTGGCACCCACTGTGGGGGCTTACCCCATGTTTTTAACAAAATTTCCTAGAAATTTTTCATACAGGATTCTGGCGTGATCTATTTTAGTGCGATCGAAGGATTTTATAGCGCTTCTAAGGACTGTTCTAGCCCGTTTGACAAAAATTATAGTGCTTTTGAGGACTATTTTAGCACTTTTACAAAAAAGTACAGCACTTTCTGTGACTGTTTTAGCGCTTCAATTTCACAATCCAACACGGGTTGGCAATATTATTCAACATTTGTTTAGCACTTTTGTCTATTTCTATAGCGCTTCTATCTATTTCTTTATCACTTCTATAAATTTCTATAGCACTTCTAAATGTTTCTATAGCGCTTATATCAATTTTTATAGCGCTTTTAATCACTGTCATAGCGCTTCTGTGTAACTCATTTTTTGGATCCGACACATCCGCAGCCAGTAAATTTCTTTTCTTTAGTTGGGTTCAAAATGAATCAATCCTAGGATAGTCACATTTTCCTTTGGATTAAAATTTTACCAATTTAGGGTAGTCACCAGATTTTTCAATTTGGGATTTAAAAATGAACGTGTCTTTTTGTGAAGCAACATCTTCACATAGATTAGAAAAATTTTCGTTTGGGCTCTAAAATTTGAACAAGTGGTTTATGTGTTTGAATGGTTGATAGGAATATTCTCTCCCCTTAACTAGGTGATCCAAAAAGCCAAACTCATCCTTTTTATGCATTCTTCAAAATATTTATTACATCCTTTAGAAGGCCTGCCATAGTGGGAAAAATTACTCACCCTATGGGAACGACCTAAGTGGGTTCAAACCAAAGCCATGTTTTTCCACTTATTGAGTGACTATATTGATATACCTTGTTATCAAGTTAATAGTCAACAAAATGAATCCCATGTTGAACAACTTTGACTTGTTTTAGATATGTCCCTTGCACTACAACAGAACCTGCATGGTAAACATGAACCTAAGGTAAGACATATGAACATGTGCAACATTTTCGTGCTCAAGGTTTGTACAATATATATTTAATGTTCATAATGTAATTATTTGGGATTTAATATTAGTGCTATTTTATAACTTGGGCATATAGTGTTAAAATTTAACAAATGAGATATTATCTTGAAAAACTAGTTTTGAGCACTTTCTAGTGGTGTAGATCTTATTATTAGATTTCGCTTCTCTTGCATTTTATTGCTTATCAAAATAAAATAATTGTTTTTGGTTTTTGAGCTCATAACTTTTTGCTTGGAGCACTTCTAGTGTCAATAAAGTTTTTTTCAGATAAAAGATAAAAAATATGTAATATTATTAATAGTATAAAAGTTCTGAAATTATATATATATATATATAGAATAAAAGCTTACAAATGGTCAGGAGACCAAAACAAAATACCCCATATACTAGTTTTTCAAGATAATATCTCATTTGTTAAATTTTAACACTGTATGCCCAAGTTATATTATAGCATTAATATTAAATCCCAAATAATTACATTATAAACATTAAATATATATTGTACAAACCTTGAGCACAAAAATGTTGCACATGTTCATATGTCTTACCTTAGGTTCATGTTTACCATGTAGGTTCTGTTGTAGTGCAAGGGACATATCTAAAACAAGTCAAAGTTGTTCAGCATGGGATTCATTTTGTTGACTATCAACTTGATAACAAAGTATATCAATATAGTCACTCAATAATATTCGGTAGGTGGAATATTACTTGTGAAAATGGTTTGAATGGTTGATAGGAATATGCTTTCCCCTTAACTGGGTGATCCAAAAAGCCAGACTCATCCTTTTTATGCATTCTTCAAAATATTTATTACATCCTTTAGAAGGCCTGCCGTAGTGGGAAAAATTACTCACCCTACGGGAACGACCTAAGTGGGTTCAAACCAAAGCCATGTTTTTCCACCCCACTATAAAATTTAAAGCAAATATGGGGAAACCCACTTTTGCCGGAAGTGTGCAAGATAACCATCCCTAAAACCTTTGTTCTAAAGGTTGGGAGGTGTCCTGATGGAGTCTATTATTTCCGCTCTGAACGGAAACCCTTTCTAAGAATCTAGTGTAGTATCCAACTGAGTCATAACCAAACATTGTAATACTCGCAGTGCAAGGGGAGAGAAGAATCTGCCCCCAAGACACTCACCATATAATTTCCAAGGATTGTTTGCTCAGGGGATCCGGTATCCACTTCTGTCACTTTGAGTACGCACCTAGAAAAGACAAAAACATGGGCGCCCTCTAGAGGGTGACATGGCTGTGTGAGTCGATGCAATTTTAAGTTGTGGGCTATTGAGTATAAGGATGACCTTTTGACTATTAAGAGTGAGTCTGTTTGAAGTGTCTTCTTGTTATCATACCAGTAAAAATAGGACCATGTGTGGTTCTTTTGAACATACACTATCTGTTTAGATTACAACTCTTAAAAACAATTTTCTTCATTTGAGTGTTGTGTATTCCAAAAATCATTAAAATTCAGATAAAAGATCATCCTAAAAAATACAAAATCATACATGATTAGAGATTGGAAAACCACTCAGTTTATCAAAAAATCTTTGGCCAAGAGAATCAGAAAACCCAAGAAAACACTTAGTTACAAGCATCTTTTGCAAAATCGTCTTGTATCAGAATAGAAAGACATTGCTTCACCATAGAACATTCCTCCATAGGTTCCATGATTTCAATAGGGGTTACACTGATGATTATGTTGTAGAACCTTTGACTTCGTGAGCCTATATTCAAAGAAGAGCTCTTTCACAGGCATCTAACCATAACCAACACATTCGTCAATCCTCCATTCCACGACCTACCATAGAATACTCCACTAGACCAGATCAGTTCTTATAGTAGACGAAACTTTGAAAACCTTATAGTTAAACAGAAAATATAGCACTTCAACCCTCTGTTTTAGTGCTTTTGGCCTTTATTTTAGCGCTTTAACCCTCTGTTTTAGCACTTCAACAATATATTTTAGCGCTTCTGAACAATCTTATAGCACTTCTATCACAACATATCAAACTGCCAGGAAATTCCAGTATCAAAATTTTAGCACTTTTACTCTCTGTTTTAGCGCTTCCACGGAATAACATAGCGCGCCTGATCTCTGTATTAGTGCTTTTACTCTTTGTTTTATCAATTCCACCGAATAACATAGCGCGTCTGATCTCTGTATTAGCGCTTCTACTCTCTATTTTAGTGCTTATAAGCTCTATTCTAGCACTTATGCCCTATGTATTACCGCTTCCATAAAAATAAAAGAAAAAAAAACTGTCAGAAGAACCGTCAGATAGACCAATAGCAGAAACATAATATTTTATCAGTCAGAAAGATTTTATAGACTAGACAGTGTCCTAACATTGTGAAACAAAGTAGGTTCTTACAAGTTAAAACTGTTTTACACAAAAACCAAATCTTGCAAAATACAAAAGTGTCAAAATCATCAAAACAAATCTTGGATTTGTGAGCCAAAGTTTCATCATCAGGATTTTTAACATTCTATTATCACGAGACAAAAAGACTCAGTAATCAAAAAATTTTAAGTTAGCCTCGTCAATAGAATGTATCATTCTATTTTTGCTTCTTTTTGACACTAACACCACATAGAAGATCTAAGTTTAGTGAGGGAAAACAACAAAAACTTGTATGCCAATCTTAACAAGGTTGCAAAGGCAAAAAATTAGAGAAAAAGAAACTAAAAATCTAAACATGGCTGAAGAGAACCCTTTTTTTTTATACCAACAAGATGAGAACAACGAAATAACACAAGAGGATATACAACATGCACAACAAGACCCAAATTTTCATAAATTTATGGAAAAGTTCTTAGAACAAGACATGGAGAAATACCTCTTAATGTTATCAGAATTAGGTGCCAAACTTCTAAAGGATTTTGACATCAATCAATTGAAGGAAACACCTAGAAAAAATGAGATGGAACTAAATCATACCCAGGATATAAATCAAGTAGTAGCTTTAACAACTCAAATGCAAATTCTACAGCAACAGATTCAAAACATGCAAACGGGAAACACAAAAACATATTTATTGAAGGACATTTGTCCTTACCCTTTTCATCCATGTGTGGATATGATACCCTTCCCAAGGCATTATGAGTTTCCTAAGTACGACAAATACAACGGAAAATCAAACCCAATTAACCATATACGAGAATTTAGAACAATGAGCCTTGAATTCGCACAAGAAGATACATACCTCATGAGGTTATTTCCTAGGAGTTTGGGTTCCCATTGCATGGAATGGTTCTCAAAATTACAACCAGGGATCATATCCTTTGAAGAATTGGTTAACAAATTCATCTCTTAATTCTCGTTCAACATATCACATGATGTAACCATAAAGGATCTTTATAATCTAAAACAGAAAAATGGTGAGACATTTTTATCATTCTTACAACGATGGAGAAAGTTGTTTGCAAGGTATCCTTGATCTATACCTGAAGAGGAGAAGATTGAATTATTTATAGACAACTTGACTGATCAAATGAGTTATCGACTTGAATTGCAATGTCCATCAACATTCGAAAAAGTAATTGAGAATGGGCTCAAAATTGAAGAAGCCCTAGTCAAACGAGAAGTGATCAAGCACTATAGTGAAACATCCAACAATGCAAATCACTATGGAAACAATGACAAACCAAAATTTTGGCAGAAAAATAGAAATACTGGAAATAATGAACCTACAACTGATAATGTAAAACCAGTATTCAATTTGACGTCAACTATCAAAGCAAACCAGAATGAAAACAACAACCAAGACACAATCCAAAACAACAACACCAACAAAGGAGAATCACGACTATCATACCAAAGGAAATCAAATCGACGGAAATTCACCCAATTAGGACAAACCCTAGAATCAGCAATGAAAGAACTCATTGTGAACAAACTTATCACTTTACCAAAAGCTCGAAACTGGTAGCCAAAGGTAAAACCATCATGGTGGAATGATGCAGATTATTCTAATTTCCATAAAAATAGAGGACATAAGACAAACTACTGTATGCAACTAAAACACCTAATACAAGACTTGATCGAAGCCAAGAAGGTGTTTGTTGAAGGGCCTCAGACAAACAATGATCACAGTGCATTTATCAATCCATTACCCAACTATGAAAAAGGAGAGCATTCTTCTTCTAGTGGTAAGGGAAAAAGTATAAACTATGTCTATGACACCACCATTCTTTGCCTTTCCGAGGTAGAGAAAAATGACATTGACACTCAAAAGGGTAACACAAACAACAATAACATTGAATCCTTGAATATGAGAACAAGCGCTGGAACATTTGATAATCAAATCAATGTTTTAAAAATAAGGGAAACACAAGATCATCCATAAGTCAACATAATGACAAGAGGACAATCTAGGGTAATATTGAAAGGAATTTCCTCCAAAAATAATGCTCCCCCATCACATCAATACAATATCATTGACCAATTACAAAAGATACCCGCGCAAATATCCATTTTAGAACTTCTCAAAATTTCACCATCACACAAGGAAGTTTTAGAACAAGCTCTCATTGCTACAACAGTACCTAATAATTTGGATGTTTGTCAATTCCAAGCCATGGTGGGACATCTCACCACACCTCATTGTCTATCATTCTCTGAACAAGATGATGTATCTATACATCACCCACACAATACAGCCTTGCATATTGAAGTTATCATCCATAAACATCATGTTAAGTGTGTTCCGATAGATGGAGGAGCTGGTCTAAATATTTGTACCTTGAAACTAATTCATGCACTAGTTTATTCTGACAACACCATTGACACCAAAAGAAAAATAACGATAAAGGCATATGATGAAGAGGAAAGGTCTTCCAGAGGACTTATCATACTTCCAATCCAGGTAGGACCGATTGTCAAAAACATTGTTTGTCAAGTGTTAGACAAAGATCTAACATACAACATACTATTGGGTCATCCATGGATCCATGACATGCAAGCGGTACCTTCAACATACCATCAATGTCTAAAATTTCCAGTAAATGGACAGGAAGTCACCATATCAGCTGACAACAACAATCCACATATTTGTAGCATGTTGAAAACAACTCAAGACACTCTGATACCTCATAACCGAGAATTCAATACTTCTAATTATCTACTATGGATAGCCAACCCAATTTTATATCTAAATGGGTTTAGAAAAAGAATCTAGAGAAGGAAATAACTGTCACAGACACATCAAATGCCAAAGGTTCTATCAATGAATTATCACAACTTTCAGAAAAGGTTCAGATAAAGGAAAAGGGTGTTGGAGAATATTCTCTTGAGCAATCTTTGTGCCTATCACAGTTACTCCCATCATCGAAAACATATGGAAAGCCCATATTAAAATCTCCAAAATCATCACAACCCATCACAGCTCTAAATGAAAGGTTCATAAAAGTAGGTACACTCGAAGAGGAGTCCGAAGACAAAGCCATTCTCAGTTGGCTATACAAAGATGAGGACGCATCATCATCAGCAAGTGTCAACATCAAAACAGATCAATATGGAAAATGGAAGGCCATTTTAGATAAAATGGGTTACAAAGGTCAAGGACCAATTGGCAAGAGAAAGGATGGTATTGTTGAACCCATTCAACTTCTCACATTACAGCCAAAAGACAAAACAGGATTAGGCTACAAAACTGAGCAAAAAGATGAAGAGACCCAAAAAATAGTAGAAAGGATACTAGAAATGAGAGATGGCTCTGACACAGACTCAAATGAATATGAATGGGATCATCTATCTGCTACATCATATACTAATAAAGAGATTGATATTATCCAAACATATACACCCTTATGAGAGGAGGGACAAGGATTAGGAATTAGAACATTTGTTATGGGATCAACAAATATTAATAACTCAAGCAAGGATGATTAGACATCGAGTGAGTCAGAAAACTTGGAGGTGAGTACCGTCATAAACCTTGAACATCCTACAAATAACTTTGACCATCTAGCTGTCATGACACTTACAATAGTTGACCTTGTCCAATCTGATGACTTGTTACCAATAATACACCCCGAACTGATTGACTAGGAACCCATCAAACCTAGCCTTATACCAGTCTTTTCAAATGATAACGCCATCATAAATTATCTATGATGTGACAAAATTGATACAAGTACTATCCATAACACTCATATCAATACTTTACATCAGGAGGGTGTCAAATCTTTCAATTGCAAAAATGATAATAGGGAAAATAAATCTAATGATGAAAACCTCTCTAAGGCACCATTAGCTTTTGAAAAGAGAAAAATAAAGAACGTATCCAACAGCGAAAACCTTTCTGAGGCACTAAAGGATGAAAGATTTGACACTCTCCCGGAACACTATCATGACAGGTCATCAGTACTAGTAGAGCCAACACAGTCTATAAATCTAGGAACATCTAAAGAAGCAAAGATCTTACATCTAGCAGCATCCATGATAGAATAGGAGAAGCCAACATTCACAAGATTCTTTGAGAAAAACAAATAAATTTTGCATGGTCTTATTCAGACATGCTAGGATTGGATCCACAACTTCTAATGCATCATTTATCACTACCAAAGGGAATCAAACCAGTCAAGAAAAAATTAAGAAATATGCACCCCGACATCGCCCTTTTGGTTAAAGCCGAACTAAAAAAATTATTAGATGCAGGCTTTATCAGATCCCTACATTATGCAGAATGGCTATCAAACATTGTGCCAGTATCCAAACCTGATCATAGCATCAGAATGTGCATAGATTTTAGAGATTTAAACAAGGCATGCCCAAAGGATGATTTTCCTTTGCCCAGCATTGACACATAATTGTTGACTTAACGGCAGGACATGCCATGTTATCTATAATGGATGGCTTCTCAGGATACAATCAAATCAAAATAGCAGCTGAGGATCAAGAAAAGACAGCATTCACTTTCCCTTGGGGAACATTCTGCTGGAACGTCATGCCTTTTGGATTGAAAAATGCGGGTGCAACATATCAGCGAACAATGACCACAATTTTTCATGATATGATGCATACTTTCATGGAAGATTATGTGGATGATATCTTAGCAAAATCACACACTAGGGAAGGACATCTGAAAATACTTGATAAAATCTTCACTAGACTGGAAAATTTCAATGTAAGATTGAACCCAAAGAAGTGTATCTTTGGTGTGACTTCAGCAAAACTTCTTGGTTACATAGTTTCAGAAAAGGGTATTGAAGTGGATCCAGCTAAAGTTAAGGCAATCATGGAGATGCCACCGCCTAAAAAAATTAGTCAACTAAGGTCCCTACAAGGTAGGTTACAATCCATCAGGAGATTTATCTCACAGCTAGCAGATAAGAGTCACCCCTTTAATCATCTACTTCATAAAACTATTTCATTCAAATGGGATCATAACTGTGAAACAACTTTAGACCAGATAAAGCAATATTTGGTGACAACTCTGATACTCATGCCACCCATAGCAGAAAGACCACTATTACTATATATTGCAACAACTGAAATATCTTTAGGGGATCTATTAGCACAAGAGGATTTTGAAGGAAAAGAACAAGCAGTTTACTACATCAGTAGGACTCTCAATGGATATGAAATAAACTATACATTCATAGAAAAGGCTTGTTTAGTAGTAGTATTTGCAACTCAGCAATTGCGACACTACATGTTGACTCATACAGTTAGGCTCATAGCAAAAATAGACCCATTAAAATACTTACTCAATAAAGCTGCACTAACAGGAAAACTTGCAAAATGGGTCATGATATTAAGTGAGTTTGATATCCAATATGTTGATAGGAGAGCCATCAAAGGACAGGTAATAGTAGATCAACTAGCTGAAGCTCCATTACAGGATCATCAGCCAATGCACATTGAATTTCCAAATGCTAACATCATGAATATAACAACTCAACAATGGAGATTATAATTTGACGGATCATATACACAATGAGAAGCGGGGGTAGGAATTCTATTTGTAACACCTCAAGGACACACTATTCCCATATCTTATCATTTAATGTTTCCATGCACAAATAATATAGCTGAATATGTAGCACTAATTATAGGCATCAAAATAGCTATTGAATGGAAAATCATAGAAATACAAGTGTATGGGGACTCACAACTTGTCATTTATCAAGTAAATAGTGAGCATCAAACAAAAGATGAGAAGTTCATGCCTTATAAGAAAATGATGGATGATCTAAGGAAATACTTCATGGATATCAAGTTTGAGCAAATTCCATGGGTAGAAAATAAAGCTGCAGATGCCATGGCAACAATTGCATCTCTTTTGCAATTACCAGAACAGAAAGGTCGATATGAGTTTATGGTTGAACAAGTATCTAGTCCAGCATATGATAACCCTGATTCACAAACCATATTCCACATACCCAACATCCAACCATCACAATATGGAAAGATCTATACTTACCTCTAACACAACATTCTTCCTCTTGACCTCTCTAGAAACTAAAAATGTAACTTTATCCGTCAATCAGCAAGACATACATTAATCGCTGACATCCTTTATCGTCAAGGTTTAGATGGTACTCTTCTCTGGTGTCTGGAGCATCACGAATCTGAAACATCCTTACGAGAGGTCCATGAAGGTATTTGTGGGACACATTCAAGTGGGCTAACCCTAGCTAAGAAACTCCTCTGTTTAGGGTATTACTAGCCGAATATGGAGAAGGAAGCATATCAATATGTTAAAAGATGTCAAAAATGTCAAATTCATGGTAATCTAATTCATGCGCCGGCGCAAGAATTACAACCATTCACATCCACATGGCCCTTTTGTCAATGGGGATTGGACCTAGTGGGGAAAATACATCCTTCTTCATCAAATGGCCACAAGTTCATCATTACCGCAACAGAGTATTTTACAAAATGAATAGAAGCAGTTCCGTTGACAATTGTCACTGGAAAATAGATTTCATCTTTTATACTCAATTATCTCATTTGTCGATATGGGGTACCACAATCCATTATTTTAGATAATGGAAGGCCTTTTAAAAATCAAGACGTCTAGGAATTATGTGAACAATTCCATATTCAACATCGTTTTTCAACACCATATTATCCACATGGAAACGGACAAGCAGAAGCCTCAAACAAGACAATCCTTAAAATACTAAAGAAGATGATAGATGATGGTGGACGTGATTGGCATGTTTAGTTAAATCCTACATTATTGGCCTACAGAACCAGCATCAGAACACCAACAGGAGCTACACCATACGCCTTGGTGTATGGATCAGAGGCCATTCTACTAATTGAGATAGAAATACCATCACTCCATGTATCACTAAAAGGTCTCATAGCAGATGAAGATTACAGAATTTCAAGGCTATAGGAGCTAGAATTACTAGATGAACATCCTCAACAAGCAGCAAATCATTTGAAAGCGTACCAACAAAGAATGTCAAGAAGTTATAATCATAGGGTAAAACCTAGAATTTTTCAAGTTGGTGACTTGGTCCTAAAGGAAACCCCTAAAAATCAGCAAGATAGAGAAAAGAAAGGGAAATTTGAACCTAACTGGTTAGGTCCTTTTGTTATCATATCAGTGTATGGCTCAGAAGCATATCAATTGTCTACACCCAAAGGGGATCTGTTTGATGAACCTATCAACAGTATCCATCTGAGGAAATTCTATACCTGAATCACTTAGTGCATGAATTAGTTTCTAAAAATGGTTACCTTGATGAAAACCTGGCAAGCAGGCATCCTAGTGAGACAAAAATAGAAAAATCAAAAAGATAGAAAAATACAAAAAATTCAAAAAAAGAATGAAAAGGTGCAATAAAAACAAATAGTGAAAACCTAGAAACAGGGATTATTTTTTATTTGAATCAGCTCTTCCATCTATTTAGACACATGTCATGGTCATCACTTCCACTATCATTTTACATCCATTATCGTATCACATCACATGGTCATGTCTCACCCTGGCCTGGGGGCAACATCTAAAGATCATTGGTTGCAACATAAATCTTGAGCTTCACAAAATGGAAAAAAAGCAACAAAAAGAGTGATCAAAACACAACCCAACATGAATCATCAATCACCATCGAAAACACATTGAACTTCCATATCATATCGAAAAATAAAAACAAACACAAGTCAAAAAGTCAATCTCAGAAAAGCCAAAAACATGAGTCGGTGTTAGTCAAACTACGTGGTCTCTATGTGTATAATGTAGGCAAGGCTAATATTTGATCAGCCCCCGAGGCGAGGCCCCTAGGATAGGTCTTTATGGTTAGTTTGATCCAAAATCTCGAAAACACAAAAACATCACAAAATTAGGATGGATGATCTAATCTAAATAAATGATTGAATACTATAAGCAAATGCAAGATATGTTGTACTTTTGATCATTGTTATCATTTCCTTGGAGCAACTCAATGATGTATTGAACTAGAGAAGCTAGGAAGACGAAATGGTATTTTCTTTGTCTGCTGTCTGTGAATTAATCATAATTACTGTGTGAATCGTCATGGGAAGTGCTCTATAAAGTATCATGGATGACATTCCAATTCACATAGGAGAGTGGTTAATTCTTGTTTGTTTACGCAAGAAATGCTCAGGTCATCTCGATTTAATTATACCTCGATGCTTGTGTTCACTTGCAATATCACAAATCATGAAAGTACTACTCAGGTCATCATTGGTTTACATTATACCATTAATGCTTGTACTCACTTTCAACATTTTAAAAATTCAATGATGATACAAAAGCACAAAAGTAGTGTTAAAATGCCTATGTCTACATATAGATTTCCATAATAAAAGTAAACTGCATCCATAATAATGTCATACCTGCAGAGTATTGGTTACAAAATAAATTGGTGAATCATTCCTTAAAGAATTATCTTCTTTTCAAATAAGACTGAGTATACTTGACAATTACAAAAACAACATCATAATCATATAGTTGCATCATCATAATCATTTGCATATATTCAAAACATTTGAATCAATCATTTCATCAATCATTTTTTTAGCATATATAACTATATCATTCATCATCATCATAACTCATTGCATTCACCCATTTGTCATTTACATATAATTCATCCATTTGATAATAAAATCCATCAAATTATTACATCAACTATTATTTCATATTTTCATCCATATATTTACATCACATATAGTATATCATTTACACACATCATAAATCCATATACATCATAAATCCATACACATCATAAATCCATGAACATCATAAATCATGTATCCATATACGATGCATCCACACATTACCATTAGTTGCATCATAGGTAGAACAATATCAAATTGAAGCATAACATTAAAACCATCACATAGAAAATAAACATCAAAATGCATCCATCAGCAAATCAAATAGAACATATTAGGAACCATAGAATATAATGCATCTCATATATATCAAACTCTCAATTTCAAGTATACAATGATGTCTAAAAATGAAGAAAGATAACACATCAATGATGGTCGTACATCAGAATAATCAAAATATATGGACACAATCATGTGCTGCTGCCGCCAGATGGTGTAAGCATAGCAGGATCAGGACCCCTACTACCAGAGGGACCAAGATCCCTGGGATCTCTAGGTAATGGCTGAGTAACACCTGCACTGATAGTCCTAGATCGTGACCTACCAGAACGGGACCTCGCATAGCTCACTCTCTACTTAGAGGGTACTACATCATAATACCTCGCTCTGTAAAACTCAATCTACTCACCAATACGAGAAACCTCTCGCATGTAATCTGCTAAGGAGGTACCATCTACTAGTCTTTGTAGTCTATCAGTCGAAGCCTGAGCACCCTCTGCTGCAAACCTAAGAGCATCTCTCAGCTTTCAATGAGGTAACCTAAGCCTGAGCTGTCCTGGCTGACTGTCTCGCCGTATCCCTCTTGGCTGTCAATGTTGCAATCTGGGACTGTGCTATGACTAACTGAGCCTGTACACCTAAAAGATTCTTTGTATGTAACTCAGCCTGCGACTGCATCTAAGCCTGTGTCTTCTCTAATAAAACCTAAGTCTGGAGAAGCTGCTCCTGAACAGTCTCTAACTGCACCTGAAGATCTGCTAGCTACAGATGCACTGAAACATCTCCCACAGCTTGCCTCTTACGAGGCACGGACTCACCCAAAAAATATAAGACAAGGCCTAATCCAACTGCAGCCTCTCCACTGTCAAATCTCTCATCTCCGCTACTCTCGCCACCAACATCCTCATCACCACCAACATCCACATCACCCACCTCAATATCCTCCTCTACCCCAACATCAACCTCAAGCTCGACTGCTACCTCCCCAACCACATCAACATCTTCTGCCTCCACTCCTCCAACATCCTCTCTCCTCTGTCTATGACCTCGAGCGACAGGAACATCCTCCTCAACATGTAGTGGGCTAGGCTCATCCAGAATAGTCAGGCATGGAAATGGATGCAAAGCAAAATACTCAGCATAGTCATCTGTAAGAGGAGCCTCGACAATACCTGGCCGAATATCCCACACAAAGGGCTATAAAGCCTGAAACTGCTAAACTGCGGCGGCATATGACAAACAAGGCCCCCAATCTATTGTATCTGACTACCGACGAGCATAGTGAGCTACACCCTAGGGCATACCCTGTACTGTCCCATACTATCTATGAACATGTCTGATCAAGAATCTCTCCAAAACCCGGCAACCACGACCAATCAGAATCATCGACTAACAAAGAAATGGTAACTGGACATCATCATCATCCCAGTGATCACAATCCAGGTAGGGACACCATGTCACAGACTCTATATCATCAATCACTCTCCTCCAATACTCTAACTTACCCAGTTTAGACTAGGTAAACCTACCAGAATATCGGAATACATAAGGTCTCCTAGGTGGCCTCTGTCCAACTAGAATTGGACATGTGACAGCTATGTGCTCCCATGCCTATACCTGAAGCAAAGTAACATTGGCTGATAAACTCCAACCACTGAGATACACAACTGAATGTAAAACATGATATAACTGGGCAAGCAAACACATGCCCCAAGAAAAACGGGTACCATGAACAACCATGCTCTCCAGAACTTGGCCCCAACCCACTGAAAATCCCTTAGACCTACGATCAAGACTAAGGAATTCACCAATAAAACCAGCAAGTACTGTCGGCAAAGTGGCATATGCATCAACCATATCATGCCAAGGTATCCACTCTCCTGCAATACGATCATCTTGGAACACTCTACGAAGAGTATCGGTCCCACCCTACTCTCTCGAATCATATATGGCAACATCTCCAACAATCAAAAGTTAAAGGATCCACCAAACATCCTATGGGGTGACTGTCATCTCTTCGGTAGGAAGGTGAAAAGTGTTGTGCTCACTATGCCATCTCTCAGCTAGAGTTGTCAACAAACCCCGATTAATCCTAATGTGGGGCATGTAAAGAAGAGGAGACAATCCACAACGTGTGATGATAGCCATCTCAGGCTATGCCAGCCTAGGAATGAGATCAAATGTCCAAGGGAAACGCTCTCGAATCTGGAGGTTCCCTAATCGCTCATATTATCACAACAAGAATCAAGGTCAATAAATTCATATTAATCATCAAATAACATCAAGATACCATATCAAATCAAATCAATTCTTGGTGAGAATTCTAATCAAATCTCATAAGCACACATCAAATCAACCTCACCTATCATGAGGTCATCATCAATGCATCAAATCAACCTCACCTATCATGAGGACATCATCAATGCATCAAATCAACCTCACCTATCATGAGGACATCATAAATGCATCAAATCAACCTCACCTATCATGAGGACATCATCAATACATCAAATCAACCTCATCTGTCATGAGGTCATCATCAATGCATCAAATCAACCTCACCTATCATGAGGACATCATCAATGCATCAAATCAACCTCACCTATCATGAGGTCATCATCAACAAATCCAAATCAACCTCGCTTATCATGAGGAACATCAATTCTAATTATTCCTCACCTATCACGAGGGTAATTATCATCACAAAAAAACATCGAACCTCACCCATCATGAGATCAAATAGAGAAATGCGCCATTTCATAAAAAAAAAGCGCTATTATATTTAAACAAAGTGTCATTTTGGAAAAAGCGCCATTTTATCGGGTTAAAGCGCTCAGGTTTTCTGAAAAAGCGCTAAAACTTGAAACGCACTAAAACAAACTTTAAAAGCGCTGCAAAATCTATACTAAGTGCTAAAACTATTGACACGCTAATCTAATTTCAAGTAGCGCTATAACAGCTAATTGAAGTGCTAAAATTTGAAAAGCACCACCCTACACCCTAAACGCGCTAAAACAGACACTTAAAGCACTAAATTCGAAAAGCACTAACACATACCTAGACGCGCTACAACAGAACTGAAATGTGCTACAACGGAATAAAGAAGTGCTAGAACATGTTTTTTTGGTAAAAATCCGAAAATACATTAAAAAACGAAAAATGCATGAAAACCAAAAAAACATAAGGAACATACCGGAGGTCCAAACGCAGCCGGCTGCTAATGACGTCGAACGCGATCAAAACGGTGAGTGTGAAAGGGAATCGACATCTTGCTCCACATAGCACAAAATCTCTCTCTCAAATTCTCAAAAGTCAAAATCAACAAATGATTTTGAAAAAGACCTTTTTAACCTTTTATAGGTTATTTCAAAAAAAGGGATTTTTTTTATGACATTGATTTAATTTTTAGGGGAGATTAATTCAAACCTCA
Source organism: Sequoia sempervirens (assembly GCA_007258455.2). NCBI lineage: Eukaryota > Viridiplantae > Streptophyta > Pinopsida > Cupressales > Cupressaceae > Sequoia > Sequoia sempervirens. The sequence continues at coordinate 580,525,428 of VDFB02271358.1, read as the reverse complement.
TCCAGGATAACTTTCTTCATCAATTATCGGGATATAAATTGTTTCATCATCAAATCTTCATCAAATCTTCATCAAATCATCAAAAAATCATTAAAATTTTGAAAAATCTAAAAAAAATCAAAAAATCATCAATTTATCTCCCAAGGGGGCATCTATCCATCAATCATCTAAAAACCATGTCTAGGGCATTCTAAAATTTCTCGTCAATACTAGCAGTAGCAACACAATTTTCTTTGAAGCAATGCGTAAACACATCACTTCAAAGAGGGGCAAAATGTAGACACCTAAAAATGGTCTAGAGAATCTAATTAATTAAATACGACTTATTTGATTAATTAATCTTAAATTCATCTACTTAGTAAATAAATAGAAATATTTATTTATATTAAGTTCATTTTTAATTCTTCTATTTTATCATATTATTTCCCTCTTAATTAAATTAACAAAATTAAAAACTTTGTTTATTTAATTATTATCATCATAATTTCTTCTATACTTTATCCGTCAAATCTATCCTAAAATTAAATACACAGCTTCAATAGCTGATATTATTTAATTATCTCATCACATTTCTTCTTAATTAAATAAAGATATCCTAAAATCTTTAATTTAATTATCATATTCTTTCTATTTAATTTAATAAACAACTTCTATAGTTTGTTTTATTAAATTATTTATTCATCTTTTGTTAAATTTAAATAAACCAAAAATATTTAAATAAATGCATAAATCTAATCCCTCTATTCACTCACCAATAAAATTAGATTTTTCAAATCTAATTAATTTAACTATCATTCACGGGAAGAGCCTTGGGGACAAACATGCAGGCAATCCTCTCAATCTTCTGCCTCAAATATTTCCTCTCATCTTGCCTGGTGTTTTCATGGGGAGGAAGAATCTTCCATTATCAGCTCCACCTTCTCATCTCATACCATTCAAATCTCCAGATTGAATCTCAACCTCTGTTGTGTTATCCCTGTGCAAATGTGCTGCCGGGAATCTATATATACAGCCTTTTGAAGCATCAAAATCATCTGAGAATCATCATCCTTTATGCAAACTTACTTTGCAGGAATTAGTACTCAAGCAACCAAGCAATCATATTAGCATTTTTAATATCATCATAGTATCATGGCATCAGTAGATTTCATATCACGGCAGCAGCATAGTTTCTTTTTACTGTAGCTTTCATCCATCAGGCTTCATTTATAGTAGCATCATATCATCTATAGTTCATTAGAAATCATCTTATCATAGCATTTAGCATCCATTCCATTCTCTAGATAGGCATTTTAAATAGTTACGGTGCTTACAAATCTGAGAGCTTCTGTAATTTGATAAATCTTTGGAGATAGGAGACAATGAGACGCTTTCAGGATTTTCTCTGTTTAAATTAGTTTAATTGTTGATTAATCTTGATACAATGTTTCATTAAGAGGTTTATTTAATTGTAGTTTGTTTACATTTTTCCACACTTACAGGAGGCAATGAGAATAAGCCTACATTCAGATAAGCAACAACAAATGATATAATCAAAGATGAGTATGCATTTGAATATATATATATATATCAAAAGGAACAATAAGTAGAGAATGAAATACATGAACAATAAATTAATCATTTCTGCAAAATACCCATGTAAAATGACTTACAGATTCCACAACACAATAGTTTTAAAACCCTCCAATCTGCTAAAAAATGGATCTGAAGGCGACGATTTTAACAATAGTCTGCTATCAAACCAACACCACAATGGCTCTTTTGTCAATACAACTTAATCAAAGTATACTTTCCCACACTGCGACATTGAATATTGCATTTACTTCGTCTGTCATCATTGTACAACAATGACAGGATGCGTTAACCCTCACGCAAGCAAACACTTACCATTCAGCTTATGTGTACCAAGGCCACCAACTCCACCACCATCAACCCATGTAATTACGAAGCTTCACATCACCATAAAAAAACCCGGTCAAGTCCATTGGTCGGAACATCTCCGACGCCAACAAATTCAATTCACAACTAGGCTAACGAAAATCTCGACGGAAACTTCAAACAAATAGCCTATCGGGTAAATATGTGTTCCTTGATTTAATTGAAGCAATCCATGCCTATATATCTTTGCTTTATATGCAACAAATCATTTTGAATAATTTACCAAGTTTTTGTTTCAATTATTTACTTTATTTTTTCTCTTCTCTATCAACATTCTTTGTTAGAAATAGGTAGGGAAATATGGTTTAATAGCTATGTTTGTAGTAAAGAAAGATTTAGGGTGATGGAGACATTTCTTTGAGCTTGCAAGTTAGACTATAAATATATTTCATTGTTAAGAATTTGTATTGAAAACCAAAAAGTGTATCAAAATCAGTAGAAGATAGAGTTAAGAATCAAGGAAAAATCATACCAAGAGGAAATATAGTGAATGACTTATTATAGATTTGATAGATAAAGAATCAGTCACAACATAAGAGATAATAATAAGAAATTAACTTGTACACAACACTCTAAAGCATACATAACCTCTTGTTATTTGTGTCCTTCAAGTTTGATTTTGTAGTCTATATTAAGGAATTAGAAAGAATGAATAAGTTGAAATATTACAACAGTAAACAATACATATGCAACATAAGATAATCATTCATGTAGGAAGAGATCATATATATATATGATGAGCATATACATATATGCATAGTTACTTTCAAAATAACTAATTTGAAATAAGGGAGATTGAAAGTATTTAGAAATATATAGATTTATATAAAATAAACATTATTGAGTCTTATAGGTAATTATGATTCCTTAATATGAAAAATGGATAATAGATTCTTATTCGGTTGATTTACACTAATCAATATCTTATGAATACTAAGAACAGATCAAACAGCAAGGCAACTAGAGCAGATCAAACATAATTATCTACACTCAACAGACAAGGGCAGAAGTCAGCAATTTTTAATATATTTGCAACTTAGAATATAACAGTGTTATATTTTAGCAAGTATTGTGGTATGCTCTATCATGATTATTGTGTATAATGATATATTTATTATTGTATAATCTCTATGAATCGAGATATATTTAGTGTTTGCAATTCTCATCAATGCAACCATGAGGGGATGGGGGAAATTCTAGTAGGGTGAACAAGTACTAGATCTCTTTCTAAGTACACCGCTCCAAGTTGGCCACTTTGGGCCAAGGGGGTGAGCATATGCCCTTGGGCTTAGAAAGGGGAATCTATGGGCCTCCTATTGTAGCTTCTCCCCAATCGCTACCTGGATTGGTTGTTGATCATAAGAGGGATGGATAAGGCAGCATGGATAGGGAATGTAAGTACATGTTTATCCACTAAGTACACCACCCCATGTTGGATAAATGTGTGTCTGTCACTCGGGGTCGAAAGGGATGGTATATTCACTCTTGGGCTTGGTATGGATAGCTTCGAGAGGACTTATCATGTTTCTCATCCAAGTCTCATTATGATCAAACTCCCAATATGCATTATGGATGTTATGTAGTTTATATAACTATATATTTTTACATGGTTTAAATAGATAAGACATTTATTATATATGTTTGATCATATGTATTATATTCTAATCTTATCCAACATGATTGTAGGACCTAAACCAAGATCTTGCTTAAAGCATTTAATTGGTTAGTATAACCCTAATTACATTAAAATTTTGATTCTAAGGCAAGATTTAGGGCAATCCAAAAAAGGGAACATTACAATTCATATTATTTTGCATGAGGTGGAGCATTTAATACAGCATGCCTATCATTATATCAATCTTCTTGTAAAACTTATCTAAAAGAACTATTCCCAAAGGAGTTTTTATTTCTCTATCTCCCATATTCACTTGTTTTGTCACCAAATTGCATATGAAAGGACTCACAAGCTGACAAGATCTAGCTCTCATACCATTTGTAATGCCCCCTTTTAAATTTCCTTATTTTCTTTAAATAATAAAATCTAACTGACAATTATAGCAACACAATTAATTATAAATATACTATGAACTTCAAAAACTACAGTTTTAGTAGTTTATTTTAATTTATAAATTATATTTAAAATGTACCTCAAAAAGAGGAACTTGTCCTTTGTATCTAATTATCCCCGGATTTGTCACAAAAGTTGAACCATTTAATGGAGATTGATAGGGATGTGTAATTCTTAGTAGTTTATTTTAATTTATAAATTATATTTAAAATGTACCTCAAAAAGAGGAACTTGTCCTTTGTATCTAATTATCCCCGGATTTGTCACAAAAGTTGAACCATTTAATGGAGATTGATAGGGATGTGTAATTCCCTTGCTTTGTACTGCTCTTTTTGATTTGAATAAATTTTTACCCCTCTTTTTGTCTAAAATTAATTATCCCAAATTTGCAATGATCCATCTTCAATAAAATATCTTTGTATTGTCTCCAAATCTACATGAATGAGAGATTTTTGTCCACTAACTTAGCAATGGAAATTAAAAAGTTTTCATCCTCTAATTTTCAAACCTTAAGGGGTTTCATCCTCAAGTTGTTGAACCCCATTTCCATGGTCCAAAAGAGTAATAATCAGATGATAAAAATGTATTCATGTAACACTTACTTCTCCTTGTTTGGTGTCTCTTATATATTATTTTCCTTCAATGACGTGATTTTTCTCATGCTCCCAGGCTTTTAATTAAATTAAACTGTAATTTTATATTTTATAATCATATTATATTTTTTATTATAACTTTTTATTTTTTGATATTTTAATTTATTATTATCATCTCATTAAATAAAGGGGACATTACAGAGCCTTGGTTCAATCTATACACCCATTTGTGCCAGATACGCTCTTACCTTCTTTTGCTTAAGCTCAAAGTTGAGATGGAATAAGCTAACTTGCCTTTAATCTCTGATTTGAGCAATAAACATCATTATCTTTTCCATCTAACATGCTCGTAATTCAGTCATAAATGAAGAATAATCTCCACCAAACTTTAAAACTATTGTAAAAATGAAGTTTCTACGTTCCTTTAATATTGTGTAGAATATTTCCAGGAAAAACTATCAAAAATTATCACTAGCACTGACTAGTCCATCATAAAATTTATAACTTTGTCCCAAAAAAATTATGTAGATCCAGTTAGATATTAAATTTCAAAGTGTTTGCTACCATTATAGATTGCAATATGTTAAAAACTTTATTATTCATGCCAGAAATCATAAAAATCTATGTTCCTTTCAAAGCAGCCAAGTTTGGCCAGCATGTACAAGTATGGAGCTAACATTGAACAGCTGAAAATAGGAAAGAATGAAATAACGTATTAAAGAAAAACTGGCGCATTTGATATTTTCTTATCTTCAATGGTGACATGTTCATAAGAATCTGATATGGTCTACAGAAGCAACATGCTTTGTGCCTCAGTTGTCTTCAAAAATATTACAAAGACTGAAAATCAATTCAATTCTGACTTCTGTCTGTCCACTTCAAAGCTTCCCACCTGGTTAAATGAAGCAATGTGCCTCGTGTGTCTTTAAATGAATAGTACAAAACAATTAACATTATGTTAAGCTCTTTGACTCCTATATGCATCCTCCACAATCTTCACGGCTGGTCCGTATACCACATGACAACGTTGCTCAAATGATCCCACAAGGCGTGAAACTACTTCCGTGAAAAACATATCAGCTACCTGTTAACAAATTCATAGTAAGCCAACCTGAACTCAGAGGAAAATAGTATTCAAGTAAAAGGTATGAGCTTTGCACACAACACTGATTTATCTTGACCCAGTATGGCTAGCTAGCCAAAAAGGGCAGTGATCAATCACATCCATTACTCTGAACCTTAAAAGTCCCCAGTTTTAAGAGGTAAATGACATGTTCAACTTCAGATGCATAATCAAAACTAGAAAGACCTTTGTCATACTCTTCAAATCTCAAATAAACATAGCACATGCAGATTTGCATCTACAGCAGTTAAGACATTCTAACAGAGATTGAATTAGCCCAGTTATCCATACACAGGAGAAACAATTCAATCCATACAAACGTGAACTCATGCACATAAAATCTTTTCATAGAAGAAAGATCATTTCTTAAGTAGTGCAGTTCAAGGTAGAATAGCAGGCTTAACGTGAATTGATATTTACAAACTAATAGGATTGAAGGCTGCCAACTTTAACAGGCTATCTAGTCTTCAAGCAATCCAAGTTAAAATGCAAGAATGAACTTTAACAACAGGAACAGGAGGAAGTTTTGGTAAAATTATGCTTTTTTATCAGGATTCAACTGTGGGTCTATCTCATTGACCCACTGATTCACATGAACCCAACTCTGGTGAGCATGAATAGTCCATGCAGCACTCCTATTTGCTTTCGGTAAGAGTCTCTAATGCACTAAGGTACAAGCTGTACAAAAATAGAAAGCCAAGTTGATATCCAGGATGGGTATGTTTGCGATGATATAATTCCTTAGATTATTTTCCACAGGTCAGAACCTAGGTTACTTATTCATTGATGAATTTAAACATGTACCTTTTCTAGCCTCTCCAAATGGAATAATTATTCCAATGAATAATTTAATGATAATCCTTTCACTTGTAAACACTGAATAAGAATGCACGGGCACTTAACTATCTTCAAAGACTAAACAACTATTTACTTCAAATTTATAATTCTTGGCTCATAAACAGGTGACCAAAACCGACATCCCACTAAAATGAACATGGAAAAGAAAAAAGAATGCAAGCCACACATTTCATACCTGCCGGTAAAGAGGCGATTGAAATTGGAAGTCTACAAAGAAATGAAGATTGCAACTTCCAGGAACCGGACCATTCTTGAATTCCCATATATTTATCAGGTGCTTAAAAAGATTGCTTTCTGATGCAGTACTCTGCATGATAGTAATTCAAAATGAGTAAATTACAATAGCAATTGTTCAATAAATTATGGTAAGAACATGATATAATTAATTATATTTAGTGACTGCCTTAGTTGCAGAGATCATAATCCGTAATCCCAGTTTGACTATACTTATAATTCATGAGATTGCCATATGGCACTTCTAGTGACTCAGCTAACGCCTATGCATTATCATATTGGGTCTCCTAAGAATATCTCCTTAATAGATAAAGCCAAGAATTGCTTTCAGCAAGCAGTGCGATTAAAATTAACAGTTATATGAGACATCTAGTAATCCATAGAAGCATGTCAGACATATTGTGACAGAAACTTATTTAATGCTTTGTACGGAACTTTGACAAATCATATATTCGGACACAACATAATGAATGCACCTCTCCCAATGACAACAAAAAATGGAATAAAAAAGGGTGCATTGTCAGAGTGCCTTCACTTGATGATGAAGACCAGAGGGACAGATTCTGAACCACAATCTCAAGGGGGTGTTTGATATGGCTTACTGCACAATGCTTCAAAAACAATTATTATCGTTTGTTAAACACAATGGCTCCAATCAAATGCCATAATCAAGTATAATTACATTCGATGATGGAAGATCAATCAAAAAGAGTTTCTGAATTCAGAAATAATTTTCTTATTGCAAAAAACTATTTAGTTCCTAGACTGTTGAGACAAACTAATCCACCTATAGCTTTGTTTAATCCATTATAACAAATACACTTTCCTCTTGCATACAAAAACCTAAATTCTAGACTCAAATCATCAACCCAAAAGGGAGAAAGATTGAAAATGGCACAATTATTGATATACAGTAGACAGTGCAGAGAAGGTAGCCTTGTTAGGGTGTCATTAAATATCTTTAATTAGCCATCTAAGCAAATGTGGCCACTGATTTAGCTTTATTTTAAGTTTTTAAATAGATGATAGATGCTAAGATGTAATAGTGATTCGATATATTCTCATTTTATCTTTTAAAAAGAAAATCAAAGATCTGTATATTTTTAAAATTGTCTGAGCAAAGCTTGCAAATATATTTCATTACATTCATATCACTATTTCTACAATTGTAGATATTCATTAATTCTGTGTTTCATTGGTTTCAGGGTCCCTTTTGCCATCATCTAGAGACTAACTTTACTTGGCATGCCCCCACTAATTTTCACTGTTGCAGGTTTGGAAAAAATGCATATGTAGTTTGTTCTCTCCATGGAATGAAAGCCAATTTCTGCAGAACAGTGATTCTGCTTTACAAGGGTTGGACTCCGTGGAGATGTCCTTAGAGCCACATTTTTCATGAATTGTTTCTCATAGAATTACAGGGGCTGATGGACCCACGCTGCAAGTTCATTGTGAGGGAATTTCAACAGAAATTTGCTTATCTGTCTTCAAGATATCAAGGTACTTGGTTCTCTGCTCTGTGCCATGTGTCGTGTAATATGCCAAGGGAGCATATGTTTCAAAGGTAATCTTGAGCGGGGGCATGTTGGCATGGTAATGTTTGTTGCCACTAAAATGCAGTTACACATGGCTGTAACCTATCCAACAAGCCTTTCGGTGTTCTTTTCAACATCAACAACAAACCCTTTGGGATTGTCAACAGTTATGCCTCAAATGATGCAATTAAAAAGACTCTTCTTTGGCAGTCAATTGTGGCCCTATGTTTAGTGGATCCTTAATGGTGATTTTAATATGGTTGAGGTCGCATCTGACAAATTAGGCCACATCCTAAGGAGATGGACCACCGGCCAGAGAGAGGAGTGATTTTATATGTGCAATACATTTGGCCTTCATGATCACAATCTTGGCCACCAAAATGAATCTTTGGTTCAATACACCTGGTCCAACTTGTGTGTGAAACAGAACGAGTAATAAAGCAACTTAACCATGCTATGATTTCCACACAGCTGTATCTCTGTTTCCAGCTCTTATTCTCTTCAAGTCAAGCCCTTGCCATATATTGTGCTTTCCAACCATTCTCCGATCTGTTTCCATCTGGAATGGGGTTTTCAAAGGCCCAAAATTGAGAAAATGCAATTTTTGAACATTTCATTGCTTCATCATGGACTCACACTGGCTCATATCCAACCTGTGTAGAACCTTATGCCATGTCTGAAAGGTAACACAGATTGGATTGCATGATGGGCTAATGCTGTCACTTGCACTATCCATTTTTTGACAATCTCTGGCCACCATTTCAAAGGCCCAAAATTGAGAAAATGCAATTTTTAAACATTTCATTGCTTCATCATGGATCCACACTGGCTCATATAGAACCTGTGTAGAACCTTATGCCATGTCTGAAAGGTAACACAGATTGGATTGCATGATGGACTAATGCTGTCACTTGCACTACCCATTTTTGACAATCTCTGGCCACCAGCTGGCTAGATTTCACCACAAGTCCTATGTAGCCATGTCCTTGGAGCTCAATTGCCTCTCGACTCAACTCTAAGTGGCACCTTTCAACAAACCCTTGCAGCTTCAAGTGGCCATTCTTTGCCAATACATGTTGCTGATGTGTACACAACCAAGGGAGCTCAAACCAAAGCCAGACTTCACTAGTTCAAGGTTGGCAATAAAGCTTCCAAGGTATTGTTCCAGGCCCTACATGCATGTAATTCAACCCTAAAATCAAAGCCATTACAGAGGTGGATAAAGCCCATTTCAGTGCTTCCTAAGGTTTTGAATGCCTTTGTTCAGCATTACCAAATGATTTCAAAACTCAAGACCTTTCTCAAGCTCAAGAAGGTGGTGCTCAAGCAATGTTTGGATGTTGTTCCTTGTTGTCTTTCTTCCACCCAATTGGTCACTTGGCCAAAAACTCCTTTCTCAAGAGGACCTCCATTCAGCTGTTTCTAGCATGGCCAATGATAAGATGCATAGCTGTGATGGCTTCCCCTGTGAATTTTACAAAAAAAATTGGGACAATGTTGGCCCTTATTTTTACAAGATTTATCTTGAAGCTTTTTTCATTCAGGCACATTGGGATCAATCATAAATAACTGCAACAGTAAATACATTCCTAAGGCTGGAGATCCAACACTGATGCAATTGGAGACCTATCATCATTGCCAAGGCTGTTGAGCTCCATATTTGGCATCTCCTCTATTGGTAGTCTGTCCAAAGCAAACTGGATTCATAAAGAGCAGTTTATCTTAGACTACATAATTGTTCTCTAGGAAGTTATGCAATGAGCTAGGAAGTCCACCCAGCCAATGGTTTTCATCAAAACCGGTTTTCAAAAAACTTATTATACTTGAATGGCCCTCTATTCCAGCCATGCTCAATGCTCAATGCTCTTGGCTATGACACCAACTTTAATCAGTGGATAAGATGTTGTTTGCAGATGCTCCTGCTTGCTTCTTAATGGCATTCAATCTATGCAATTTGGGTTCTTCAGATCTATTCATTAAAGTTGCCCTCTTGCACCATTGCTCTATATATTGTGACTAAAGGACTTGGTTATCTCATTGTTAATGCCATTTCACATAGAATGATAGACATGTCAATGTAATCTCTCTCCCAGACAACAATTCCCATCAGCTCGTCAATGGTCATTTTGCTGACAACCCTTTCCTCACTCTTCTTGAGGATAAGGACAACATCAAGCAAGCATTCAAGTGTCTTGACAATTTTTTACATGTCAAAGGAATCTCCCTCCCAGGAAACAACTCCCATCAGCTCATCAATGGTCATTTTGCTAACAATTCTTTCCTCACCCGTCTTGACAATGAAGACAACATCAAGCAAGCATTTAAGTGTATTGACACTTTTTCACTTGGCTTCTAGCTCTAGCTTTCGGTGGAGAAAAACCCAGTTTTACATGCAACCTTTCTCTCCTCTGTCTAATTGGTTTCATACCTTTCAGTGAAATAGATTGACCATGGGGATTTTTTCAAATTTCTAGGGATTCCCTTTACCTTGAGTTGAGAAGTTGGCATACTAGATTACCAAGCTGCTTCCATCTGCTGGTAAATTCTAGATTTGCTCCGGAGTTCTTGCTGCCATGCACATTTTTTCCTCCTCATGTGCTTACTCTACTAAGGTCTTCCCATTGGCAAACGTTTAACACATTTAAGTGTGTCTAACCCCAAAAGGCCATTTTGTCAGCAATTTGAAAAAATCAAAGATTTGTTTTAGTTTAGCACCATTATTCTTGTATCTTTGAAAGACAAAGTGAGCAAAAGTTGAGAGGGAACCAAAGCTAAATTGATAAAATGATACTTTCTTATTAAACTAGGCCAGAACCTAAAAGTTATACAAGTTTCCAACTTCCTAGTCATTCGGATTTCCAGTTGAAATACTACTAAGTAGAAATAAAACCAATTACAAGCAATACCTTCACATAGTTGGGTTTCTTCAGTTCCACATGTGAGATATAGCGCTCAACAAGAAATTTAAAGCCTATTTGAAGCTCTGCATCAAACGATTCGGAGTTCTTGTGATATAATATAGTTGATCTTTGACACCAGGGAACAAAATCCTCATACAAATCAACAGCTGCTACAACAGCAAATAATTGTTCTGGAGAATACCTGCACATGTTCTTCCCTGTCAGTTTTGCATTTGTTTGTTAACAAGATAATTTTGAGACAATAATTACAATCATCCACATCAAAGTAAATTAATATGATAATTATTACCACACCAAAACAAATTCTTAAAATTTAGAACTAAAAGATAAAGAAGAGCGTAGCCAACATCTGTAGGAGGGCAGATTCATATCAATTGCTTAAATCTTACTGCTGATAATCATTTCACAGCAAAGGCAAATTGTTTCCTAAGCCTGAAAAGAGAGCAATCACTCCTCAATGCAGCTTTGTCATCAAAATTCTAAACCAATGCAACAATGCAAATTCTATCAGCTCATTTATATTAATTGCATCATGACAAATAAATAACTTGTCAAAGACGTAGACAGCAGAGATTTTTCCAAGATGTAACAACACTTAGACAGATGTCCTAGTAATAATCCATCACATTTTAAGATAAGCATGACACCTGAAGAAATTATTTTCTTTTTACGAAATGAAATTTCCACACAGAGCAAGTTCTATTTTCTGCTTGCAATAACAAATACAGGTCTGTTATCTAATACATACAAATGGCAATCAATAATCTCTCTTACATAAAAACAAACAGAACTCCAGCCATGAACTCCAAGGGATTCATAAATTATTGGCAGTAGAGCCAGACAGACATAATTACAAATAAGGTCTGCTTAAGAAGGGTAATTGCATCATGCAAATACTTCTAAAAGAATGTAAAGTGAGCACAACAGGGATTTTAAATATTGTAATTCATTATTCTATTTAGTTTTGACCTGAAAGAACATATATTATTTAATTTATTTTCTACCCTGGGACTAAACTGAAACAGGGTCTACAAGTAAAACCACTTTTTTCCCCTTCTTGCTATACTTTCTACAGTGTCTCAGGTTGGCTAATCTGATTCATTTCATCAAAAGGTCTGCTAGAATATCATTTCTTTAATGCATAACACTTAGAAATTGTAATGGATTTCAGCGGCAAAAGTTTAAACTTTATTATGCCCAAAGTGAAAGAAGGTCCAAATAGCACCAAGATAATGCAGAGTAATTTAGATGGGCATCATATAGATAAGAGATACTTAAAAAAGAAGAAAGCAAATCATTAAATTTCAGAAAGGTTCCATCTTCAAAGAAACAATTAATCTGAATTGAGTAAAAAGTAAAAACTAATATAATGTACACAGAATATTATATATGAACACACAAAACTTAAGGATGTAGCTTAAAGAACTAGTGATAGAAAACATATAATAGGCACGCACGCAAAATCACTGAAATAGTCATATTAGGACCTAAAATTGACCTCTTTACATGTGTAAAGCAAGCTAATCAGATATGTTTACGCTTGTTATACTTCCAGTCCGACAAAGCCTACTTTTACATAAATCTTGTATTTTCATATTCACCTTTAAGCACAGTTTATTACAGTTTTATTCTGTTGCACCCTATAAATTAATAATTAATATTAACACACTCTGTTATAAGATAAGGCCCCAGTATTACAAAATTAGAATACAGAGAGACATCCATTAGAATTGGTCTTGATAATAAGATCTTTGGGCAGATTAAACATTTGTCATTAACTCTCAGGGAGTGAGGCCACTAAGCGAAGCATACTATCAAACGAAATTCCATCGCAAGTGCCTTACATTAAAGAGAGAAAAGGACAACAAACTTTCAGCTGTCCTAATTGGACATAAAATGATCAACCTAGACCAAAATTCTATCTCTCACACACACAAGCATATACACAGAAACATAAACATAAAGAAATGGGAAGAGAGAGAATTCTTTGAAATACATTAAACATCAAAGAAGTGACATTCACAGACTGGAAAGGTTGTGTTTTTTCCCAAGCTTGATCATAAAGTAAGAACTCAGGTAATAATTTCAAATAAGATATAAAGTTATCAGAAAGAAAACCTGTTTTGGCCTTCCGCAAAGGAGTCCAATAAGCCAAATTAGCATCTAGCTTGACTTTGACCTATAAATTAACCTTCATCTCATGTATGTATTTATACATATACAAAAGCATACACATGTATATAGAAAATTCCAAAACACCTTGAGAAAAACTTAACTCTAAGCTTTGTAACTCGAATGAAATGGAAGATGAAGCTCATGTCCCCGTGACATGCCAATGTACAATGATATAGTACATGAATACACTGATATCTGCTATCGCTATTCAGTCACAAACACCTAAATTAGTAAATTGGGACAACCAAACAAACAATGGTAATTTTATTTGAACCTAAATGCCCATCAAATCAACTGTTTAAACAAGAAAACAGGTTTGGCGATCCAAGTTTTTTTCTTTCAACAAATTGGTTGTTGAAAAAATCAAGAAGGTTGGAGTAAACAAAAACAAAGTACAAATTCACATTTTTCTGAATGGATTTATAATGAATTACTTTTTCTGCACATTTTACGGTGTCCTACAAACCAATTTAATCTAAAAGGATATTCCGTCTCATAAGTCCACGAATCGAAACCTTATGGAGAGGATTTCAGAATAAACGACATAAATGCAAAAGCAAGCTGTTAACTGTCCGAATTGGATAAAACAACAACCCTAGCATTTTTTTTCCAGGAGACATACTTGTTTGTGCATGTATATAATTAATGTAAGTTCCGACACAAAACTTACCTAGAGCGAGCTTAAAAATAAGAGCGTGTTCAATCTCGAGTTTGGTCATGAGGTGGAAACCAACTGGTAAAAAATTTGAAGAATACATGAGGATAAAACAAACAAGAGGTGCGGAACTCCAGTAGAAAAGCTAAACTTCCCGTAAACATGTCAAATAAATATAATATATAGATTATCCTGTACATACCCTATGATACGCCTCTCTTCATGAGTTTTTGTGAGTCCGCAATCTTCATCACCATCTCCACATCCCAAGAAACCCCTCGCCTGCTGAGAACCCACCCTCATCGAAATGTCTCTTTTCAAAACCCACTCTTTTAGCAAATTCCTCTCATTAAGCATTCCCTTTGCATCAACCCTTGCAATGTTATGAAATTGTCTGTGCCCAAATAAAACCCCATCACAACAAATAACATCATTATGGCCCAAAACGGAACCAAGCCGAAAAACTGGCCGCTGCCGACGAGAAGAAATAATCCCAGGTGCAGCCTTCGACATTGCAGAGAACAGCCGCATTGTAACAGCAATTCCTCAAACGCTGCCCCAAAGCGGTCCAAAATCAAACCCTAAAAATCCCAATTCCAAATTCAGGGTCCCAAATTTCGAAATAATTTATTAAAAAAACTCCAAACCACAAAGTATGCCTTGAATGGTGCAAGTTTTCCAATCCGTGCTCGAAACAGAATTGCAAAATGAAACCCCTGAATCCCTAATTTCAAATTCAAAACTCACAAATTATGCTCTGAAAAAATAATCTGAAACCGTCCAAGCTGACTGAATTCCTCCAATTCTTTCCCAAAAAATTGGAGGTCTAAAGAAGGTGGCGCACCTATTTGAAGGAAAAATCAAAAACAATTACACGTTTCTTCACGGCTTTCGCTGTCTGGTATATTCAAGAGTATCTTCTCAAATTTTATTTAGATATAAATTATTGGGAACCTTCGTTATATTTGCTAACTGAAACGAAGCACGTATATTCCTTTATAAGGGCTCCAATAAACGCGTATTTCTAAAACTTCTTCTGATTTCTTAGGGCGGATGCTTTCTTCACGTGTTACACATGACGTTTACATCTGTAAGTAACACAACAATCAAGCTCGTTTTGGTTGACCACCTCCTACCCTATTTTATAACAGGTCAAAAAGAATTTTCGAGCTAGCTGCTACACCTAGACGAAGTCCTTAGAAAATTAGGGTTATTGCTTTTCTGGTAAAAAGAGACTGCTAATAGATTTAGGAAGGTTCTATGAGGTGGCTATGAAAAATTTCTCCTAAGTGTTAACTTATTATTGGAGTAATCCTGGAAATTGTATGTTTGTGTAATTTTTCTTTGTTTTGGTTTTTTTTTATTTATTTTTTCTTGTTGGGAGTAACTAGTGTTGAAGTAGCAAATTTTAGCATGAAAATTGAAAATAATATAAGTTCTATTTGATTTCATTTACAAATTTTTCAAAGACTAGTTTTTATCTTCATTTTATTCATTACTTATCTTGATTAAAATTTGTGGATGTTGAACAAACTCAAGTCAATTCAAATGACTTTTGGACTTTCAAATTTTGAATTTAAATTTGGACCCTCACTAATTCCCTCAAACTAACTATTATTAGCCAATAAAGTGCAAAAAATGCTAACCTTTATGTTAGGGTGTTGTATGTAAGGATAAATCCTAATTTATTTTTATATATCTACAATCTCAAAAAGTTAATTTACATTATTATGTAAGGAGTATCATAGAGCATCACATCATCTAGTTACATCAACTTGTTAAGAATTACTACATGTTTTCCTATTATTTAATGTTAAATTAATAGAAAGAGGTTTGATCAAAAAAGAACCTAACCTAACAAGCTAATCAAATCTTTTTATTAATGCTATTTATTTTCAAATGCAAGATTGAAACAACAAAGTAAGCAAGATATTGACATTAATTGATGTGTAACTTTATTCCATGTGTAGGGTTTAAATATGTAGTTGTGGAACTAAATTAGAGTGACAAACAAAGAATTCACTCACATGGAGGCATTTATCTAACATCTTCTAAAGCTCTAACAAATTTATGATCAATTAGCAACATCAATCACATGGAATCTTCATCAAATTTAGAGCTAAGTATTGTTGTTTTCAAATATACAAAATTGAGCTTTTATTTCAATAGCAATATCAAACGTAGTTTATATATCTAAGTGTAGTTATAATTTGATTGCTTTAATAATTTTATTTAACCTAGACATTAGAAAATAATTTTCTTTTATCTTTTCATTTTGGTGAAACTGAAATCTTACACCACCTTATGTCTTGGTCATAGGATTTCTTTCTTTTATTTTTTTATTTTTTTATTTCTACATATGAGACTTTCTAATTTTTCAGTTTTATATCAATCACTTACCCTTGCTTTGTTATTTTTATCCTTTTAGAATTTGTGTATATTGATTTTAAACCAAGGCCTCATTATCCTCATAATCTCCCTTTGAGAAGAAATCTTAATCTCAATCCTATTTTGGCTTAATATATAGTTGATCGTAAAATCCTTCCTAGTTTGATGGATAATAATCATAATGAGGAGGATTTTGATCCTAAGGTCGACTAGATTTAATAGATCTTTCAATCATTATACAATTACTTTCTCATGAGCTTGTTAGTGTTAATTCTCTTACAAAATTAGTTATTTTTCATAATTTCTTGATTCGCATGTCCTTTAACTTAGAATTTCTTCAATATAATGGTGCTAGGGTTAGTTCTTCAAGATTTTTGCATGGTGCATCTTACCTTCTACCCACCCATTTCCTTCTTCTTCCATTGATCCTCCATGTTTCACTTTCAATAAGGAGCCCCTTCTAGTTCTCATGTCACACCTTCAGTCCCCTCAATTTGTTACCCCTTTTTTCCTTACCCCTCACACCTCTATTATCTCTCAAGACACTCCTAATGTAATTCCCACTCCTCATATCCCTCCCTCTAGTGTCCTAACTAGCTCTCCTCTCACAAGTATCCTACCTGCTTCTCACCCCATAAGTGCCATCCCTTCATCTTCTCCCACTAGTGTCATACCTTCATGTTATGTTCTTAGTGTTGTCTCTCCATTTCATCTTACTAGTGGCACGCCCTCAACTTTTTCGTATAGCATGTTGTTATGAAATCTCTTTTTACTCTATTGATTATTTCTCATGTTCCTACCACTAACATACATACTACCAACCTTGATGTACTTTTACAAAATCTTGATAAAGTATAGCATAAGGTTGATGCCATGTCTAACAGAAAGGATACAAATGATTAAATTCTAGCACATCTCACTCTTTATTTTAAGATAGTGAATTGCACATTATTGGTTGGTTTTTTGATACCCCACTTTGAGATGTAGAATAGAAAAGGTGGCTTAAATACAAATTTACAATATTTTTAAGCTATGTGTGTAGATTATGTGTATGAAGAAAATTTATCCAAATTGTGTCTATGTATAGTGAGGGATAGTTATATAATGGTTATATTCTTTATACTACAAGTCAATTCATTAGTTTTTTGAGTTGGCCAAAGCTTTTCTTAGTCACTTTCATGTGAATATAGGTTTGAAGACTATAGTGTCATATTTGTTTGAGTGTGCATAATAACCTAATGAGAGGTTTAATGATAATGTGAGTAGATTTCAATCTTTATATGCTAAGATGAGACATATGCTACCTAATGAGGAGTAATGCATCAAGTATTTTTTAGGTTTCCACACTCATATCTATAGTGGAGTACCCACTACAGAGCCAAAGCACTTGGACATGTCATGTGCCCAAGCATACTAAATTGAAGAAGAGATAAAGAAAGAAGGAGAATCTCCCAAGCAAAGACAAAGCAACAATCAGTCCAAGATAATTAAAGATAATGTATAAATTTTTTCATTTTTCCTTCATATATGGATTTATGTACTAATGTTAACAATTTGGAATTGAAATTGTTAACTTCCAATGTACTAAAATATGGATCTTCTTGTGTGCCTTCCATGCATTCTCACCCTTCAAAGTTTCATAATGTGTTGATTCACATGCCCTTGGCTTGGAATTTCTTCAATGCAATGGTGCAAGGGTTAGTTCTTCAATATTTTTGCATGGTGCATCTTACCCTCTACCCACACATGTCCTTCCATTTATCCTCCATTTTTTGTTTTCAAGATGGAGCCCCTTCTAGTTCTCATGTCACACCTTGAGCCCCCTTAATATGTTACCCCTTTTTCCTTACCCCTCCCACCTCTATTATCTCTCAAGACACTCCTAATGTGATTCCCACTCCTCATATCCCTCCATCTAGTGTCCTAACTAGTTCTCCTCTCACAAGTATCCTACTTACTTCTCACCCCATAAGTTTCATCCCTTCATCTTCTCCTACTAGTGTAATACCTTCATGTTATGTTACTAGTGTTGTCTCTCCATTTCATCTTACTAGTGGTATGCCCTCATCTTTTCCTTATATAGCATGTTGCTATGACTCCTCTTTTACTCTATTGATTGTTTCTCATGTTCCTACCACTAACATACTTACTGCCAAACTTGATGCACTTTTACAAAAGTTCGATAAAGTATAGCATAAGGTTGATGCCATGTCTAACAAAAAGGATACAAATGATTACATTCTAGCACATCACACTCTTGCTTTTAAGATAGTGAATTGTACATTATTTAATTTTTTGGCACCCCACTTTGAGATGCAGAATATAAAGGGTGGCTTAAAATATGAATTTACAGTATTTTTAAGCTTTGTGTAGATTATGTGTATGAAGAAGAGTTATCTAAATTGTGTCTATGTATAGTGAAGGATAGTTATACAATGGTTATATTATTTATCTTACAAGTCAATTAATTAGTTTTCTGAGTTGGGCAAAGCTTTTCTTAGTCACTTTCATGTGAATATAGGTTTGAAGAATATAGTGTCATATTTGTTTGAGTGTGCATAATAACCTAATGAGAGGTTTAATGATTATGTGAGTATATTTCAATCTTTATATGCTAAGACGAGACATTTTCTTCCTAATGAGGAGTAATACATCACATATTTAGAGGTTTCCACACTCATATTTGTTTTAGAGTACCCACTACAGAGCCAAAGCACTTGGACACATCATATTCCCTAGCATACTAAACTGAAGAAGAGATAAAGAAAGAAAGAGAATCTCCCAAGCAAAGACAAAGAAACAATCAGCCCAAGATAATTAAAGATAATGTATATTTTTGCATTTTTCCTTCATATATGGATTTGTGTACTAATATTAAAAATGTGGATTTGAGATTTTTAGCTTCTAATGTACTGAAATATGGATCTTCTTGTGTGCATTCCATGCATTCTCACCCTTCAAAGTTTCATATTTTTTTTATTCACATGCCCTTTGGCTTAGAATTTATTCAATGCAATGATGTTAGGGTTAGTTTTTTAAGATTTTTGCATGGTGTATCTTACCCTCTACCCACCCATGTCCTTCTTCCATTGATCCTCCATTTTTAACTTTCAAGATGGAGCCCCTTCTAATTCTCATGTCACACCTTGAGCCCCCTCAATATGTTACCCCTTTTTTGTTGGAAATAGGATGTCATCTAATTGCAATCCTAAACATTATTTATTTCATGTATCTCCTAAGTCCTTGGAATGTGTTCATCAACACTAGGATTAGGAAGAGATTAATATTTGGTGAAATAATCATGTTAATTGACATTTGTAATTAATTATAAATGTTAGGAGCATATGAGGGCATCCAAGATGAGTTCCTAAATAATAGGAGCACATGGGGCACCCACATGGAAGGTGGCACTCACCTTGAGTTCAGTTAACTATTTGGAGTAAGAGATAACACTTTTGTAATGCATGTAAATATTTTAGGAGTTAGGGTTTGATGTTTACATGCATGAAGTTTAATTCAGTTCAGTTCAGTTCAGTTCAGTTATGGTTTAGTTAGCTTCAATTAGTTTTAGTTGAATGCTAGTTGAATTTTAACTTGGAATGCATGGCTAATGACTTGATTTGCATGATAGATAACAAGGACTACCTCCAATTAACAGGGGATGACCATTCTTGCATGAATGGTGTTGAGAAATGTTTCAGTTAACAAGAAATGACTTGGACCCAACTTGGGCGCCCAAGTTGTCTTCTTGGAATTAACTCGTTTGCATGGTAAGATATTTCAAAAGGCTAAATTAAGTGGGACCACTCTTGGGTGCCTACTTTGAGGATGAAGCATTGAAGATATTTATAGAGCAAAGGTTGAGTTTCTACTTCAGTTTGGGATGCCCAAATGCATGAAGATGAGGATTTGACATTGTTCTTCACAGCATAACTCTATTTGCATGAGATAGGCATACATTTTAGGGATAGGGCTTGATCATTGTAATTGTAACTCAGTGGGAGTTTACAAAGTTAATCAAAGCCTATTTATCTCAAGCAAGTTGAAGAGAGTTGGTATTAGTTTTATTGCAGGTTGTGAAGAAGATTTGTTGAAGGCAGAAGAAGCATCTCAAGGAAGAATTGGAATTATTGTAATCTACTTCAGAGATTAAATAATACATTGATTCTTGGTGGAGTTTTTTCCTCAAAGGGTTTCTCCACAGTATATGTTGTGTATCTTCTAATATTCTATCAATTTCTTCTACAACCTTTTGTCTTCATTCTACAAATGATAAAATGAATTAATCAGATAACCACCCACAAAGAATCTGTAACAAAGAATACATGTGTAGATTAGCAAGTATAATAGTTTTACAAAGTATTAAGCTACATCAACACCTCAATTTTCAACATTTTTTCCTTACCCCTCCCACCTCTATTATCTCTCAAGACATCTTAATATGATTCCCACTCCTCATATCCCTCCCTATAGTTCCCTAACTATTTCTCCTCTCACATGTATCCTACCTACTTCTCACCCCGTAAGTGGCATCCATTCATCGTCTCCTACTAGTGTAATACCTTCATGCTATGTTACTAGTGTTATCTCTCTATTTCATTTTACTAGTGGTATGCCCTCACATTTTCCTTATAGCATGTTGTTATGACACCTCTTTTTACTCTATTGATTGTATCTCATGTTCCTACCACTAACATAGCTACTACCAACCTTGATGCACTTTTACAAAATCTTGATAAAGTATAGCATTTAAGGTTGATTCCATGTCTAATAGAAATGATACAAATGATTACATTCTAGCACATCACGCTCTTTCTTTTAAGATAGTGAACTGCACATTATTTGGTTTTTTGGCACCCCACTTTGAGATGTAGATAGAAAGGGTGGCTTAAATATGAATTTATAGTATTTTTAAGCTATGTGTGTAGATTAAATGTATGAAGAAAAGTTATCCAAATTGTGTCTATGTATAGTGAGGGATAGTTATACATTAGTTATATTCTTTATCTTGCAAGTAAATTCATTAGTTTTCTTAGTCCAGTCAAAGCTTTTCTTAGTCACTTTCATGTCAATATAGGTTTGAAGACTATAGTGTCATATTTGTTTAAGTGTATATAATAACCTAATGAGAGGTTTAATAATCATGTGATTAGATTTCAATATTTATATGCTAAGATGATACATACCCTTCCTAATGAGGAGCAAGAAATCAAGTATTTTGGAGGTTTCCACACTCGTATATATAGTAGAGTACCCACTACACAGCCAAAGCACTTAGACATCTCATGTGCCCAAGCCTAATACATTAAAGAAGAGACAAAGAAAGAATGAGAATCTCCCAAGCAAATACAAAGCAACAATCAACCCAAGATAATTAAAGATAATGTATGTTTTTGCATTTTTCCTTCATATATGGATTTGTATACTAATGTTAAGAATGTGAAATTGAAATTTTTAGCTTCCAATGTACTAACTAAAATATGGATCTTCTGTTGTGCCTTCCATGCATACTCACCCTTCAAAATTTCATAATTTGTTGATTCACACGCCCTTTGGCTTATAATTTCTTCAATACAATGGTACTAGGGTTATTTCTTCAAGATTTTTACATGGTGCATCTTACCCTCTACCCACCCATATCCTTCTTCTTCCATTGATCCTTCATTTTTCACTTTCAATATGGAGCTCCTTCTAGTTCTCATGTCACACCTTGATCCCCCTCAATATGTTACCCATTTTTCCCTTACCCCTCCCACCTCTATTATCTCTCAAGACACTCCTAATTTGATTCCCACTCCTCACATCCCTCCCTCTAGTTTCCTAACTAGTTCTACTCTCACAAGTACCCCACCTACTTCTCACCCCATAAGTGGCATCCCTTCACCTTCTCCTACTAGTGTCATACCTTCATCTTATGTTACTAGTGTTGTCTCTCCATTTCATCTTCCAAGTGGTATGCCCTCATCTTTTCCTTATAACATGTTTCTATGACACCTCTTTTTACTCTATTGATTATTTCTCATGTTCCTACCACTAACATACCTACTACCAATCTTGATTCACTTTTATAAAATCTCGATAAAGTATAGCATAACATTGATTCCATGTCTAATAGAAAGGATGCAAATGATTACATTCTAGCACATCAAACTCATGTTTTTAAGATAAATAATTCCATATTATTGGTTGGTTTTTTGGCACCCCACTTTGAGATGTAAAACAAAAAGGGTGGCTCGAGTACATGAATTTACAGTATTTTAAGCTATGTGTGTAGATTGTGTATGAAGAAAAGTTATCCAAATTATGTCTATGTATAGTTATAGTTATACAATGGTTGTATTATTTATCTTGCAATTCAATTCATTAGTTTTTTGAGTTGGTAAAAGCTTTTCTTAGTCACTTTCATGTGAATATAGGTTTGAAGACTAGATAATGTCATATTCGTTTGAGAGTGCATGATAACCTAATGAGAAGTTTAATGATTATGCGATTAGATTTCAATATTTATATGCTAAGATGAGACATCCCATTCCTAATGAGGAGTAAGATATCAAGTATTTTGGAAGTTTCCACAAGTGTATCTATAGTAGAGTACCCACTACAGATCCAAAGCATTTGGACACATCATGTGCCCAAGCATACTACATTGAAGAAGAGATAAATAAAGAAGGAGAATATCCCAAGCAAAGAAAAATCAACAATCAACCAAAGGTAATTAAAGATAATATATTTTTGCATTTTTCCTTCATATATGGATTTGTGTACTAATGTTAAGAATGTGGAATTAAAATTGTGAGCTTCTAATGTACCAAAATATGGACCTTCTTGTGTTCCTTCCATGCATTACCACCCTTCAAAGTTTCAAAATAAAATTAATTTTCTAAAGGGTAGTGACAAGAAAGAGAATAAGCCTACTACTTGGATCATGTGGCTAATGCTTCCAATATTATTACTTTTGGGCCTCAAAATTTTGGAAAGTTTACAAATTTTTGAGTTATCCATTGAACAATGTGCTTTAAATATTGCTTCATTATAATATGATTCCCATCCCTCTCATTTGTTTATTGGATCCATGTACGAGTATTTCTAAGGGTTACAATGGCAATACATTTTGTAATTATCATAAAGTTAATGGGCAACCTACATAGAATTATATGTCATTGAAACATTAGTTATAGAATTTAATTGATAATAATAGAATTTAGGTAGAGGGAGTTAATGATAGAAGAAATAATTTTTGTCTCCTTTGAACCATAATTTACAAATTTCTACAAATCCTTTTCCAAGGCATAATCAACAATATGGACTTTTAGTAGGTACACAATTAGATAAATAATAATATGGCACATAAGCATGTCTATAGAGATAATGTGGGTGAGAATAATGTTGGTCATCATTTACACTTATGTATGGAATCTTTTGTGAGTATGCTTCACATAGATATTATTCTTCTCATGCTACTCTAGTGATTCTATTTTATGATGAGGAGATCCCTTATAACAACTATTTTGGTACATTAAATATGAGGGGTAGTACATTTTTCTACTCATGTGATACTATTATCATTCATCATGCTAATTAGTTTATTTAATATATGTAGTGAAGATCCTGTTTAATCATCGTCTTCATCAAATTAGCTATGCACATTCAAGAGTTTTATTGAAGATGATTAATGGCATACTTATTGATATTTTGGGTTGTATTATTTCATTATTATAAGTGGGTCATAAAGAGGTACATGTTTTATATCATATTATTCCCACATGAAGTATATTTTCTATTTCACTTGGTAATCCTTCTCACTTGAATAGTTAAGACTAGTTCCCTTTATGGTTCATCAGTGTAAGAAATATGCTCATGAGGCTAGAGTGTTCAAACTTAAAAGATATCCATATGAGATAGTATCAAAATTGAGTGATTTTACATTGGATACATATATGATAACTCCTAAGGAACCACCATATGAGACCAACATTTGGTTCATGACTTTTATCATTTGGATCTAGACAAGAAAAGAAGGGAATGAGATATAATCACAAGGTAATGAAAAAAGGAACAAAAAATAATTATTATTTTCTTTCAATACCTAAATCATTGCAATGAACTAAGGATTTAAGGACTAAAATTCCTTTAATTGCACATAATGCACCTCCTATACATGAAGGTTTTGATCTTTATTATCCCCTTTAATTAAGAATATGTGACTAAGTGTTATCGTACACCTTGCAAGTCATAGGTATAGTTACAAATATCTACTATTTTGTAATTTATAAATAATGTGCCAACATAGAAAAGGGTACCAAAATTTAGATGCAATATTTATATTCTATAGTTAGCAATCTTGATTGTATCTCACTAGTCTTGTGATAGTTGTAGGGAATAACTAAATAGGGGGATATTAGGTGGACTATGACTAACATGTTTGATAAATTATTTATCATTACATGTAAGAGATGTGTAAGTGTAATTAAGACCTTATTTTGGAGCACTATAAAGTTTTCTTATACCTCATAATACCAAAATATACCAAGCATATAACATTTTCAATTGTGGGCCATATTCACACGTGCCTAAGAAAAAAAGATATAAATTATCTTTTCAAACATAGACAAGTATTTTCATCAAGTATAGTAACAATGTGAAAGGATATAAGATTTAGAATCTTGAGACTAAAAATATAGTGTATGGTTGGAATGTGTTCTTTAGGGAAATCAAACCTTCTTCTATGCCTTCATAACCTAATTTTAAGGAAAAAAAGTGTACATACAACCAAAGATAGAGGATGATACACCTAATACTAAACCATAAATTTATAATAGACTAGAAGAGGGGGATATTTGAGAGAGTTCAAAGGAAGAAGAAGAAATTAAAAATTCATTATCAAGGAGGTATACTCAATAGAGAATGCAACCTCATAGGTATAATCCACCTAATTTCATGTATAATTTTACTTTTCCTACTAATGAGGATGAGCCTAGAACTATGAAAAAGGTAATGGAGTCTAAAAAAGTAAGTCTTGGAAGAATTCCATGGATGAGGAGATGGTTGCACTAGATAAGAAAAGCACATGGTACTTGGTTAGGATTCCTAAGGATAGGAAACATGTTGGTTTCAAATGGGATTTTAAAAAGAAATGTAACAAATAGAACAAAGTTGAGAAGTATAAGCCAAGGTTAGTGGTTAAGGATTGTTTCCAAGTTGAGGGATTTAATTTTAGTGAGATCTTATCTCTTGTTTTAAAGTTTACATCTATCGTATTCTTATTATCTAATATTTATATATTTGATCATAAATTTGAATAAATGGGAATTAAATATAAGAAAAATATTATTTGCATTTTTGTGTCAATTCTCATTTAGTTTGAGTTCTTTTTGAAAAAAAATTAGAATATACTACATATTAGTTAGTAGCACACTCTTGTGTTAAATTGGCTCATGACCAATATTGACATGAGCTCTCTAGGTTTCATTCTTAGAAAACTATATACAAGTAATAAACAAATTTATACAATAATATTATGCAACTTAGCTACATGAATCTAAGTGTGTGTGTGTGTGTGTGATTCCATCATGACTGCTCACCACCATTGGTTGTCATATACTGATTTCCTGCTTTTATAGTTTTGACATTATATTATTTGGGAAACTAAATTAGACATTGGATCTATGACACATGTTAATATATGAATGATGTTTATTGATATTAGTTAGATGTATATTAAATTTGATGCATATGTTAGAATTTATGATGATGAAATGTACATGTTTCGCTTTGATTATGGTTTATGGGCTAACACTATTGATGAAAATTTAAGTGTAAGTGATGGAATGCAAATAAAGACCAATTCAAAACTACTTTGGACTTGTTCTATGATAGTCTTTAGATAACACCAAAATATCATTAATGAACAACATAAACTCTTTTGTAATGGTAACCTAGAGTTTCAACACCTCCACAATATCACATAGCAAATTACAAATTACTAATGCTAGCACCACGATGGATTTTCAGCAATGCATAAGAAAAACAAAACCATAGATTTAACAATTTTCCTCCTTCAATAAAATGTTTGCACAATAAATTATTTACCTTTCCAAATTGATAAAGTACAACAATATAATTCAGATGAACAATACAATGTAGAGAATATCATGTAGTTGGTTTTCAAAATCCACACCACTCCATGATGAAAAATATGTTTTCTCTTTTCACTTGTTGCCCCAATCTCCACGCTAACCTCTTTGGTTTTCTCTTCTTGCAAACACCTCTAGCCACTCTCCTTTTTTCCACCAACCTCAGTTGCTTCTTCCCATGATGAGAACATCAACTTCCTCCTTTCTGTACTAGAGTTCTCTCTCAAATATTTTTTTGGTTGCTATTTTATTTTCCTATTTCCAGTGCCAACTTCTCCTGCTTGCCTCTCACACTGCAAATTTTTTTTTTTAACTACCTGCAATAACTATTTCTACCCTCTCTCCCACATGACCTATTTTGGTTTTATTCTTCTTTTTGCAATTGAATTTTCCTTCGTTAACTGCCTGATTCCTTCCCATGCCAAAAATCCTTATTTTCTCTACTTGGCCATTCAAAAACCAATGACCATAACTTTTTTTACATTCTCTCTTATCTTCCAGTGTGGGTGTATATCTCAACTTTTAATTAACTTCATCAAAATTTATTTAAAAAAAGGCTCACATGGATGTGTGTGTATCTATATTTGAAGTTTAATTTTCCTTTCAAAATAACCATGCCCCCCAAAACACACAATTCAAACCAAAATTTGAAAGCTAAGAAAAAACACCAAACATGAAATGGAATTGCAAACCAAAATTTGTTGATGCTCGTACATTAAGCTCCCCCAGAAACAAAAAAAAATCATGAGCTCTTGCTCATGAGGTCATCAACACTATGACCATATTTGGAGATCTTCAAATTTTTTAACCAGGTGGCATCCTCCAAAGGATGATATTCCCATTTCACCAAGTAATTGAAATATTCCTTTCCTCAAGTCTTCTTCAACAACTACTTCTCCAAGATGCACTCAATGGTGATCGGATCCAATTTGGTCACTTGTTGTTCCCATCTTGAAATTAGCTTTGTATTTGTTATTGCATGTGTTTCCTCACCTTTATAGGGATAGAGATCAACTACATTGAAAATGGGAAAGATACCCATATCAAAAGGAAGAGTTATCTTGTAAGCATTGGTGGAAAACTTTCTGAGAATCTTGCAAGGACCTATCTTCTTCATTTTTAGTTTTTTGTATTCACCTTTTGGAAATATCTCCTTCTTGAGATGAGCCAAAACAAGAACACCAACTTGAAAATGTATTTCTTTATGCTTCTTATCAGCATACTATTTATATTGTTGGTTTCTCCCCTCAATGTGCAATTTGACCTCTTCATGAAGGTAATGAATACTATTGGAAAAATCTCACCATCTGCACTTCTCCTCTTAAAATTATGAAGATCCTTGAGTTCAAATACACCCCTTGGATGCATACCATAAACATTGTAGAATGGGATCAAACTTGTACTCCTATTTGGAGAATCATTATATGCAAACTCAACATGTACTAAAGCCATATCCCAATTTCCAAGTGTGTTTCCAACAAGACACCTCAACATATTACCCAAAATTATGTTAACTGCCTTTATTTGACCATTCATTTGGGGATGGTAAGCTGAGCTAAAACTGAGATGGGTGCCCAACTTCTTCTAAAGTGAAAGTGACCCACAAACTTCATGTCTCTATTAGATACTATACTCCTTGGTATACCATGCAACCTCACTACTTTGAAAAACAAGTTAGCTATATGTGTTGCGTCATTAGTCTTTTTGCAAGGAATAAAATGAACCATTTTTAAAATCTATCCACAACTACAAAAATATAATCATTACCTCTTTTAGTTCTAAGAAATCCTACAACAAAATCCATACTCATTGAATCCCATGGTCTATTTGGCACAGATAGTGGTAGGTACAAACCATTGTTTTGACTACTCCCCTTTGCATGTTGGCATACTCTATATCTCCCCACATACCTCTTCACATCTACCTACATTTGTGGCAAATAATAGTGTGTACTCAGTTGTGGGTAAGTTTTGTCCTGCCCAAAATGTCTTGCTAGGCTACCATAATGCTTCTCCTTCAAAGGATTCTCCCTCATTAATCATCTAGGAATGCATGATTGATTTGATTACCTTTGAACAAAAAACTGTCCTACAATAAAAAATAGTCCATGATCCTCTATCTCTGTTGATAGGATTGTTACAAGCTTTATATGCTTCTTTGCAATCTACATAATTTTCATACAACTCCTTCAAGCTCTTAATCCCAACACTATTTGTCTGAATCTCCTATAGCAATAGACTTCTACTCAATGTGTCAACAACTTTGCTTGCTTGCCCACTTTTATTTTTCAACACAAAATTAAAACTTTGAAGGTACTTCACCCACTTTGCATTCCTTTGATTCAACTTGTGTTGGCTATTAATAAAGGAAAGTGCATGGTTATTTGTGTAAACAACAAACTCTTTGGGAAGCAAGTAATGCCTCCACTTCTTCAATGATTGTAACTATGCATAAAACTCAAGGTCATAAGTTGAATACTTCATCTTAGCATCATTCAACTTTTCACTAAAATAAGTAATTGGTTTCCCTTCTTGACTTAGGACAACCCCTATTGCTAAGCCAGTAGCATCCCGCTCCACTTGAAAAACTTTGTTAAAATTGGGTAACACAAGTATAAGTTGTCTGGTTACTTTCTTTTTCAAAAGTCTAAAACATTTTTCAGCCTCTTGAGTCCATTCAAACTACTTTTTATGTCCTTTTATAGTGTCAAGTATATGAGCAAGTATGCTACTAAATTTTTTGATAAAATTTCTATAAAAACTAGCAAGTCCATGAAAACTTCTCACCTCATAAGCACTTCTAGGTGTTGGCCAATCAACAATGGCCTTTACCTTCTCCTTGTCCATCTTCAAACCCTCTTTGGATACCACAAAACCTAAGTAGACTAATTCATTCTTCATAAAAGTACACTTCTTGAGGTTGATCATCAACTTCTCCTCATGCAGCTGTGTCATAACCAACCTTAAATGCTCTAGGTGTTCTTCCTTAGACCTGTTAAAAACCATTATATTATCCAAATAAACTATCACAAACTTCCCTAGGAATGGTTTCGAGACTTCATTCATAAGCCTCATAAAAGTACTAGGTGTGTTTGTAAGACTAAAAGGCATAACCAACCATTCATAAAGACCATCATTAGTCTTAAAAATTGTCTTCCATTCATCCTCGAGTCTGATCCTAATATGATGGTAACCACTCTTCAAGTCTATCTTTGAAAAATACATAGAACCACTCAAACAATCCATTAAATCATCCATCCTTGGAATAGGAAACCTGTATCTGATGGTAATCTTATTGATTTCTTTGGAGTCCGTACACATTCTCCAATCACCTTCTTTCTTGGACACTAAGATTGTTGATATAGAACAAAGGTTAAGACTCTCCCTTATCAATCCTTTTTCCAACAACTCTTCAACCTGCTTTCTAATCTCTTCATTCTCCTTGGGAGTCAATTTATATGTAGCCTTATTTAGTAGGCTAGCCCTTAGAACCTAATCCATATGGTGACTAATATTCCTCATTAGATGAAACTCATTCACAAATTAGATACCATAATATCCATATGCTCTTTCAATATGTCTTGTATCTCCTTCGGTAAGTCATCCAACTTAGTAGAGGTAGGTGAATCCTTAGGCTTAAGTACTGATGCATATATCCCACTTCTTCCTTCTTCATATAAAAACAAAATTATTTGCCACTCACCAACATAACCTTGTTACTAATGTTGCTCTTATTATCCCCTTCTCCTCTCAAAGGTCACAATGTATGTTTTTGACCATCCTTCTAAAAGGTATAGGTATTATTTCTTCCATCATGTATGGCTCTCCTATCAAATTGCCAAGGCCTACCCAGAAGCACATGGAAAAAAACCATGGGCATAATGTCACACATAATAGTGTCCTTATAACTACCTATCTAAAACTCTATAGAGGCCTACTCATCTACCAATAACTAATGCCCCTGTTGAATCCAAGAAACTTGATAGGGATTAAGATGTTTGATTCTAATAAGACCTAGCTTTTTCACCATTTCAATTGACACAAGATTATATGTACTATGATCACTATCAATAATAAGTTTATAGCACTTACCTTTAGCCTTGCAATTGGTCTTGAATAAAGCTCTCCTTTGCATAAGTTTTGGAATCTCCTTTGGTGGCTTCAACAATACTCTCTTGAACAAAAAATACTCTCTTGTCTTAGGTTCTTCTAAGTTATGAGGACCCCACACTCTCTTGCTCTACTTGGACACTCTAATTACTCCTCTTAGGCCTTGTGTGGCCTTCTTGTGTAAATGCAGAACACTCGGGGACCAAATTTTGAGACCAAACTTGTTACACTTGAAACACTTGCTTGGAAAGCATCTTCCTCTTCCTTGGTAACCTTCTCTACCCAATGGTCTCCCTCCTCTGTTTTGGAAACCTCCTCTCTCCAGATTAGCTTGTCCACTAGAAGTGCCTACTTCTTCACTTCAATGGTGTTGTTGTCGTCTATTAGAGTGCCACCATCTTCCTCTTGCTCCTCTTCCTCTACCTTTTCCTTGCTGATTTTTCTTTCTCATAAGCTTCTCCTTTGCTTTAATAGAAAATTGATACACTTCCTCAAGAGTCCTCAGTGACAAAAAGAATTTGTTCATCTTGCAAACTATATCTCAATCCATTTAGGTACCTAGCTACCTTCTCCATATCTTCTTCACTATGCCCTGATTGAATCACAAGTTTGTAAAACTCTTCTATGTATTCTTTCACACTCATCTCTTTCTGCTTGAGGTTTTGTAATTGTAGAGACTCAAAATTTGTCCTCACAATCATCCTATTTTTCGTCTATTAATTAAATGGATATTGTTATCTATTTAATTAATTCATTTAAATATCTTCCTCTATTTTCATCAATCCACTTAAATCATTAAAATATTACAAGCATTTATCCATTCGCACAATCATTTATCCATTTCATATTACTCCATTTGCATTAATCATTAAATTATCCATACGTGAACATTTATCCATTTACATATTTCATTAAATCATTTAAATACATAAATCCATTTTATCATCCATTAATTCGCAAATCCATCTTTCTTCTAAACTCCTAAACCTACATCATATCATAAAGTCACTCATTTATCTCTCTCATTCCCATCAATTTCATTTGATTAAGCAATATGGGATAATTATCATTTCTCTATTTCCCTTTTTTATCCCACATGTCTCTCGTAACTTAAATCTATCACGAGGACATCTATATAAACTCTCTCTTCTCACCAAAAAAGAATACATTGAATTTTGATCATACAATCCTCTCTTTTGATCATCATAGCTTCTTGTTGCACTTGTACTTGTGAAAATTTGAGAGCACCAAATGCATAAATCAAGATCTTGGTGAATAGGAGAACAATGGAGTGACTTTTCCTTTTGAATGCATATGTTTTTCATAGTGTAGTATTTCATTTTTGCATGTGTTTATTAAGGAAAGGCTTCATTGGTGTTATGTTGAAGCTTTGATTTTGAGTTTATAGATCTAAATCAACTTTTTTAGTTTTCAGCATAAACATAATGGTGAACCCGACAATAAACATATTATCTTGCAGTATCATTTTCTATTGTATTTGCAGTTGCCTTAAATATTTGCAATATTTGTAAAAACCCGCCTGTTACTGGAGAATAATGCGAACCTTTCCTTCTTGAATAAGTTTTTGAAATGCATTGAAGTTGCTGAATAAATGGTATGCTTTTTATCCATTTTGAAGTATCATATAAGAACTCGCCAAAGAGTGGCACATAATGATCAGTCGAATGAATCTATAGCTTTCTTTGATATTAGCAACATCAACCCGTAGTGTTGTTGCATTCTTACAAACATATCTTAATCACTTTGAAAAACCACACATTTTTATTGCCTTATATCACGAGGCTGAGATTTGAGTCATGTTTGATTTGTCCTTGTGTTTTCTTGTCCATTAGAATTGGATAGCCCTCAACTGTGTCCAAGATATTGATTCCTTGGTCGAATACATAGCTGAGCTATTGGTGAGCTTTCTTCTCGGTGTTTTTTCATAAGAAAATTAAATTTAAAATCTAGATTTACTGAAAACCAATGGCCTCACATCCAATGTATCTTAGCTTTCACATCTAAGGTACTCGAGTGTCTTCAACCGAATATCATATTGTGTTGAAGTGGATAAAGGTTCTCACATTTGAAGGATGTGAAAAAAAATTTAAAAAAATTCAAAGAACCATTGAATCCGAGAATCCAATGGAATTTGGTTGACTCATGAGCTTGCATGCAAAATTGTTACGTATTTATACCCTAGAGAGCAGCCATGTTTTTTTTCAATTGATTTGTGTCTAGAACTCCCAAGGATTTTCCATTCTCTTCTTGGAAAAGTTTGATTTTTGTGCCCTCAAAGCATGAAGCAATAATTATACTACCATCAACGTTTCCATAGGTTATAGAAGTTCCAACAAGAGTTCAGATGCCTTTCTTGTCATGCACTTGCTGCTTTTCCCATTTCACTTTAGGCAGGGGAAGTTTAGACTGTTGATTAACATCTTCAAATGATTTACAAGCTGCTTCTTCATACACGTATCCTGCAATAACATCATTTTAGCTTGCAATCACACCATTTTTAACGTATCCTACAATCACGACTTTCCTGACTTTCTTGACTTTTTGAACGTGTCTTGCAATCACAGCTTTCTTGACTTTCCTGATTTTTTGAACGTATCCTACAATCACAACATCCCTGTAGTCATGGTGTCCATTTTGAATGTATCCTACAATCATGACTTCTTTAATTTTTATTTAGTTTCTAAGATTATATGATTAATTTAAGATTAGATCAATTTTTATTTTCAATTATTTTAGATTAAATTTAATTTAATTTCAATTGATTTCAAATCATATTAATTTTAATTTCAATTAAAGTAGATTAGATTAATTTAGTATAGATTTAATCCAATTTAAATTAATTTAGTTTAGATTTAATTTTAATTTAGATTTAATTTAGATTTATCTTTAGATTTAATATTTTAGATTTAGATTTCTTGATCTAGTTTAGATTTAAATTTAGATTTTAGAATTTAGATTTTTCTAATTTCGTTAGGATTTGGATCTTTTGATTTAGTTTAGGTTTAATTAAGTTAGATTTAATTTTATATTCTCTAACTTAGTTTAGATTTAGATTCTTTTTTATATTAGATTAATTTTAAAGTTAGATTAAATGTCATTTTCTTTTTTAGTTCATTTTTTATTTCAAATCTAATCTTTGTTAATTTGGTTTTTTTGTAGGTTCATTTGTCCAAGACTTGAAAAATAAAAAAAATAAAACTCTCATTTGTCGAAGAACATTGACTCAAACTACTAACGAGTGTGTTGTAGGTTCGACTGCTAGAGAATCTAATCTTGAAACATTGTGCCTTCTTTTTTAGATTAGATCACATTTAGATTAGTTGGTCTAAAAAAAACTTGAGTGTTTGCTTTGGCATTATAAGCGAGGTTAAAATTAACAAGTGTTTTCCATGTAAATTATGGTTTGCATTTTTGTCATTGAATGCGTATGCTCTTCTCTTGCACCACTCGAGGATCTTGAGAATCAAAAGCATTCCTTTGACATTTTGTATAACCACCCACACATTTTGATTTTGGATTTAAAAATGAACCACATGTGAGTGTGAGGTAAAGGCGTTGTGTATGCTCTCTCCTTGCACTTTGTGCAATCTGGGAGATCAAAAATAGCGTACTTCCTTGATTTTGTATACTTTTTAGAGGGCCTACCACCTTGCTTCAAAAGGTGGAAATGACCCAAGCGGTAACAAGCTAAAGCCAAGCACTTTTGAACCACTATATAAAAAATGTGTTTATGATGAAAGTCACAAGCAACAGGTGCAGATGTGTCATATCGACAAGTTCCACCCCCAATAGCCCCATGAGCTAAGTCAAAATCCTTTCTTAGGAAGGGACTAGGAGGCCTCTTGATTGAAATAATCTTGAGCTAATCTTGTCACATGTATGGCCACCTTGAATGAAAGCCCTTACTAAGAACCCATTTGTTTTAGTGGCCAAAAACCTTTATATGCTAGTTGATCATAGGAGGTCAGACCTTTGAAGCCACCTCATGTTGTCACTATTCATGTGTAGAGACAAAAATTCCTCTTTGGGGAATTATACTTGGTGTGCCCGACAAGTGAGTGTCGTGTAAGGGGGAGCCAGTGCCACCAAGTCTCTAGTTGTTTGCCTTGTCTAAGTGGTTGGAGCAATCCAAGTGAGGATATCAACTAGTGGTTTCCTTGCCAACCTAGGGTTGTACAAAGTGTTTTCAAAGTCTGTCATTTCATATCAAGATCAAACTAAAAAAAAAAATGTTTGTTGTGTCTTGTGTGTGTATTCAAAACAAATCTCAACCAAACATCACACCTAGGAATCTACAACATTTCAAACTTGCAAATCTAAAAATTCAAACATAAAAAACATCCAAAATGAACCTATCATTCAAATCTCTTGGCAAAATCATCCTTCAATTATGATCTTTCAATCCTTGCATTCTGCCTAGTCTTTGAATATCCTCTACCCTTGCATATCCATTATTTCTCAAATAAACCTTTGGCTTGCACTTAGGCTACTCTTCCTAGGTCTTGAAATCAAACCTTTGGCTATTAATCACCCGTATCACTTGAGGTTTATCATCCTTGATTTAGGGAATTATCATTATCCTTTAGTAGGGAATTCCTCTTGGAGTTCATCATCTCCTACCCTCTCTTGATCATTTGTCCTTATGTCTATCCATCATAACACAAGTAAAGCCTTGCATCATAACTAGCTTTAGACCTAGAGTGACCTTTGAGCTCTTACATTCTTATTATATCAAGCTTTTCATATCATACCATACCATTCTCATATCTCATCTTAGGATCATCTTCGTTTTCATTGCATCCTAATCTCGAATCCCATACACTATCTTGTCTTGGATTGAAGATCAGAACAATCAACTATGTCCCCTAAAACAAGAGTAAAAATGTTGCAAGAAGGGAACCCTTGGGGAAAGGACTTTGATGGGGAAGATCACATTAGTGTTGCAACTAGTGAAACAAATGAAACTGATAATGAAGAAATAACCCAATCCCATATAAATGAAGCACTTAATGATCATAGATTCACTAAACTACTTATAGAGGTAGTCGAACGTAACCCACAACAATACTTCAAGGCCCTTACTGACGAAGGAATCAAAATTCTTATTGATTTTGACATATCATTACTCATGATGAATGACCAACCTAAATCTAGTGAATCTAAGCATCCTAAAACAAACAATGATGATAGAATCAAAGATCACAGACCCTTTTATCTACAACCTAGTTACAAGAGATCTTTAAAGACATCAAAACCTGGACCTACAAACAATCCTATTTTGGATGAGCTTAGAGCACTAAGACAAGAATTGGATACTCTCAAGAATAATAAAACATCATCCCACAAGTTCTCCATTGAAGATCTATGTCCTTATCCTTTCGATT
Organism: Sequoia sempervirens; assembly: GCA_007258455.2. Lineage (NCBI taxonomy): Eukaryota > Viridiplantae > Streptophyta > Pinopsida > Cupressales > Cupressaceae > Sequoia > Sequoia sempervirens. The sequence continues at coordinate 580,489,293 of VDFB02271358.1, read as the reverse complement.
TGAGCATACTAATGCCACCTTTTCCTAGTCATTGGGACATACCGAAACTTGATAAATATAAGGGAAAAGGAGATCCTAAAGACCACTTAATAGAATTTTGTGTTGTTACCTTTGAATTTGCAATTGATGAGACATACCTTATAAGATTATTCCCTCGTAGTCAAGGAGGAGAAGCTATGGAATGGTTTTCACGATTACCCCTAACCATCAAATCTTTTCAAGAACTAGTTGATAAATTTGTCTCCAATTATAGTTTCAACTATGAACTTAAAGTGACCATGACAAACCTTTTTAACACCAAAAATAACAAGGAGAATCTTTTGTCACTTTTACAAAGATGGAGACATTTAACAAAATGATTACCTTATGACATTCCAGACAAAGAATTGGTTGACCTCTTTTGTCAAAATTTGAACAAGGAAATTGGAAGGGAACTTTGCCTCAAATGCTTGGATTCCTTTGATGAAGCCATAGAAATGGGATTTTGAATTGAAAAAACTCTAATTGATGATGGAACTATTAAACTTAATAATGACAAAGATAAAAAAATCAAGCTCAAGCAACAAGACACCTTTTTGGGTAAAGAACAAGAATATAGTCAATGATGGAATTGTTGATGTGAAAACGACGAAACATCATCACCTATCTATAAACTTGAAGGTTCATCTTTAGACAAAGGAAAAGAAAAGAAAAAAAGCTTCCCTAAACAAAATTTTACACCATTGGGATAATTGCTTGAATCCACATTAAAAGAACTCCTTGAAAATAATATTATAATGCTACCTAAGATGAAAGAATATAATCCACAAGTCAAAACTCCATGGTAGAATGAGGATCACTTTTTTGAGTATCATTGACACAAATGACATAAGACTAATAGTTGCAATAAACTTTGACATCTAATATAGACCTTATTGATGATAGTAAGATAGAAGTTGACAGACACACTCCTTTTGGTAACTCTGATCATGGGATGTTTAAAATTCTCTAAGCATGGAAAGGATAAAAGAAAGGCCCCTGAATCTAGTGATGGTGTGAACTATACTATTGCTAAATATGACTATATCATAAATAACATTAGCAAGGTTGATAATCATGCGAACACTTTCATTGTAAAAGGAAAAGAACCTGATTGCAATGTTACTACTCGCAAAGGCATAGTTACACTTAGAGTCCTAATTCAAAATCCATTGCACCAACTTCACACTACAACCTCATAGAGGATTTAGTTAAAACTCTCACACAAATTTCCATACTTTATATGTTACGCCTATCTTGAGCATAAAGCTATCCTAGACAAAGCATTTGCTACTGCTATAGTGCCTACGAACCTACATGTAGATCAATTCCAAGCTATGGTGGGACACATCACCTCTCCTCGCACTCTCACTTTTACTCAGAATGATGATTCATCCATCTGGAAACCACATAACGCACCTTTACACATTGAATTCATTGTCCATAAAGTTAAGATCAAGAAAGTTTTGATAGACGGAGGAGAAGGTCTTAATATTTTTCCTTGTAAATTGATTATAGAACTAGGGTTCTCTAAAAATGTAGTTGATCCAAAGAAAAATATTACCATAAAGGAATATGATGAAGAAGAACGCTCCCCTAAAGGATCAGTTATTCTACCAATCAGGGTTGTGCATATAGTAAAGGATGTGGTTTTTCAAGTTCTTGATCTCCCTCTAACCTATAACATCATCTTGGAAGACCTTGGATTCATGCAATGCAAGAAATACCTTCTACATACCATCAACGCATTAAATTCCTACACAATGGTGTTAAAATCACAATACAAGGAGATCCAAACCCTTTCATGTATTGCCATAATCTAAGCCTTAAAACTAAAATCACAATCCCTAGAAATCATGAAGCACTTCCTTTTGAAGCATATGTTGATCCTGAGTTCTTAAAAATATCCACCTCATTTATTGCACCATCAAACCCCAAGGTCCAAATCCATGACATGGGATGTGGAGAGTATCATATAGACAGTTCATTTTGCGTTGAGAAATTGCCTAGAGGTGAAAATGTTAATACTGGTAAGGATAGCAAGGCTTCCAAGAATGATGATGTTAATTCAACTTCATAAAATGTGCAAGTAGATGGTTGTGCCTGGATTGAAACTTTTTGGGATCCTGATGATACACTTTCCTTTGCCATATCTGCTTCCACTCAAGCTTTTCATATCTATGATAACCCCCTATTTGACCAAGACATCTACGATAACCCACTCTTTGGTCATGACCCCTCTGAGGATATCCAATCATCATCCTTCCATCTCACCTACCCTAGGCTAGGATATGGATCTCCTACTATTGCCTCTACTAAGCCATCTTGCCATGACATTAAGGATGTGCAAGGCTCCTTTGACATTAACAATACCAAAAAGGATAGTCCCAAAGACTTTTTTAATGGCATCATCACTCCCATTCATCTACTAAACATTCATGTCACTTCGCCTATTTCATCCATCTCACTCACATCCACTCGCATCATAGACATGGATCAACAAGTTATATCTCAAGAAAAGAATAAAGGAAAAGCTTCGATGAACGAGCTATCTTTAAAAGGAGATCAAGAATCAAGTGACACAATGAAAATAAAAGAAGATCAAGACAAGTCCCTTAGCGAAAAAAAAGAAGCTATTGGACAAATCAAAAGTGAAAGAATATCAAGACATGTCCCCTAGCCAAAATAAAAATATATCTGACAAATCAAAAATAAAAGTCAAAAGTGAAAGCAAGCAAAAGTCGATCTCCAAGTATGCCTCTCCATCAAAAATCACTAGGGGCATCTATCAAGGAAAAAAGTCAAAAAAGAGCTTGTTGATCCAAGGTATTCATCCATGCCACTCTCACTCATACCATATATTCCATTCCAACCCCCCATGTTCGCATATCCATCATATCCCACCATTGGTGATGTCTTTCAATGTACCTTTGATGACGACCCCTTCACATACTATAAATCGTCGATCACCCAAACTCCTTTTCATCTGAAGCCCGATGGCCCACATAGTGTGCACATTAGAGATCATACCATACCCTCTTTCATCTGCCACATCTATCATCCTTCATACTTGCCACTTCCACTCCTCATCCAGATCAAATCCCTTCATCTAGCATCATCATCCCTACATCATGGCAACATCATATGGATCTAGTGCATACTAGTTATCTACTCCAGGAGGTGAATTGCTCAATGATCCCATCAACAATATGCATATCTACAAGTTCTATACCTAAGTACTTCAGAGGGTACACTCTTTTAAAGTCTTGAAAAAATACAAAAAAATGGAAAAAAGTCCTAAAAAAATACAAAAAAGTGAAAAATAAAAAAATTAAAGAGAAATCAATTTGTTCAATGGTGAAAACCACTTTGGTGGTGCCTTGAGCAAGTACCATGGTGAAAAATGAGAAACTGGCACCATGTGTAGAGGCTTCGCTCCTCTTTCCTTTGGAGCTCCATTTGATCTTTCCACACACTCACCATGGCTTGTGAATTGCTCGACATTCCCCTCGCTTGCTTGCTTCACCATGCATACTAGGTTGGTCCTATCCCTCTCTAGGGAATTTCCTCAACCTTAGCTATGGGTTGGGAAACTTAGGATCTTGCGATCAAAGAAACTATTATCTTTTCCTATTTGCTCATTCCATCATAAAACTTCAAGAAAATCTAAAAAAAATCAAATAACCTCAAAAATCACTAAACAGTGACACTTTCAGATTGCCACATAGCTTTGAACTTCAACAAAATCAAATGTGTCATGATTGAAAATTGAGTAAACATTACAACATACCTATCAATCCCCCTTTTAGATCCAATCAAATGCATAAACTATGACAAGAATAAGATTTACATTGAAGCATGATGTTTGTTTGTTTGTCGATCTTTTATTTTATGATTTTTATCTTTGGTGGCATGTCTTTTAGTTTCTCAAGGATGTCTTGGACTAGAGAGGTGAGGATGGGGCATGTTCACTTGTTTGTTGTATATGGATTGTCTGATAGTGTCATACATGCAATAAGTATTTAGGTCATATAAGGTCCTTATACCTAGATGTTTGTACTTCACTGCTAAATAAAAATGCAAACAATATTCAAGTCGTCTAGACATTCATTTTATCTAGATACTTATACTAATTTGTGACATAATAATGTCTATGATGATAAAGCACTTCGTAAAGCACATGATGCTTCATCACCTCCATTTCCTTCATATCTCTTTTTCATCTATCATTTATTCCATCATACATTTCCTTCATCATTTCGTTTTCTTCATGCTCCTTATCTCAAAGGGTAATTAATCTATTTATCTAATTGATACTTTTCTTTTAATCCAAATATCAAATCAATCAATTTTCTTTTTGGCATGGGACTCCAATACTTCTCGATCACTCAATCTATTAATCAATAATTGTTTTGTGCTAGCATCAATCTCAATCAGTTTAATTATCTTATCAACTTGGCTATATTGAGCACTTCCATCAATTGTTCAGTTATGCCTATTAGTTGTGCATTTTCATCGAACGTGCATCTCTGCTTAATCACTCGTGCAATATCAATTATCAAATCTCCTCATGTTCTATTGAGAGATTAATCTTATCATAGCTTGTTCGATCAATCTATCGAGGGGGCATATCATCTTTATCATCATCCTTACCAGGATATCCCTAGGGAATGTATCAGTTAATCAATTATTTTTCTTTGAAACAACGTGATAGGTTGCATTGTCCCAAAGAGGGGCAAAATGTAGACACTCAAAATTTATCCTCACAATCGTCCTACTTTTCATCTATTAATTAAATGGATATTGTTATTTGTTGAATTAATTCATTTAAATATCTTCCTCTATTTTCATCAATCCAATTAAATCATTAAAATATTACAAGCATTTATCCATTTCATATTACTCCATTTATATTAACCTTTATCCATTTACATGAACCTTTATCCATTTACATATTTCATTAAATCATTTAAATACATAAATCCATTTTATCATCAATTAATTCACAAATCCATCTTTATTCTAAACTTCTAAACCTACATCATATCATAAAGTCACTCATTTATCCCTCTCCTTCCCATCAATTTCATTTGATTAAGCAATATGGGATAATTATCATTTCTCTATTTCACTCTTTGTATCCAACATCTCTCCCATAACTTGAATCTATCGTGAGGACATCTATAGAAACCTTCTCTTCTCACCAAAAAAGAATACATTGAATTTCGATCATACAATCCTCTCTTTCGTTCATCACAACTTCTTGTTGCACTTGTTGTTGTGAAAAACTGAGAGCACCAAATACATAAATCAAAATCTTGGTGAATGGGAGAACAATGGAGTGACTTTTCCTTTTGAATGCATATGTTTTTCATAGTATAGTATTTCATTTTTGCATATGTTTATTAAGGAAAGGCTTCATTGGTGTTGTTGGCCTCCTCTAATGGTTCAATAACTAAGCCCTTAAAGCTGTAACTTAGAGATTATACATCTGCACTAAGTAGTTATCTTGTTCATCATGAAGGTTCATTTCATTATCAACCCAGGGACGTAAACTTGGAATGGGTCAGCATTGTATGTGCACTAGACTCAACTATAGTCATCCTTAAACTAAAAAAAGAAATAGTATTGAAAATAAAATGCTAGAAATAAATTAACATAAGCACTAAGCATGAATTAGCAACTAAACTAAGCATCAACAACTAAACTGGAATGGATGATAGAAATAGAAATCTCAGCAAATAGATAGGAAGTTACTCTGTCTGCCTTGGTTGCGGGAACAGTCACATAACAAAGTTCCAATGGAAGCAGGAACAAACAACTATTGAGGTTGAAACTAGTTACTGAACACAAAAATAACTTTTAAACTAAATGGGTGGAATTCTCACCAAGTGGGCCCCCTTGAGTGATTTTTCCTTAAGCTAACTCAAATGTAGAAAATCAGAATATCATTTTATTCATTGAAAACATGATTACAACATATCAACAATATGACTAAATTACTTAAACTGAAAATGCAAGTACAATCTCAAAACATCCAACCTTGTGAAAAGGGGCATCTAACCATTATTTATAGAGGATAAACTTCTAATTAACACTAACTACCTAGGCAATCGACTCCAAAATAATAGGAGCATGTCATTTATTGAAAACATGGAAAAGAGAGGGAGGAAGTTATGCATGCACCAAATTTAATCAAAGCAGACTTTCCTCAACAAGGATCCAGTACAACAACACTTCCTAGATTTGCTCAACTAACAAACATGACCATTTAAAAGGTAGTTACAACTTCCATACGAGTTAGGAATTTCCCTCCATTGGATGTTTCCCTCCATTGACCTCTTTAATGACCATCTTTTTTACTTCCTTAGCAACCGACTAGATGGCATTAACTTCTTCCACTTGCAAGCTTCATTTATATCTACATCTTAATGTGAACCTGCATAATAACATTAACACTCACAAAACAATTGCATATCCATAATTACCTTAAAGTAACATCCATTCAACCACATGTAAAATTAATATAGACAATTCACATAACATGTTAATATCATTCAAAAGTCACAAGGATAAGTTTATGCCCATGATTCATAAATTTAGGGAAACAACATGGAGAGTGTCAATAACCAGGTGCTAAAGTCTATAGTAACAACAACAAATATGTGATAAACCCTATCAAAATTGAGCCATTATTTCGACTCATCATCTCCCCCCAACCTAATGATCTACTAGTCCTCCAACAATGGGAGATCTATTCCTTTTCCTTGTCAAAGCTCTGAAGTCGCCAATTGCTAATTGTCCCAAATCAGTCTCTACAGTATCTGAATTTGGATCCCAATAGAACCCCTGGTTATTTTCCAATATGCTCCACCTTGGCCTTTTTGTATCTATAATCTGGTACTAGCCACAACAGAGTAGGTGGCTGGAATGTTAGTGGAAGCCAATAGTGTTGCTTCGTCCTTCTAAGTTTTATGTACCTAGTACTTCGTTTGCATGTTGCAAAATAACTTTGCAAGGAATAGCGTTCAGCCTATTTTAAATGATCTGGTAAACTATTCCATCTCTATGATAGGTACCCCAATACTATTTTCCCTACAATAGTAGCTACCTACTCATATTCCTGGTATGCTTCATCCCTAGTAGACATGATCTTTTTTTTGTAGCTCTGACAATAAAGAATTATGTGCCATGTATACTAAATGTCTAAAGGGTTACTAGATTCAACTCTAAGAGACAAGGGGGTATGGATTTCTCTTTCCCTATATATTTTAAATTGTTTCCCTAGCTGACTTCATTTTGGATCCATGGCATGAATTCCCTCAAGTGAATATCTCCAACGTATAACAATGGGTTCCAGTCATGATCATTAGGCATAGCATAATTATGCAAGTACAATTCACACAAAAAAAAATTAACTTCAAGAGGAGAGGATTGGCAGGATTGGAAAAACTCATGTGGGGTTTCAATAGAAGGGCTTAAACTAGAAACAACCCTTGACAACTTGAAGGAAAGATGACGCTCCTTCAAATGCAGTGCATATACTCTGGGAGGAGTTTTGCATGCCATCATTTGTGGTACCAATGCCACCACATTATCTACCTTATCCTTCAATGCAACAATCTCTGCATTCTTCTTCTCAATTTCTAGATTTTTCTTTTTGACTTCTTCCTGTAGCTTGAGTCTTTCATTTTTTCACTCCTCTTTCTTTTGCATTTCATTCCATAAGTTCAAGGCTACAAGATTCCATGAAAAAGTGGGAGGTTTATGTTTCCCTACCAAGATCTTTCCTTGTATTGGCTCATGCTACTCAAATTGCTTCGGTTGCAGTGGTTCTTGTTCTTCATCTTGCTTTGGTTGCAATGGTTCCTAATTTCCAACCTACTCTACAATAGCAGCAAGCTCTACTAATCCTATGTTTGCTTGTTCCTCAACAATTTCTTCCACCTCAACATTTACCTACCCCTTAGGAGCTTCTGTAGATCCTTCCTATGTGTTCTTCTGAGTCTAGGGCTTCTTTTTGGAGGCATATCAATAATTGGCTCAACTAGTTTTGATTTCTTTTGAGGGATTTTATGTTTCTCAACAGCTATAGGATGACCAGTGTCATCAGCCTTCCATTTCCTAGGGATAGGTTTCACTTTTTCTGATGTCTACTTCTTGGCCTTCCCTTTCTAATTTTTGTCTCTCATTTGTGCTTCCTCTTTTCTAATTGCAGCCCTAGTACAAATTGGAGTTTTAGGGAGAAAATTGACATTAGGGTTTGAGGATGAACTTTCTTCATCCAAATACTCTCATTTAGAGGATCCAATTTCTACTATTGATTCAGCTGCAGGAGGGTTTGTGCTAGGGTTTGTGCCAGAGGTTGAAGCTCCAGGAGTGGTTTTAGCAACCCTCTCACCCCTACTAACCCTATGAGCTTAGGGCTGACCTCTAGGACCCACATTTTCCACTCTGAACTGATCAGTGCTTAAAAATTCTTCCCATGACATACCAGACACTTCTTGTAAATATTTTTCAACTAACAATTTTATCAAACAGTGATGGGAGACAAAATTGTCCCTACCTTTTTATGTTTTAGCTACCATGGTTGCAAGAAGGTTGTACAACACATTGGGCACGTTCATCCTTCTACCATGTCTCATATGGTTCAGGAGCTTAAAATGCATAGAATGAAGGCATGATTGGCAGCCTTCATAGGTAATGTATTTAATAATGTAGACATCAACTTATTTCCACTTTTCTGGTAGGGAAGTTCTCCTTATTCCTTTCTTATCTACAACAAGCGGAGGATCACTAGTCTCAATGAATTCTTCCCTAGTTGATCTCACATCCCTGGAAGTAGGATAGGGCTCTCCTTCAGCAGGCAGACTCGTTACTTCAACAATTCTCTCCTCAGTGGCTATCACTTCTAGCCCTTTTACCATTGCATTACCGTCAGAAAGTGTTTGTGCAAATTCTAGAGCAATGTCCTCATTGAAACTATCTAGTTTCATAAAGTAGTCCAACCATCCACAATTTCTGAATTCAGCCAGAGAGAGTGCATCCTGCAATATCACCTGATGAACTATAGGTTCATTTTTTATCAGCTAACCTCCCATTGATTCTACCCACAATCAGGCAAACACTTTTGCAAAATTTTCTTCCCTGCAATCCTTCTTCTGAAACCCAATTTTTTCTATTTCTTGCAACTCTTCTTCAGTTATAATGCCAATGTCATGTGACTCTTCAATTTACCTTTTTGGTGACGTTATGATTATGACTAAGGCAGTAAAGAAAGCATAAATGAGGGGTATCATCAAGGAAAATGGTGGCAGTTCAGTGTCATATCATACATGCGAGCCGTCATTTCAACTATATTAGCTCATTTCAAATTTGTTGCCATGTTGGCACATGGATGACATGTATGAAACATGGACATGTGGGTTCACACTCCCCCCACCTAAATTAAAGGATGTGTCTACAAAATCTGAGATGTATTTATGGTGTGACAGGGCATAGTACAAATATGTGCTATGTGAAATATCAGCATTAATATACAGTAGTTAAACAAATGCATTTAAGCTAATTAAGATATATCAAGTTGTTACGCATCTACCTAAAAATTTAGAGTGTCATTTGCAAAAAATGTGGAAGTACGGGTTGCTTTAAAAGTACGGTTGAGCAATTAAATGAAGCGATGATGAACTGAAGTGATGATGAAGTGAAGTGATGGTGGAGTGAAGTGATGGTGGAGTTATGGAAGAGAGAGAAAGGATGAAGATGGATGGGCAGATGGATTTATTGATGGAGAAATTGGCTCCCACAAAAGTGGAAATCTTTATTGTGATTGCATGCATACTTTGACTAGTCAGAAGGATGGACACTAGGTCCGCATCCTTTGGTGACAGGAACTTCAGAGGTCTATTGTTGAATAAATTGCTGCATAAATTCTTGTTTGGAGGTCAGTTTATGGTATACCTTGAGGCGATGACCATTTACTAGGAGCTTGAATCTGACAATGTCAATGGTTGTGAGTTGAACAACACCATTGGAGAAGACCTCTGCTACTTCATATGGTCCCAACCACCTTGTCTACAGTTTGTCTGCTTTATCTTGATACCTGGAATCATAAAGGAGTGCTTAGTCACCTAGTTGGAACTTCTTTTCCTTTATGTATTTGTCATGCCATCTGATTATCTAATTTTGTACCATCTCAGCATGATGAAGAGTTGACTTTCTCATTTCATCCAAGGCATTCGGTTGCATGATCCTGTCCTTTTGTGCCTTAGATATGTCTATCCCAAGGTCTAGTGTTGTCCTAAGAGTTTTATGTTCAAATTCTATGGGAATCATGTTGTTTTTCCATACAATAATTCAAAAGGAGTAAAACCAGTGGCTATTTTTCAGGTGGTTCTATAAGCCTAGACAACTTTTGGAAACCTATTTTCCCAATCTTTCATGTAAATAGCCACTGTTTTGATCAAAATAGACTCAATTTCCCTATATTGTCACCTCAGACTGGCCATTAGCTTAAGGATGATAGGGGGTATATTTCCTATGCCTTACATTATATTCATTGACCAATGTTGTGAAAAGAGTTGACGTAAACTGAGCCCCTTGATTAGTAACTATCTCCCTAGGGACTCCATAACATGTGAATATTTCTTTATAGAGGAATTCTGCAACTTTATTGTCTCTAGCATGTTTCATAGCTTTGACCTTAACCCACTTGGTCACATAGTCAGTGCAAACCAAGATGTATGATTTGTCATTGGATGGTGGATCAATTGGACCTACAAAATCAAGTCCCCATTTATCAAATGGTGTGATGACTACTTGAGGGTATAGATGCATCTTGTTAGATTTAGTTGGTCGTCCCATCCACTGACATCTATCACACTTTCTTGTGTACTTTCCTGCATCCTTATGAAGTGTGGGCCAGTAATACCTTGTATTAAGAATTTTCGTTACTATCCTCTTAGCTGCAAAGTGCCCTCCACAGGATTCATTTTGGTATGCATGTAGTATATCATAGGTTTCATCCTCTCTTACACATATTCTCATCACATGATCTGGTCCAATGTAGAATAAACATCCTGTAATCCATGAGAAAGGAAAAGTTTTCTCAATAAGAACCCTTCTCTCCTTTGGAGAGAAATGAGGGGGAACTCTCCCTATAACCAGATAATTAGCTATATCTGCATACCAAGGTGTGTGCACACTGATGGAAAACAAATGGTCATCAAGGAAGGAGTCATCAATGACTTGAGTGTCCTCTGATGTATTCAATCTAGAGAGAAAGTCTGCCACAACATTTGTCTTACCTGGTTTGTCTACAATGGTGATATCAAATTCCTGCATTAACAACAACCACCTTGCTAGTCTACCTGAAATCAAGGGATTATTCATGAGGTATCTTATGGTTGCATGGTTTGTATGGAAAAAGATATGATATCCTATTATGTAGTGCCTAAACTTATTGAGAGCATAGATGACTGCCAACATTTCCTTCTCTATCATTGTGTAGTTAAACTCAGCTCCTTGTAGGTTCTTGCTGAAAAAGTAGATTGCATTCTCAATTGCTCCCTCTTTTTGTCCCGAGACAATCCTTATAGCATGATCATATGTATCTATGTGAATATGAAAAAGGAGTTCCCAATTAGGGCCTTTGAGCATAGGGGCATGGGTTAAGGCTATTTTCAAATCAAAGAATGCTTTATCATAATCATTTGTCCACTAGAACTCAACATCTTTAGTGAGAAGATTGTAAAGTGGTGTTTCCATCTTACTAAAATATTTTATGAAGTGCCTATAGTATCTTGCATGTCGCAGGAAGCTTCTAACATCTTTTTGCTTGGTAGGAATATGAAGATTGGTAATCACCTCAATCTTGGCTAGGTCTAGTTGAATTCCTTTCTAAGAGATATAGTGGCCAAGGACTACTCCTTCTTGAATCATCATAAAGCATTCTCACTATTTAGGGATAGATTATGGTCCTCACATCTCTATAAATCTTTCTTTAGGTTTTCTAATGCTTCTGCAAAATAAGCACCATAAGTAGTATAATCATCCATGTAGATCTCCATACAATCGTGTGAAATATCTGAAAATATACTAATAATTGATATTTGAAAGGTTGCAGGTGCATTACATAAACCAAATGGAAGTATTGAATAGGCATAAGTCCCTCAAGGACAGGTAAAATTTGTCTTCTCTTGATCCTGAGGTGCAATTTGTATATGATTATACCCACTGAATCCATCTAGGAAAGAGAAATACTGCTTACCTACAAGTGAATCCAATACTTGGTCTATAAAAGGAAGGGGAAAATGATCCTTTTTGGTGGCAGAGTTTAGTTCTCTATAGTCAACACAAACTCTCCATTTACCTCCCTTTTTAGGCACAATTACCAATGGAGACACCCATTGGTTGTCTAAGATAGGGTAGATAAATCTTGCATCCAATAAATTCTATAGTTTCCCTTTTACAATCTCCCTCAATGCAGGATTGATTCTCCTATGTGGTTGCCTTACTGGTGTGCAGTCATCTCTAATGTAGATCCTATGAGTACATAGATTGGAATCAAATCCTTTCATGTCAAGGTAATCCCATGCAAATGCATGTTGATGCAACTTCAAGAGGTTTTTCAGGGACAACTGTTGCTCTTGACTCAGCTTGCTATTAATATTCAAATGTTTCCCTTCTGAAACTTGTACTTGTGTGGCCAACTCAATCATGGTTGTTTCACTAATGCTTGGAATTTTTAGTTCATGTGGTAACAATGTATGAATCATGTCATTTGCTGTAGGAAATTTAGGTGAAGGAGGAGCAGGCAAAAGTGTCTGCAATGGACATGCAAAACCATATTCATGAGTGGATGATTCTTCATGCACTTCTTGAATTATATGAGATAATATTTCATCTTCTTCTTGGAGCTACATAAAAGAACTTTTGCATATCATCATGAGTTGTGCAACTAAATTGACTTCCTCAGCCTCTTCTCCAACATGTGGCCATATGGGGTTATCCATATCATGGGATGGTTGAGCAGGAAGGTAGAAGAAAAAATTCTTAGCACTTCTCCCATTAGAAATAGTCATGTCACCTGACTAACATCCAATGTAAGCATATGTTGTAGCTAACCACGGCCTGCCCAGAATAATGAGATACCCTTCCAATGTAGCTTTAGGGGAAAGGATCATGAAATTTGCTGGGTACTCCCAAGAGTCTAGAGTTACAACAAGGTCTTCTACTATATCATTTGGTTTGATAGTGGAACTATCAGCAAGCTACAAGACAGTAGGAGTAGGTCTCATATTTGCAACATTTAGTTGTTGCAGGATATCCTTAGTCATCACATTGATTGCTACTCCCAAGTCTATTAGAGCATTCTTCACTTGAATTCCATTTATAATGACTCCTACCACATGACTACTTGGGTTAGTGTATTTAGGAACAATAACTCTCCCAAGCATGATATTTGCCAACTGTCCCACCACATGAACGGTAGTGGGATCTTTCTTTTTCCTCCTTGGCTTTTTGAGACATGCTTCCTTGATTGCTTTACTATATATGGGGACATATTTTATGGCCTGGAACAAAGGTATCTTAACACATATGTGTTTCAACTGATCCAAAATATCAAAGGTGGTTTCTTCCTTCTCTTCCTTTTGTGTAACAACTTCTAACCTTTGAGGAAATGTTGGGTCTTGGCCAGATTGCTGAACTGATTCAGGGTTCTTAGTCACACTTGACTGAATAGGGACATTTTGATGCTCCTCTTCTTCCATAGGAAGCTCAATGATGATAGTAGTGGAAGGAGTTGGAAAAGTGATTCCTGAACGCATATGAATATCACTTACACTCACAATATATGCAAGAAATTGACTAGGATCTACAGAGTAGACTAGTTGTTGTTGTGGTTTGTTATTTAGGTTAGGTGTGGGTTGCGCTAGTAACTGAGTAGGTCTAGGTGTGCTAGAATTTGAGCTAGTAGGAGGCATTATGGAAATCTATCAAGGCTATGGAGGTGGCTACATGTAACTAGTTGCCTGGTTTGTCCATTGTTGTCCTCCCCTCCATTGGGATGTCTGTTGCCAATTTCTTGCAGGTGGCTGCCAATCTTCCTGGAATTGTTGCCACTGGGGTGGAGAGTTTTGGTAATTGGGCCAGGTGTTTGGAGGGTTGTTCCAAGGTTGAGGTAGATATCCTCCATAATTGGATGGGTATGGGGGTTTCCATTGATTACCAGATGCATAGGAATTGAAATAAGGTCCACTAAAAGATAATGGATATGGTGGCATACCTTGTCTTGGAGCCCATGGTCTTCTTTGTGCAATGTAGAAAACCTGATCATCATCAACCTAAACTAGCCTAAATTTTGGTGGAATCTGCTTGCTGTTAATGTTGGCTACCATTTTTCATTTGTAGTCCTTCTTTTGTCTGCAATGAGGACAATATTCTACCAACATTGCCTATGCCTCCTCTTGTTTCTTCTTTGCTTGAAGAATTTCTAGCTGAGTAGCCATATTGTTTATGATATCCTGCTTGAAATCTCCTAGTAAATGAGTGATTTCCATCCTTGAAACTCCATTGGTGGAGAATTTACCAATAGAAGACTGGTAACCTCTTCCTTTCTTTAGAGCCTCCCTAGAATAATTCTGACATATCTTCTTAATATCATCCCAAGAAACTTGGGTGATATCTCCTTCTCCCATCAGGTCTAGCACATCAATGCAACTCTCATTGATCCCTCTAAGGAAGAGTACGTTTTGAGACTCTTCATTGAGTGCATGATGTGGATATTTTTGCAAGAAATATAAGAACCTTGAAATATAGTTCTCCAAACTTTCATCTTCCTTCTGCTGCATCATGAAGATATCATCTCCTCTCATATCATTTCCCCTACAATATTCTTTATAATTCTCAAGAAACTTTGTTTTTATATCATCCCAAGTCTCTACAGTATTCCTACCTAAGCTCATAAACTATCTTAATTCGACTTCTTTCAAGGTGGTAGGAAACAATTTAAGCTTATGAGCATCAGTGGAATAGTCATAGCTTCTGCAGAGGATATCAAACTCAAACAAGAAAGTGTCAGGGTCTTATGTGACAAGCCCATAGAACTTAGGAAGAAATGAAGCAGGGATTTTCTTGAGATTATCAACTTCATTCTGATGAGTGATAGGAAATGTAAAAGATGGTTGGTTAGGTCTATTTGGATTTGCATGAGCCATATCTGCTTGATGGAGTTCCAAAGCAAATGGATTCTCAATTAGGTTTTGGGTAGCTTGGTCCTTAAAGGAAGTTTCAAAATTTGTCAAATTGGGAAATGCATCGACAAAAAATATGTGCCTCCTCTTCTTTGTCTCTTGGCAGATTTTGAAACTCAACTAGCTAATTATTAGGATTAGGGTCATTAGGAAGGAATCTCCCATGAGCATCTCCTACCTCTATGCATGCGATATTAACTCAGTATTAGCCAACTCACACAAAGAATTGGTGAAAGAATAGCAAATAATTACTTTTCTCAAATGAAGGGTATGCTAAGAACAAACTCTAGAGATACTAAAACAAGAAATAAAATAGAAATGACTCCAAAGAACTTCCTAGTTTGACACCATCCCTGACAACGACACCAAAAATGTTGGCTTCCTCTAATGGTTCAATAATTAAGCCCTTAAAGCTGTAACTTAGAGATTAGACATATGCACTAAGTAGTTATCTTTCTCATCATGAAGGTTCATTTCATTGTCAACCCAGGGATGTAAACTTGAAATGGGCCAGCATTGTATGTGCACTAGGACTCAACAGTAGTCATCCTTAAACTAAAAAAAGAAACAGTATTGAAAATAAAATGCTAGAAAGAAATTAACATAAGCAATGAATATGAATTAGCAATTAAATTGAGCATCAACAACTGAACTAGAATGGATGAAAAAAATAGAAATCTCAGCAAACAAATAGGAAGTTACTCTATTTTCCTTAGCTGCAGGAACAATCATAGAACAGAGTTCCAATGGTTATAGGAATAGACAACTGTTGAGGCCGAAACTAGTTAATGAACAAAAAAACAACTTTTAAACTAAATGGGTAGAATTCTCACCAAGTGGGCCTCCTTGAGTGAGTCTTCCTTAAGCTAACTCAGATGCAACAAATTAGAATATCATTTTATTCATTGAAAATATGATTACAACATATCAACAATATGACTGAATTTAAGTCTGAATGCTTCTGGATTTGATTGTGTGGAGTCTTTTTTCATCTTTTTCAACTCTCTATCTTGATGATGGTTCACAGAGTGTGATCCGAAACGTTGATGAAAAAAGACTCCACACAATCAAATCCAGAAGCATTCAGACTTAAATTCATATGGATTGTGGAAATCTAATTACAATGACTGAATTACTTAAACTAAAAATGCAAGTACAATCTCAAAACATCCAACCTTGTGAAAAGGGGCATCTAACCATTATTTATAAAGGGAAAAGCTTCTAATTAACCCTAACTACCTAGGCAGTCGACTCCAACAAAATAGGAGGATTCCATTTATTGAAAACAGGGAAAAGAGAGGGAGGAAGTTATGTATGTGCCAAATTTAGTCAAAACAGACTTGCCTCAACGAGGATCTAGTACAACAACACTTCCTAGATTTTCTCAACTAACAAACATGATCATTTAAAAGGTAGTTACAACTTCCATATGGGCTAGGAATTTCCCTCCATTGGAAGTTTCCCTCCATTGACCTCTTTAATGACCATCTTTTTGACTTCCTTAGCAATCAACCAGCTGGCATGAACTTCTTCCACTTGCAAGCTTCATTTATATCTACATCTTAATGTGAACCTACATAATAACATTAGCATGCACAAAACAATTGCATATCCATAATTACATTAAAGTAACATCCATTCAATCACATGTAAAATTAATATAGATAATTCACATAACATGTTAATATCATTCAAAAGTCACATGGATAAGTTCATGCCCATGATTCATAAATTTAGGGAAACAACATGGAGAGTGTCAATAACCAGGTGCTAAATTTTATAGTAACAACAATAAATATGTGATAAATCCTATCAAAATTGAGCCATTATTTGGACTCATCAAGTGTTATACTGAAGCTTTGATTTGAGTTTATAGAACTAAATCAATTTTTTTAGTTTTCAACATAAACATTAATCTTTTAAACAAATTAGTTTGGAAGTCTCTTAGAAGAAACTTAAATTTTAGCATGGAAACCAAATTCTATCCCAAGAAGTAATCTTTTCCTTATTCTTCTTTCTTCTTTATGACTGAATATAATCCCAACACATAGCAGCGTGGCCCTTGAGCCTTGTGCATGCAAACTTGTCTCGTTTCTCCTCTACCACTTCTTTGTATTCAAAATACTTGTCAAGACCATTGATCCAATCAATAAGTTCCTCTCCATTGAGGCTTCCTGAATAGATGGGAACCTTTATCTTGGGCTTGACTCCAACCCCCATGACTTCTCTCAACAATCTCACTTCAACTTCATTGGGTTCTTCTTCTTCTCTATGAATCACCTCTTGTCTGACCGATTGCTCCTCTTCTTCATCGTCACTTATATCTTCCGCAGGTAATCCTCTCCTTTGTGCCTACTCCATGGCCTCCATTCTTGATATGAGATTATACAACATTTTAAGAATCCCTTCATCCATGCCTCTTCTGGCACCTCCTCTTGGAATTCTTCTTGGTGGCATTTTTCCCAACTTCACCCTACCCAATCATTGTGGCCCTAATACCATAAATTGATGAAAGGAAAATAAAGACCAACTCAAAACTACTTTGGAATTGTTCTATGATAGTCTTTAGGAAACACCAAAACAACATTAATGAACATCATAAATTCTTTTGTAATGGTAACTTGGAGTTTCAACACCTCCATAATATCACATAGCAAATTACAGATTACTAATACTAGTACCATGTTGGATTTTAAGCAATGCATAGGAGAAACAAAGAATTTTTTTTAATAATTTGCCTTCTTCTTCAATAAAATTTTTGCATTGCAAATTATTTACCCTTCCAAATTGACAAAGGACAACAATATAATTTAGATGAATAATGCAATGTAGAGAATAGCCTATAGTTGGTTTTCAAAATCCACATCACTCCATGATGAAAAATTTGCTTTCTCTTTTTACTTGTTGCCCCAATCTCCACTCTAACCTCTTTGGTTTTCTCTCCTTTCAAACACCTCCAACCACTCTCCTTTTTTCCACCAACCTTAGTTTCCTCTTCCCACACCGAGAACAAGAACTTCCTCCTTTATGTACTAGATTTCTCTCTCAAATATTTTTTTGGTTGCTATCTTCTTTCCATGCCAATAACTATTTTTTTCTTTTCCCGTTTCCAACACCAACTTCTCCTGCTTGCCTCCCATGCTACAATTTTCTTGTTTCTTTTAACTTCCTGCACTAACTGTTTATACCCTCTCCCACATGGCCTATTTTGGTTTCATTCTTCTTTTTGTAATTGAATTTTCCTTCCTTAAATTTCGTGTTCCTTCCCTTCTTTTATCTACTTGGCCATTCAAAAACCAATGACCATAATTGTTTTTATATTCTCTCTTATCTGCTAGCATGGGTGTATGCCTCAACTTTTAATTGGCTTCATCAAAAATTATTTTAAAACATGCCCTTGTGGATGTGTGAGTATCTATATTTGAATTTGAATTTTCCTTTCAAAATAACCATGCCCCCCAAAACACATAATTCAAACCAAAATTTGAAAGCTAAGTGAAAACACCAAACATGAAATGAAATTGCAAACCAAAATTTGATGATGCTCCTGCTTCAACAAGTGTGGGCAGGTACATGTTGAAGATGAGAACATAGTCAATGTAGGGGTGTTTAGTTGATTGACATCAATGAGTATGATGGAACCTTGCACACACCATGTAGGTTCATAAATTTCACATTTTGCATGTAGCTAGCCAAGTATAATTCATTGATTGTTTACTTTGTGTTTGTTTGAAAATGAAGAAAAATAGTTGATGTGCACTAGAATGTGTTAGTGAAGCTAAAATATAATCAGTTTTTTATTGTTCATGCAAGATTTAATTTGTACAAGATTCAATTATACTCATCGATGCCAATTAGCTAAACACCCCTACCTCAACCATGTTCTCATCTTTGACATGTACTTGCACACACTTGCACTTAAATTTTCATCAATAGCGTTAGCCCATAAACCAAAAGAAAAACATGTGCATTTCATCATCATAAAATCTAACATATATATCAAATTAATATACATCTAGCTAATATCAATAAACATCATTCATAGTGTTGGGTGAATATTTTGTAATCCCTTTACAAATTACAAAATGTGAATTTCAACGACAGTTATGATGAGATAAATCTCTCCTCTCAAAAAGGGGAGGCTCTTTTCTTATTGCTCACTACAATTAACTAGAAACTAAAATAAGATATATACATTATACTTATCCATGGGGGGTATCTCCATTAACATATCCTCTTATTTCAGGATAAGAGAAATAAACAATAATGATATCCTCAAATACAACTAGTTAGAGCAATAATTACCAATAGTCGTAAGTACCAATGAACAAAAGTAACTTAGAAAACTTGTTGAAATGAAATGTTCAACTTCTTCCCACGATGATTCCAAAATAGTAATAAGTCATGTAAGTTGAAGCACAAAGTCTTTCAACTCACTTCACAAAAAAAAAAATTATGCACCAAGTGAATAATCCCAAGCACAAAATATTCAAATAACCCTCCTGAAATATTTCAAGAGTAACTGTATCACCAATTATAACACAAAGTCTGTCAAATAATAACACCAATGATCCACATGAATATAATTGAAAATTTTAGCACAAAGTATACAAGTTCTCAAAACAATTCATACACACAAGAACGTAATAAAAAATTACAACACAAATTCTCCAAGTTCTCAATCAAATTCACACATGCTCCAAATGCAATATGACAACACAAAGTCTATCAGTACTATATCTAAATTCCCTTTTGATTAAAAAGATAACATGCCATGTTCATATCAATTTCAATAAAATATGTTCTAAAGCAAAGGTTGGGAGCAATCTACTTCTTTTATTAATAAGTTTCAAGTATGCACATTCAACTCAAAGTTTGCACTAGCTCATCAAAATTTGGGCAACATCTAGTCTCAAGAGATCAAAAGGTTTCAATTACAAATGAGCTCTCATATTTATAGATGAGAGCCAATGTAAGGAAAGCTAAGGTGCAGAAACAACTCTCCTAACGTCAAAACCTCAGGGAAGAATGCAAAGGTGCTTTTAATTTTTCAATTACAATCCAATTAAGATACACTTCGAAGAAATAACAAAAATAGAGAAATAATCATACACAAATGAACACCAGATTTACGTGGGAAAGCCCTTATGGGAGAAAAACCCACCACACCAAGAAAAACCCCTTTGTATTATTGTAACAAAAATTACATATAGAATACGGGCTTCACTCTCTCTGATGTCAATTTACAATAGCAAAATCATAGACCAACTTTGTATAGAACATTCAAGATTCAATGCTCTCAGAATCGAATTCACTGATCACTCATCAAGCTATCCAACCATTCATCCAATTGTTCATTGAATTTGATACAGACCAAACTCTGAGTATATCCATGATGCCTATGGTCTGTTGAACTTCCTCTCAGTAATGGCCGCAACAATCTTCAAACTCTGAGTATATCCATGATGCCTATGGTCTGTTGAACTTCCTCTCAGTAACGGCCGCAACAATCCAACTGCTAGTCGTTCCCATTTTGTTCCCTAATTGGTCAAGGAAAAATCATGTAGGATAGTCAATCAGTCAAAGGCATTCAAAATGTATTCGCATGTCGATGAGACACTAATCGTGTCTCCCTGATGCCATAAGACCCAATCGTCATTATCGCCAAGAGTCCTGACCATCGGCAAGACATTACACTGAGTTCACAAGTCGCATTGACCTCAGAATTCTCATCAGCGAGACAATCGCTCTTCGCCAAGAGATCATACCAAAATTCCAAAGTCACATAGACAAAAGTATTCCCATCGGCAAGACTATCGTCCTTTTCCAAGAGATCAAACCGAACCTTCATGTTATTTCAAAATGTCCAACAGTCAGCAAGAATTACTGCTATCGCTGAGAGGTAATACTGAATGCTCACACCTTTTTCCGAAGACTTCAGTCGCTATGAGTCTCACCGAAGACACCCGTTAACAAACACCAATGTCGGCAGGACTTACCACTTTCGCCAAGAGGTTACAATGAAGACACCAATTAGTCAGCAAAACCACATCCATCGGTGAGACAATCAACTATCGCTAAGACTTCATACCGAGGCCTTTGTGCTACTTCGATACCCTGAGTGTATACTGTTGGTGAGACATACCAACTGTCGCCAGGAGTTCTTCTCGAAGTCACATGTTACATCGATGACTCAGTCACCATGAGTCTCCCTGACATCCACTAGACACCAACCCGTTGGCCAAAGATCTCCACTCGGTAGAGGGTTACATCGAACGTCACAAGTCATAGTGACAACACTAGTCGATAAGACAGAAGAATTGTCTCGGCGACCTGTACAAACCATAAGGTTACTAAACTGCCAGTTGGCTAGACAATATGGATGTCACACTGACTTGGATCTTTCAAAGGTTTCAGCCTGTGAGATTGAGACACATATTTCCAACAATCTCCCACTTGATGAAGATCACACAGGCACCTCCAGAGCACAACAAAACTACTGACATTCATGGGCACTGAGGCCCATCGAGTTGGAACACCACTTGAACTTTTTTGTGCTCACTAGATTTGTCAATGCATCTGCAACATTCTCCAGAGTATCCACTTTTTCTAATGATACCTTTCCATCCTCCACCATATCTCGTACAAACTGGTGCTATACATCTATATGTTTCGTCCTGGCATGGAAAGTAGGATTCTTTGCCAAACAAATAGCACTCTGACTATCACAATAAATTGTTATTTTCCCTGCATAAAAACCAATGTTAGAACACAAATGTTTTAACCAAATTACTTCTTTACAAGCGTGTGTAGCTGCCATGTATTCTACCTCTATAGTGGACAAAGTGACTACATCCTGCCGCTTACACATCCAACTCACTGCACCACCATTCATCATGAAAATATATCCACTGGTGGATCTTCTATTATCAATGTCCCCTGCCCAATCAGAATCCACATAGCCTCGAATGATGAGAGTCCTCTGCGATTCAACCAAGTTACCATGGTAAGACAAAGCATATTCTAAAGTGCCCTTCAAATATCTGAATACTCTTTTCACAACATCCCAATGTGTCCTTCCAGGATTAGCCATAAACTGACTAAGTACTCCCACTACTTGGGCAATGTCTGGCCTTGTAAAGACCATTGCATAAATAAGACTTCCAACCGCATGAGCATAAGGTACACTGGTCATGTCCTCCATCTTAGTAGGATATTTTGGACAGTCTTCAACAGATAGCTTCGTTCCCTGCAAAATTGGAACAACTAGCTGCTTGCAATCAGTCATGCAAAATCGCTCTAGAATAGTCTTGATATACTTACTCTGACTGAGCCAAATTTTTCTATTCTTCCTATCCCTAGGTATTTCCATTGCTAGAATATACCTAGCTGCACCAAGATCTTTCATTTCGAACTTTGCAGACAACTGAGACTTAAGATAAGAAATCATTAACTTACTATTGCCTATGAACAACATATCATCAACATAGAGAGCAATAACAAGAACTTGTTCACCTTCAGCTTTGTAATACACACAATGATTAGATTTTGATCTTACAAATCCCAATGAAAAAACAAACGTGTCAAACTTTTGGTACCACATTCTAGGAGACTGCTTTAAACCATACAGAGACTTTTTCAACTTGCAAACCAGTTTCTCTTTACCTTTCTCCACAAAGTGCTCAGGCTGGGACATATAAATCTCTTCTTCAAGATCACCATGAAGAAATGTTGTCTTCACATCCATCTGTTCGACCTCTAAGTCATACGCTATTGCAAGTGACAAAAGAAATATGATAGATGTTAGCTTAGGTACAGGAGAAAAAATTTCCCCATAATCAATTCCCTCTACCTCGGATTAACCCTTCGCAACCAACCTTGCCTTGTATTTTTCCACACTGCCATCCAGACCTATTTTCTTTTTAAATACCCATTTACAGCCAACAAATTTTATGCCTTCAGGCAAGGGCACCAAACTCCAAGTATCATTCTTTTCTAATGATTCCATTTCTTCATTCAGGGCTTCCAACCAAGAGTCTGAATCAAACATTCTAAATGCCTCTTTCACAGTCCTAGGCTCATTAGTGCTAGAAATTAAAGCATAGGCACAAGTTGAATCTATCAAAGAGAACCCATACCTATCAGGTTGATTTCTTTCATGAGTTGACCTCCTCACTTGTTGAGGTTGAGGTTGTTCTTCTTCAAAACTTTCAAAACTACTTGAGCTCTCCTCAGTTTCAGGTTCATTTTGAATTTTGAATTTCTCTTTATCTGGTGTAGGAGGAATTTCAACTACATCCTTTTTGGTTTTTGATTTTGTCTCTGACCGCAGATCCAAAGTAGAAGGCTTCAACTCACGAAAGATAACACTTTTACTGTATAGAACCTTCTTTGTATTTGGATTCCAAAGCTTGTATCCTTTTATGCCAACACTATAGCCAATAAAAATACACTTGACAGCCTTGTTCTCCAACTTAGATATTTTTTCATTTGACACATATGCATATGCCTCATAGCTAAAAACATGAATATGTCTTAGAGAGGGCTTCTTACTAGACCATGCTTCCAAAGGTGTTTTCTCAACAAGAGCAGAATTCAGAGAATGGTTTATCAAGTAACATGTTGTACCAACTGCCTCAACCCAGAACTTCTCCTCCAAGCCAGCACTACTCAGCATACTTCGTGCTCTCTCCATCACTGTCGGTGAGACATACCAACTTTCGCCAGGAGTTCTTATCGAAGTCACATGTTACACCGATGACCCAGTCGCCATGAGTCTCCTCGACATCCACTAGACACCAAACTGTCGGCCAGAGATCTCCACTTGGTAGAGGGTTACAATGAATGTCACAAGTCACAGCGACAACACCAATCGGCAAGATAAAAGCATTGTCTCGGTGACCTGTACAAACCACAAGGTTACTAAACTGCCAGTCGGCCAGACAATATGGATGTCACACCCACTTGGCTCTTTCAGAGGTTTCAGCCTGTGAGATTGAGATACATATTTCCAACAGCCAAGAGCTAATCTAGGAAAAGTCTAACTAATTTGACTTATTCAACGATGGAGTCCAAAATTATTGGAGGACTTCAAAGTTGTTACATGTATTTACAATTTTACAAATGACAACTGGCATGTAAATTGTGTCTAGATAACTACAAAAAGTTGTAAATACTAAAAACTAATACAAGGCAGATTTATCCTTCTTCAACATCTTTCTCCATGAAATCTTCATGACAACATGCACTTTATCACTGTATGGTATTGGAGTGTACTTGGAGATGGCACGAGCTCTTGATACTAAATCTTTGATGGTGTTTGTAGGCCTTTTGGCACCTTTTAGGAACAATTTTCAAATCATCCAGAGTAAGTTGAATAACCATCATTTTGACCATTGAAGCTATTGAGAAAACTTCATCTTCAAATTCCTTTCGAACCATAGATGTATATTCTTGGATAAATAAATCAGTGGGAATAACTTTTTGGTGGTATTTCATGGTTTTCTTGTGTAGTGATAGGCAACAATTCAATCAAAACAACCCAGGAACTCAAACACAAAAGATCAGAATGACATGTAAGAGTAGCTGCAAAAAAATTGTATTTTCTAATGTTAGAGAAAAACATGGTTTTATGCATTGGAGGGAAAATTCTGAGTGATTGCATATGCTTTGGAAATTCAAATGCAAAGGTGGGGAAAATTGAGCTCTTGCATGGGGTATCACATTTCAGATGTAATGGCTTAAATTTTTTAAAATACTATATTGGATGTAAATTTGAGCAATTTCATGGGTTTGGAGAGCTTGGATGTGATGGTGGTGGAAAATGGGGTTTGAGCGCAATGGGTGTGAAAAATGGAGCACAATGGACTAGCTTTGAAAAGTAGGAAAATTTCCAATGTTAGAGAAATTTTGGTGAAAATGTGCATAAGTGCTGAATTTTAGCGATGTTGCAAGTCAAATGGAGAAAAATTTGTAGTAGCGTTGAAAAATGATAAAACTGCAAGTGAATGTGGATGCTTTGCAAAAAGTTGCAAAGTTGTTAAAATTTAACAACACTACAAGTGAGTAGGCCTTTGCATTTTGCAAAGTCAGCAAAAATTACCAATTTTACAAGTGAGTAAAATTTTGCTTTGTTTGCAAATTCATCATAAAATGCCAACTTTGCAATTTTGGAACTTTTTGACTTTTTGCTAAATTGTTAAAATTTAATGATTTTACAAGTAACCTTTGGTTTACTTTTCAAGTCAAGGAAAAATCTTGACCTTACAAGTGAGGAATGATACTCTTTACTAATTTGTTAAAAATTAACAACTCTACAAAGACCTTCAAAATATTTGTTTGTTGGGTTAGGGAAAAACCTTGACCCTACAAAGGGGTCAAACATGCATTTGTAATTTCAGCAAAAATCATTGATCACACAAATAAGGGTAAGTCATAGTTTACACCTTCACCAAAATCACCAAAGTGATAAGTAATATAGTCATTTGAATTTACTTTTGCATAGGCCAAACTTTCCACCGAGTCTACAAAAAGGCATAAATTTTTTTGTAAGGTTGAGAAAAATCCTTGACCATACAAAAGGGAGTTAAGACTTTGTATATGCGGGTATTTTTGACGTGGATGGAAGTAGAACACATTAGTTCATATGGGGTTGGGGAAAATCCCTGACTTTGCAAGATAAAATGGAGGTAAGGCACTCATACTTATTCTTGCGGAGTAAAACCACACTCGTATGAAATGATCACTCATTTGCATGATTGGTAAAAACTATCATTTGTGCACACAAACATGAACTTGACACTAACATCAACTGAAATGGAAATCATGAAAACTGCAATTAACACAGGTTTGAAATTCATGTTAGAGAAATTATGGAAATAACCCACAATGCATCAACCCTACTGACATTTAGATGATGAGATTCAAGTTCAAAACTTAGGGTTGATTAGCAAACAGGAAAAAACAATTACCAAAGCTTGATCAAACAAGGTTTCAAAAGTATCATGGAAAAGATATGAGGAGGAATAACGAACGAAAATGAGGAAGAGAACAAGTAAAAGTGCTTTAAAATACCGATTAAAAAGATATTTAAAACATAATTTCATACATGCGTGTGAAAACTAAGATTATGGGAGCGAGATTTTTTGGTGCACTTACAAGTTAGATTTGACATAACTTGCAAATTTGAGAAAATTTAACGATCCTACAAGTAACTTGCAAGGTTAGGGAAAAACACTAACACAACAAGTAACTCATCCCTTTTTCAATTTTTACTTGCAGGGTAGGGGAAAAACCCTAACCTTGCAAGTATAAAAAAAATTCTAACTACTAACAATCTGATTTTCATAACTTGGGTGAAAATAAGAATTTTGAAAAAATGATGAAGGTTATTGCTTGGAAGACGTTCCAAGACTTAGGACCACGCACGAAGGAAAACTAAGATTTTCCTTGTTTTGCATGCTTAGAGTGCACAAGACTATGAAACAAATAAGTTTCATAGGGGTTATCCTATGAATCAAGCGCATCTGGATTCAAGGATAACAACTAGCTCTAGCTAGGGAGCTTCCTTTGGTCATTCTTTAAAATGATTGAAGGGAGAAGAATTCTAGTCTCTAAGTGCCTTCATCCATTCATTGGGTGTAGAGTCAAGCGATAAAAACAAAAATACTCAAAAAGAAAGACACAAAAACTATACAATTATTTACAAAATACATTTGTTACCTCATTGAGTGAAATGTTTCAGATGTTTCCCACTCTGTGGAAACAAAAATGGAGTACCATCTTCGTATGAAAGAAGAAAACTATTTTCACCACATGCCAGTCTTCTCCTTTTGTCCCATGATGCATCAAACAATTTATTATGTCATGATTCCATACATGATGGTGATAATGCTGTGACCTTTCATTTTTTGTTTGATACCAATTCCTCTTCTAAAAGATCACTAACTCGGCATCACCTTGAGTATAAAATCTTTTTATTCCTTTCTTACATGCAACTTCAATCCCTAACAACAATGCTTGATATCCAACAGTGTTATTAGTATTACCAAACTACAATTTGAAAAAGAAAGGGAGGATATTTCCTTCAGGAGGTATGAGAACATTTCCTACTCCCAATCCTGTGCATGAACAACTACCATCAAATTCAATATTCCAACCATCATTTGGACCCACTAAACTGACAGTTTCAAAATCTATGACTTCTTCATATGAAGAAGTTTCAACATCTAAAGAAGACTCCTTGTCTAAAGAAGATTTTGAATTTGAGGAAGATGAGATATCAATTTCATGTTCTTTGATTGAATCTTTACCTGAAGACTTAGATACTTCATCAGTTTTCAAAAAGTAAAAGCTCATCTTAGGAGACTTAGAGAATCTAAGCCTTTAGATCATTTGATTTTGTTACAAAAAACTTTGCTTCCCTTTTCAAAAATAGTTTCTGTATCACACCCTTGACAGGTATTCTTGTTTATGACCATTCCATATTTATCTCACCTCTTACATCCTTGTAGAAGTTGCATCCTATCAAAATACCATATGCTGCAGGAACGTCTACCACCAAGACTATCCTCTTGACTTTCTTATCTGGAAATGCAACAAAGGAAAACTATGCATCCTTGATTTTCCTGATCAAAGGCACTTGTTTATTCTCCATCAAAAAGCAACATCCAAAAGTTTTTGTAAGATTAAATCCCAAAACAATAGCTACTTTGGCGAGCATGACATTATTAGAGGCTTCAAAATTAATTACACAGTTACTCAACTTAAAACCATTAACAAGCAAAGAAATGTAAAACGTGTATATCCTCTTGAGGATGAATGATGGAGTGGATACCAAGTTCCTTTAAGGAGGTGTAGGCTAGGAAGCAACTGGGATGCCATGAGAAGATTATCAACTTGGATGGGTTCCCTTATCCTTAAAAAAATTGACAAGTCTATCAAAATGATCAAGATTGGCTTTTAGATATCCAACTTCAGACATTTGAATCTTGGTTTTCTTAGCATGGTCAATTATATCAAAATCCTGAAAAGAACTCATCAAAGAGGATGGGGTAATTTCATTGTCAGGTTTTGAGAATGGAACACTAGTCTTTCGAACTTGAATATTGGCCTTTGGTGTTGAGGGAACCATAGGAGTACAAGAGGCACTTACTTGCTTATTGGCTTCTGTATCTTTGGGTTGTACTAGCAAAGGAGTTCCTCTTTTAGCAATACTCATTGGTGGTCATGAACTATCCTTTGTTTTCATCACATCAACTTGAAGTTGATTGAGTTGATTTTGTTGCGAATGAGTGAAAACAACATAAGCATCAGTCACCAAATCCTCTTTGTTTGATTCATTCTCAACATATAAATAGCTAATGTTTGAGTCACCAGCCAGATATGCTTCCTCCTAGAATTGATCAAAATTTTCCTCTGTAGGATAATCTGGTTGTGCATAATAATCTTGCTATTCTTCATAGTAACCTATGGCTGCATTGGTTGGAGGAGCCTCAAGAGAAAGTCTTCCTTGTGGTGTAGGAAGTCTGTTTGTATTTTTATTATCAAAATAGTTGGAAGAATTCAGAAAGGTTCTCCTTGGAACATCGTTTTACATGTCGGATTAGATGAACCTTGAGAAACCTATTTCTTCAAAGCTAGCAACTCATTTTCTAGCCTTTGCACTATGAGATCCATAGTGTTGGAGTTGGTATGAGAAGATGTAGTTATAGATGCTTTCCCTTTATTTCTATTTGTATTGTCATTATCTTACCGACAAGTATCAAATCATCCGCAAAGCTAGTAGATTTTTGTTGAGAAACTTCAAGATTAGGTAGGACTTCCCTACGCAACAAGAAGCTTACCTCTAGAAGTTGTGTGTTGATGAAAAAATACTTTAGGTTATGGTTTGTTGGCTTAGCCTCAACAGGAATCCTTGTTACCAATTTATTGAATTTAGCCACAAACTCACGCATGGGTTCATGTGCTTCTTTTCTCATAATAGTAAGTTGTGCTAACAAGGCATGTGCATCTTCTGCGGGCTTGAAATTTTCTTCAAATTTGGTACAAAGAGTAGCCCAATTGGTAATAGTACCAGGAGAAAGAGTATAAAACCATTCCATAGCTACTCCTTGTAAGGTCTCAACAAACAACCTTGTGAAAACATCGTCGTGTTCAATGCCAAGAACACCAAATATAATATAAAAGGCAACAATATGTCATCAAGATGTTTCTTACCATCACCATAGAACTTTGGGATGTTCTTGCGAGAAATGCGAGGAAGTTCATGCAAAGGAGCTACCAAATTTAAAGGGCCAAAAGCATTACCCCAAGGTCCAACAGGTGGTTGATGTTGAGCCATAGTGCCTTGAATAGCAATCACTTGAACTAGTATGATAGGTAAAATTCCCACAAAATTAGAAGATTCGCTTGGAAGTGATGGTTTGATTCTTCAAGGAAGATAACTTCCTGTACGCTATAATGGTGACCTTGCTTGTGGATGAGAATGAATAATATTATGGCATTGCAACAACTCAAAAAATGGATCAACTTGACCATGTACCCTTTGACTACGAGTATATCTTTTGTATGTCATAATGTAGTCCTTGAAACAAAATGATCAACAATAAAAGATACTCACAAAATTATAATAAGACACTAGAATACTTGTCTACTTTAACCAAAATCATGAGGCTTTGGTTGCATGCTTGTATCCGGAGTAGAGTCGCAAAAAAAATATTGGGTGAATATTTTGTAATCCATTTATAGATTACAAAATGTGAATTTTAGCCATAGCTATGATGAGATAAATCTCTCCTCGCAGAAAGGGGAGCCTCCCTTATTATTACTCACTACAATTAACTAGAAAATAAACTAAGATATATACATTATAATTATCCATTGGGGGGTGTCTCCATCAGCATATCCTCTTATTTCAGGATAAGAGAAACAAACAATAATGATATCCTCAAATACAACCAATTAGAGCAATAATTACCAAGTTCGTTAGTACCAATGAATAAAAGTAACTTAGAAAAACTTGTTGAAACACAAAGTCTTCAATTGCTTTCCCACGATGATTCCAAAATAGTAATAAGTGACATAAGTTGAAGCACAAAGTCTTTCAACTCACTTCACACAAAAAAATTCACGCACCAAGTGAATAATCCCAAGTAGAAAGTCTTCAAATTATCCTCCAAAAACATTTCAAGAGTAATCGTATCACCAATTGTAGAACAAATTATATCAACTAATAACACCAATGATCCACGTGTAATTGAAAATTGCAGAACAAAGTCTACAAGTTCTCAACACGATTCATGCACACAAGAACATAATAAAAATTTGCAGCACAAAGTCTCCAAGTTCTCAATCAAATTCACACATGCTCCAAATACAATATGATAGCACAAAGTCTATCAGTACTATATCTGAATTCCCCTTTGATTAAAAAGATAACATGCCACATTCATATCAATTTCAAGAAAATATGTTCCAAAGCAAATGTTGGAAGCAATCTACTTCTTTTATTGATAAATTTCAAGTATGCACATTCAACTCAAAGTTTGCACTTGCTCATCAAAATTTGGGAAGCATCTGGTCTCAAGAGATCAAAAGGTTCCAATTACAAATGAGCTCTCTCATATTTATAGATGAGAGCCAAGAGCTAATCTAGGAAAAGTCTAACTACTTTGACTTATTCAACGATGGAGTCCAAAATTATTAGAGGACTTCAAATTTGTTACATGTATTTACAATTTTACAAATGACATGTAAATTATCTTCAACTAACTACAAAAATTTGTAAATACTAAAAATTAATACAAGGCACATTTAGCCTTCTTAAACATCTTTCTCCATGAAATATTCATGATGATGTGCGCTTCATCACTGTCTAGTATTGGAGTGTACTTGGAGATGGCACATGCTCTTGATATTGAATCTTTGATAATGTTTGTAGGCCTTTTTGTACCTTTTAGGAACAATTTTCAAATCATCTAGAGTAAGATAAATATTCATCATTTTGACCATTTAATCTATTGAGAAAACTTCATCTTCAAATTCCTTTCAAACCATAGGTATATATTCCTAGATAATTGAATTGGTGCGAAGAAATTTTTGGTGGTAAGATTTCATATTTTCTAGTGTTAGAAAAAATAGGGTTTTATGCACTAGAGGGAAAATTTTGAGTGACTGCATATGCTTTGGAAATTCAAATGCAAAGGTGGGGAAAAATCGAGCTCTTGCATGAGGTATCACATTTCAGATATAATGACTCAAATTTTTTAAAATACATGTTGGATGTAAATTTGAGCAATTTCATGGGTTTGGAGAGCTTGGATGTGATGGTGATGGAAAATGGAGTGAATGCATGTAAATTGGGGTTTGAGCGCAATGGGTGCAAAAAATGGAGCACAGTAGATTAGCTTGGCAAAGCAGGAAAATCTCCAGTATTAGAAAAAAATTGGCAAAAAATTGCATAAGTGCTGAATTTTAGTGATGTTGCAAGTGGAATGGAGAAAAATATATAGTAGCATTGAAAGATGGTGAAACTGCAAGTGAATGTGGATGCTTTGAAAAAAGTTGCAAAGTCGTTAAAAATTAACGACATTGCAAATGAGTAGACCTTTGCATTTTGCAAAGTCAGCAAAAATGACCAATTTTACAAGTGAGTATATTTTTTCTTTGTTTACAAATTCATCATAAAATGCCAACTTTGCAATTTTGGAACTTTTTGATTTTTTGCTAAATCACTAAAATTTAACAATTTTACAAGTAACCTTTGGTCTACTTGTTAATTCGAGGAAAAATCCTGACCTTACAAGTGAGGAATGATACTCTTTGCTAAGTCATTAAAAATTAACGACTCTACAAAGACCTTAAAATTTTTTGTTTGTTGGGTCGAGGAAAAATCCCGACCCTATAAAGGGGTATAACATGCATTTGTAAGTTCGAAAAAAATCACCAATCACACAAATAAGAGTAATTCGTAGTTTACACCTTTGTTGAAAATCGTCGAAGTGACAAGTAATATAGTCGTTAGAATTTACTTTTTCATAGGCAAAACTTTCCACCGAGTCTACAAAAAGGCATAAAAGTTTTTATAAGGTCGAGGAAAATCCTCGACCATACAAAAGGGAGTTTAAGAATTTGCATATGCGGGTATTTTTGACACAGATGCAAGCAGAACACATTAATTCCTATGGGGTCAAGGAAAATCCCTAACTCTACAAGATATAATGGAGGTAAGGCACTCATACTTGTTTGTGTGGATTAAAACCACACTTGTATGAAACCATCACTCATTTGCACGATTGGTAAAAACTATCGATTGTGCACACAAACATGAACTTGACACTGACATCGACTGAAATGGAAATCGTGAAAAATACAATTAACTCGGGTTTGGCATCCATGTTAGAGAAAATGCGAAAATAAACCATGATGCATCAACCCTAATGACATTTAGACGATGAGATCCATGTTTGAAACTTAGGGTTGATAAGCAAACAGGAAAAAACAATTACCAAAGCTTGATCAAAGAGGGTTTCAAAAGGCTCTCGACAAAGGTATGGGGAGGAATAACAAATGAAAATGAGGAAGAAAAAAATAAAAGTGCTTTAAAAGACCAATTACAAAGATATTTAAAACAACATTTAATACACACGTGTGAAAACCAAGATTGCGGGAGCAAGATTTTTTCATGCATTTACAAGTTAGATTTGACATAACTTGCAAATTCAAGAAAATTTAATGATCTTGCAAGTAACTTGCAAGGTTAGTGAAAAAACTGACATGATAAGTAACTCATCACATTTTCAATTTTGACTTGTAGGGTTGAAGAAAAACCCCAACCTTTCAAGTATAATTTTTTTTCTAACTATTGACAATCTAATTTTCGTAACTTGGGCAAAAAGAAGAATTTTGGTGAACTGACAAAGGTTATTGCTCGAAATATGTTCCAAGACTTAGGACAACACACAAGGGAAAATTGAGATTTGCCTCATTTTGCATGCTTAGAGTGCATGAGACTATGAAATGGACAAGTTTCGTAGGGGTTATCCTGTGAATCAAGTGTAGTTGAATTCAAGGATAACACATAGATTAACTCATCACAAATCCAATGTCTAATTTAGTTTCTCAAATAATATAATGTCAAAACTATAAAAGCAAGAAATTGGTATGTGGCATTGGCTAAAACCTTCTCCTTGATGATACTCTTTCTCCAACTTGAGAGAGTGTCATCGATTCTTGTCAGACTAATATAACTATTCATCATCATCATAATCATTCTTCAAAATTCACTTAACACAATCAAATCATCTTTCCTAATTGTTTGCTATTCAACAATTAGTACACAATAATTCAATAATTAAGCTAGTCTAATTAAATAGGATGTAACGTATATAAAATTGAAAAACTACAAATATTGTACTATCTTCATGTTCTCATAATGATTATATATAAAGTTAAGTATGGATATATCCTAAATTAGTCTATAACATCATGAGTGAGATGGTTTACTAAAACAAGTTTTTAATGCAATCCTCATGAAGGTTGAATCATTAGCAAGGCCAACTTCTATATTGTCTAAGGAATGGTGGTCCTTTTGTAGAGATTATTTTTAATTATTATTCATCTTGTGGTCTTTATACAGAATAAAGCATGTTTATTACATGTAGTTTTTGTACCTTACCAAATGAATTGGGTAAAATTTTATCTATTAAATGATCCCTTGTATGAATGGATGAATAAATTATGCCTTAGAGAAAAATAAATGTAATTCCATTGGAATGGTTTTTAATTATGTGTTATTCAATATAACCATACTCCAAATAGTAATTTTAGTGACCTTGTATGCACCTGTCCCTAACTAGTTGCATGCAAATAATGCAATTAAGCTGGAGGAAAGTAGAAAAATATATATATAAATTATTATAACCATCTAAAGCTTAATGATAATATAGGAATGTAAAGATAACATAATATAGAAGCATAAAAAGATACTAAAGGTATTATGATTGAAAAACACATATAATGATGGCAAGATACCCCCAACAATAGGTATAATAGTGCTATGAAAGTAGTTGTGAATATAAGATTTAGAGATCCTATAAGCATTCATAAGTGTGAGATATCATCATCATAAGCATTAAGAAAATTATTTTATCATCATAAATTAGGTGAGCATAAGAGATAATCACGGTTAAAATAAAAAATGACTAGATATAAGATCATAAGATGTG
Organism: Sequoia sempervirens; assembly: GCA_007258455.2. NCBI lineage: Eukaryota > Viridiplantae > Streptophyta > Pinopsida > Cupressales > Cupressaceae > Sequoia > Sequoia sempervirens. Next base: position 580,454,795 of record VDFB02271358.1, on the reverse strand, counting down.
ATCTTGATTTAATCTTTGTAGATCTTGTAATTTCCATAAGAAAAAAGATCATGTTAGTAAAACTTGCACACATGATTAAAATTTAGAATCATTTGAATCACATGGAAAAGCATAATAAAATCTCACCAATGCAATAAAGTAGTATCAAATGTCATAAAGATGTGCTCCCCATGTGGGAGATATTATCTAAATAATTTGGTGTCTTGTTAAATGAAGTAGGTACCATTTTTTCTATTAAATTTCCCTTTGTCTAAATGGACCAATATATTCTACCATGGGGAAAAAATAACGGGATACCATTTGAATGATATTTAATCATACAATAGACACTATAACCATACTTCAAACAATAATGTCAGCAGCTTGATATGCCTCTTTAGATAATTAGTTGCCTACAAATAATGCAATTAAGTTGGAGAAGAGTATGAAATTATATATTTAAATTAATTTAACATTCTAAAGCTTAATGATCGTATATGAATATAGATATAACATCATTTGGCACCATAATATGACATAAAATGTATATTGATTCAAAGGAACATATAATGATATCAAGATGCCTCCAATGATCTACAATAGGGATACAAAAGTAGTATGAAATGTTGGATAAGAGATCCTACAAATAACAAATAAGTGAGATATAATCATCATATGCATTAGGAAAAATATGTTATCATGATAAAATGTGTGTGCATAAGAAATAATCATGGTTATCATGAACAATAGAAGGAATAAGATCATAAGATATGATCTTGGTAATCACAAAATATTTTGTAATTATCATAAGAAAATATCATGTTAGTAAAACATGTGATTAAAATTTATAAATGATAATCATTTGAATCACATGGAAAAATATAGAAACATATCATCAATAAAATAAAGTAGTGTCTAGAATGCCATAAAATATGTGCCCCCATGTGTGAGATACAATCTAAATATTTTAATACATATATAGATAAGTGTGTAGAGGATGAGAGCTCCAAACTTCAATTAAAAATATTAGAAGGATCATCTTCTAATAAACCATCCTCATCCCAATTGTGTGGTTTGTAATAATCTATGAGTAATTGAATCTCATCACATGGTAAGATATGCCACTTTTGGTGAATGTGCTTGATATCTGGGAAATAGTTTTGATACCCTTTTTATCTATTCCCCTTATAATTTTGGAGTAGAAATAATTTGTGCCCTTAAAATATTTGTAGTTTTTTGGGACCCATATGAAAGTAGTGCCTTTAAGAGTAATAAGAGATGTTTATTCTCCTATAAACATATAAAAATTCTATGATAATTTCTATATAACTATCATATATATATTTAATAATATATATAAAATATGTCAAGAGATATCCTTCTCAAGGCGCCTATTTTTAATCAAATTTTCACGTAAAAATTAAATAGGCACCTTGAGAAGGATATCACTCGGCGTATTATATATATATATATATGCTAGTAACAGTCACGATGCAACATGTAATATCTTAAATAAATCATTTTATATTTATATATTTTATATTAAATTATTATAATAATTAATATATTATAATATGATAGTATAATATTCGTAATTCAATTTTAGAAAATAATATATATATATATATATTTTAGTATTTAAATGTTAAGTTAAAATATATATATATATTTAGTATACTTATAGTATTATAATAAAAAAATATTATATCATCAATATTTCGTTAGGATCATTAAAAAAATATTTAGTTAGGATTAGGGTTAGGGTTAAGGTTAAGAGATATAGTTAAGGTTAGGGTTAGGTCTAGAGATATAGTTAGGGTTAGGGTTAGAGTTAATATATAGTTAGGATTGGGGTTAGGGTTAATATTAGGATGAGAGAAAAGGTTTGCTTCAAAATTAGGGTTAGGGTTATCATCAAGATTAGCTTAGGATTAGGGTTTAGGTTAGCATGAGGATTAGGGTTACAATTAGGTTTAGGGTCAAGTTTAGGTTTAATAGTTATAGTTAGGGTTGGGGTAATAATTGGGGTTAAGGTTATCAGGATTAGGGTTATAGTTATGTTTTGGATCAAGTTTAGGTTTAGGATTATGGTTAGGTTGGGGTTAAGAGATATAGTTAGGCTTAGGGTTCATGTTAGGATTAGGGCTAGAGATATAGTTAGGGTTAGGGTTAGGGTTAAGAGATATAGTTAGGGTTAGAAATATGGTTAACATTATGATGAGGGTCAGGGTTCACATCAAAATTAGGGTTAGGGTTAGCATTAGGATTAGGGTTACATTTAGGTTTGCTGTCAAGTTTAGGGTTAATAGATATAGTTAGGGTTGGGGTAATAATTGGGGTTAAAGTTATCAAGATTAGGGTTATAGTTATGTTCTTGATCAAGTTTAGGGTTAGGATTATGGATAGGTTGGGGTTAAGAGATATAGTTAGGTTTAGGGTTTAAATTAGGATTAGGGCTAGAGATATAGTTAAGCTTATGGTTAGGGTTAAAAGATATAGTTAGGGTTAGAAATATGGTTAAAATTAGGATGAGGGTTAGGGTTTGTATCAAAATTAGGGTTAGGGTTAGCATGAAGAATAGTTTAGGATTAGGGTTAGGATTATCATTAGGATTAGGGCTACATTTAGGGTTATATAACCCAGTCCCTAACACTAATGCTATCCCTAACCTTAACCATAAACCTATTTCTAACCCCAATTCTTTCACTAACCTTAACCCTAACCCTAGTTATAGCGCATCCCTAACTTTAACCCTAATTATACCCTAACCCTAATGCTAATTATATCTTATCCCTAACCTTAACCATAATTGAACCTTGATCATAATTAAACCATAACCCTAAACCTACTACAATTGAACCCTAACCCTAACTGAACCTTACCATAATCCTAACGCTAAACCTAATTCTAATCTAATGATAATTTTACCCTAACCCTACAACTAACCTAAAAGATTTATCTTATAACCCTAATTAAACTCAAACTCTAATCATAATTACACTCTAACCCTAACCCTTATCCTAGTTGAACCCTTAACCCTAATTGAACCCAAACCCTAATCCTAATGACACTCTAACCCTAACACATATATTTAATAATATATATAAAATATGCCGAGAGATATCTTTCTTGAGCGATCTATTTTTTTTTATCAATTTCTCACATAAAAGTGCAATAGATGCCTGAGAAGGATATCTCTCAACATATTTTATATATATTATTAAATATATATATGCTAGGGTAAGTGTTAAGGTTAGGATTAGGTTTAGGTTTATGGTTAAGGTTATAATTTGAATTAATTTTAGTTGTAGAATTGGGGTTATGGTTAGATCTAGATTAAGAATTAGTGTTGGGGTTAATTTTAATTCTACCCTTAACCATAATTCTAATCTTATTTGTAATTCTAATTCTTATACTAATCCTAATTCTAATGGAAACCCTAATTCTAACTACAACTCTAACCTTAATTAAACCCTAACCCTAACCTAAACTTAATTTAAATGTAAATGATTACTTTAAGCCTAATTGAATGATAATCATAACCCTAATTAAACCTTAAGCCTAATTGAACATAACCCTAACCCTAATCCTAAGTGAACACTGACCCTAATTGAACTCTAACCTTAACCTTAAGAAAATCAAAACCTTAATTAAATAGTAATTGTAACCCTTATTAAACCCTAACCTAAAACCCTAATTGAACCCTAACCCTTATTGTAATTGAACACTATCCCTAATTGAAGCATAACCCTAAACCTTATTGAACTCTAACCCTAATCCTAACCCTAATTAAACCCTCAATTAACCCTAAGCTTTATCCTAGAACCCTAACCCTTACTAAACCCTAACCCAAATTGAAGCCTAAATGTAACTATAACTAAAGACTAACCCTAGTCCTAGTTAAATTATAACCCTAATTTAATTATAATTTTAATTGGATTGTAACCCTAATTTTAACACTAATTGAACCACAATTCTAACCCTCAGACTAATTGAACATAAACCCTAATTGTAACCCTAAATTAAGGTTAGGTTTACAGTTCAATTAGGGTTCTAGGATAAATTTTGGGGTTAACATTAGGATTAGGGTTATTAATGTCCTAGTTTATAAATTGGGCATTAATGATAAATAATTTAAACAAAAATGAAGATTTTAATTTATAAACTTAGTAGCAATGATAAATATTTATTTAAAAAATAAATATTTTAAACAAAAATATGCATGCATTTTAATCTAAAACTATATTTCCATGTGAAATTAAACATTATTAGGGTTAAAATTATTAATGCTTTAATATTACTTTAACCCTAACCACAAATGAACCCTAACTCTAATCCCAAGCTTTATTCAAGAACATCAACCATAACTCTAATCCTAATTGAACCCTAGTTTTAACCCTAATTGAACCCTAAGTGTTACCTTAATTAAACCCTAATGCTAATTAAATCAATAATATTAAGATGTGTCACTATCAAACACTTTCCCTTTATTATATAATTAGATGTGCTTCTAGATAAAAATAGATAATTAAATTTTGTGGAGATAATCATAAATATTGTTTTTATTAGAGGTAAAATACAGGTTTTGAAGGGGTCTGAAACCCATTACATCAGAAAGCAACTGAAACTTAAGAAAACAACAATACGCAAAAATAGCCCAACAACAGCGAACCAACAATAAAAAGTCAGCCAAAAATGAGGACCCCAATAATTAGCACTACATGTTATTCAAAATATCTGCTACCTCCATGTTGCTTGTTGCAACCTTCTGAGCATCATCTAAAAGATCAGGAATTTCTTTACCAGAGGCCCCAACCTAAGCTTTAGTCTTGTTCCTTGCCCTAGCACCAGGACCATCTGTATTTACCTCAGTAATCAAAACAATATCTTTCTCCCCACCCTTCCCAGCAACACCCTCCTGCCCCATCAACTTACCAGTAGCACCAATCTCTAAAACATGAGAACTATCTTTACGCATCTTAGCACCAACCACATGAGAGATCACACCAGTAGACTCTAATTTATCAACAGATTTAGAAGTCTCCCCACCTCTCATCACATTATCCCAAATTTTCTCCATTTTATCCTCAAGGGTGAGGATTCTACCTTCAAGATTATGTATCATTTTAAAATTTTCCTCCACCACAGTATCCGCCACAGTGTTTAAGGAATGAAACAATTCATCTATCTAGATTTGGACAGAGGTCTCCTTGGCCTTACTCACCACACCCTTTACTTTGACATTATTTTTATTGAGTTCATGAAAAAACCACTTAAACAGTTTAAAAAAAACAATGGAACTCTCACGAGCAGTTCCTAGCACATCAAACATCTCTTCTCTATTAATATTAAAAACCCCCTTCCCCAAAGAATCTTCCTCCTTAGAGGAACTACCCTTTTCCTTATCAACATAGATTTCCTTACCTTTGCCAACAACAACCGGAGTCTTGATTTTTCAGATGGAGCTCTCAATCTCCTCTGCCACAACCTTTCTCTTCTTGAGCCTTTCCAATTCCACATCCTGGGTTTCCATAGCAACATCAACAACCCTAGACTTACCTTTCTCCTGCACATCTGGCTTAACACTTGACGAATCATCGACAAAGAGGCTACCTGCAATAGTGAGAGGAGAATCTATCTCCAATATTTGACTTGTTGTCCTTAGAACCCTTTTCTTCTTGCTTCCCTCCTTTGACTCCTTTTTCTTGGTTACAAGGGGTGGTGAGGAAGCCTCGCCATACAAATCAACATTCTTCTTCAAACCTCTACACAGTAAATCTACAGCCTCCTCATCACTACAAGTCACATAACCTTCACTAGCACAAAACTCCCCTTTTTTCACCTTTCCCGTAGAAGGGATTGGGGACCCACCTCCATAGAAGCAAGTGAATCAAGAACAAAGTCCACATCCCCCTCTAAATCTGACTCTTTTTCCAAAATCAATTTCCTTTTCTTTGCTTTTTTGCTAGCCGGTTCCTCTTCAGAAGGAGTCTCATACTCCTCTGCAGGCTTAGGCTATTTACCCTTCAAGGTAACAATTGCCTTAGCCACCTCAAAAGTCTTCACATAATCAGAGATGAGGATTAACCCCACATGCAAAATGAGATTTTTAGGGTTTTTCTTATGATCCTTAAGCCTTGAATCTAGAGACATCAGAAGATAATATGGAAAGGAAATCCTCTTCTTATGTCGGAAGTGATTGAGCAAGGTGAAGTGGTATGCATTAACCGCTAAAAAGCAACCTTCCAAGGTTATAAAGCACATTAACTCTTCAACAACATCTCCCCACAAAGCCTTAAGAGAGCTTATCTAGTAGCCTCCACTCCTTGCAGTCCTTAAATCCTTAGCTTCATCTCCCTTGAAGAAAGATTTGCATTATGGTCTGCGACTCCTTTTTATCTCTAAAAAATTTCATACCATCCATAGCCAGACTCGTAATATTAGCTATAAATTCTTCATTGACATCAAACTTAGTACCATATAGCTTCAACACCCTATCATTCCATCCTTTAGCAAATAGAGTCGTAACCTGAGGATTATTGCCATTTATTTTTTCTAGATAGGGAGTTAACCCTCCTTTCTCCAAGACTCACCACACATCCTTCTTCTTTGCAGCTTTGCATGAGAAAGGTTCAACATGATTTCTATCTCCATCAATATCGACACAATTAATAGAAGGTAACAGCTTGAGGGCTCTATACATAGTGCAAAGAAAAATCTGGAAGACAATGCTAAGGAAACCCAAAATCTATGTGAGAATGAAAATGAAACAGAGGAGATTAATGAACATTGAGTTTCGTTCCCTATGACACCCAACCCTCGTACCATTCGCTTGATTCAAATCTGGCTTACCATCCTTTCTCATTATAATCGACCATGTGAAGAAAGACATGCACACTGCCAACCATAATGAGAGCTTAAGAAAATTAAAATCAGCCATCATAGTTAATAGTTGCAATAAATTCTATAGGGAGAGGGTCATTCAAACCCCATTCCCTAACATCTCTAACACCAATATTAGTGAATATGTCCTCTAGACCATTCCCCTCTCTCAAAATGTGCGAGATGTAACATTCATCAAAAGATTTCAAAATATCAATGGAATCCCTTATCAAAGACTCAATAGTCCAGGAGGGGCAGACACAATTTTTCAAATTATTAATGATATTCTAAGAATCCCACTCCAACCAAGCTTTCCTATATCCTTTTATTTGAGCCAACTTAAGACCATGATAGGATGCAACTGCTTTCGGATAATCATAATTTTTTTTTTGGTTGGTAACAAAGTTGATTTTATTAATAAAAATAGTAAAAGATTACAAGACTATTCTCATTACATCTTCAAATAAAAACCTCCCAAATTCCAACAATTCCTAAGTAAAATAACCTTAGACCTACCATCAATTTTCGCTACAAATAAAACCATAGAATACAAATATAGCTTCACTACATCTGCCAAACCGGTGTACAACCAACAACCCCTACATCTACCAAACAGGCTTACAACCAACAACCCCTAAGAACCTATTAACAGGTCAAAAGATTGGAGCCTTGTTTGGTCTTCCTTTAGCCTGCGATCGGAGGACCATTGCAAAATATTTCTTCTTTTCCTTCTTTGCTTTCTTCCCTTGAACTATTTGCCAACCGTCCTCCATCCTTGCAGCCTCCTTCTACCATTCTAGAGAGTTGTCACAAGGGTTCTTCTAATCCCCATTCCCCTTGCTACTTGCTTGCTGAACTTGGCCATCTTCCTTTCAATTCCCAACATTTTTCTCCTATGATATCACCACTCCTTTTTTCTCCCTACACTCAGGAGTTGCAGCCCCATTTTTAAAGCCTAACTCCTTTTTACTTCCATTGGAGCCAACATTGTATCTGTTCCCAGCCTGGCTCCCTTCCTGTTTTGAGACAACATTAGTTTGTTGATCCTCCCTTCCAATCTGGTTCACCAGTGTCTTCCCTTCTTGAGAAAAAACCCTACGTTGAGAAACCACTTGTTTATCCTCCTGTTTCTCCACTTTATAGTGCTAGGGAGTCACATCTTTCCACCATGAAGCAGATTTTTTTTTCCTATGTTTGACGCACTCTGTAGCCACATGCCTAGTTAGGTAATAAATTCTACACCTAAAAGGTACCCCTTCGTATTCCAAGGGCTGCACCCAACAACCCTTCAAAGTTTTAAGCCAAATCTCTTCTGGAGGCACCTTGGACACATCCATTTCTACCAAAATATGGGCATAAGTCTAATGTAGAAGATTTGAAGAACCCTCGTACACCATTAAAAAGCTTCCTAACGAGTTCCCTACAACCTCTAGATAGGACTCAAACCAAAACTGGAGAGGGAGGTTAGGGAGCCTCACCCAAATAGGAGCCCTCTCAAACACTTCAGTGGCTAGGTTAAAGGCTGGATGCCATGGCTTTAACATCAAAGCATGTTTTTCGTCCCAATCCCAATGATAGTCACACAAGATCTTATTTCTATCATGTTCCTTTTCAAAAACAACAATAAAGAACCCTTTTTCCATGGGGTATATTTGAACATACCCTTCTAGAACAGGCTTCCAATGAGTAGAAATCCACTGGTGAAGATCAATCAAGCTTGACCAAATACCCCTAAATCTACCAATCAAGCCCAAACCGGAAAAAAATCTTTCATTAAATGTCACTTCTTGTTCTAGCTCTTCGTCAAGTTCCACTGTGATTGATTTAGAAGAGGGACAACAAATAGAGTCCCCATTCCCCCCTCTTGTAGGCTTTCTGGAAGGGTGATTCGTTGTCTAGCCATGCCATGCTTTGCACCCCCCACTCTCAGGTGTCTTTGTCCCCTTCCTAGCTTCTTCTCCCCTAGGAATGATAGCGCCTAGTTGCTCACCTTTCTGACCTCCATGCGTAGCTCAGCTGCCATCACTTAAAGTAGGGTCAGCAACGTTTAGGCCTAAGGGCTTCCCAACTTGAAGTTTTTGACTGTCATGTCCTTTCGTTTCTTTGTTGTAGTCTCCACCAAGCCGAAATCCACCATTTTCCCCTTGTTGAGCTGATCCCAAATGACTGGAGCAAATCGAAACCCTAGCAACGCCGACATCTTGCAACCGTCCGTTGACGTCCATCTCCTTGCAAAATTTTAAAATCTTACTATCATTGTATTTCCTAAATTTCCTCAAGAATCATGACAATGCTCTATTTTCTGCCACTGCAACATTGTGGGAATAAAATTCCAAATCTGTGGATAGAAAGTGCCTTATGTTGTCAATTTAAGGCAGATCTTAAACATAAAAATCTATAACCACATTTTTTAAGATGATTTTTTTTTTCCAATATTGCTCCCAGCCATCTAAAAACAAAAAATCCGGATAATCATAAATATTGTTATTATTATAAAACATAGTGTTAGATCCCTATTTGCTTCTTCATGTACAAATTTTTAGAACTTTTAAAATGAAATTTATGTTTATTTGGTGGTTTTAAACTTCTTGTTACCTATGGATCATAACCTATGGCTTATGAATCATCACAAATTTAGAACATAACAATCTTAGAGGAAAACTAAATGATTTTTTAAAGAAAAAAAAGATGTAGAAAATAGAAAACATAAAAAGTAAATAGAAACCATAAAAACAGTCAAGTTGAGGCCTTGGTATCCAACTTTTAACTCCATTTCATAATGGATAGATTCTAATTTGTAGGCTATCAATACTATCTTGGTTATTTCATGTCTATGTCTTCTGAGATTGATGTCCTCTCCCATCCCACTTTTTCCCATATTTTGGTAGCAAAATATTTATTAAAACATTTTTCAATGGAAATTAGTCTCTAGGTAATGTAAATAGAAACCATAAAGTAGACAAGTTGAATGAGAAAGGGGGTCAAAAGCGTAGGTCTTCATAACATTGATATTATGAATTATCAAGGCATGGCAAGCACGTTGAATTTTTTTGGTATATATTTAATTGAAACATTTGTTTTACACCTTGTTTTTATAGTGCAACATATATTGCATCCTACTTCTAATTTGTTAATTCCTTTGAATTAATTGGCATGCTTTGCTCATTCATTTACTTGCTTACATGTATTTTTTGTACTTTAAATTATACATATATTACAGCCACTCATTGCAAGTCATGGCTACACTTCCAAATAGTCCTATACAACCAAGCCCCTCCATTCCAGTGCTTCCAATAGAAGCAGTTTTAGAGTCATCATCTACTGTTAATAAACCAGACTTAGTTCACAAAACCATTCAACATCTTGCTGCAACTGCATCTAATAGTTGTCATGACATCGTTGACAAATTGAACCTTGCATTCCAAACAACAAGCCCTATCAAAGATTTGGATGTTGAGATGCTTCAGGCCTTAATGTCAACTTACCAATCCAGCTACACAAAACTAGAGGGTTTGTGCAATTTTCTACGGGAGCTTAAATATGATCAACACTATAATACTACTGTAGCTCCTGAGATAATCATTGTGTTCCAAAGTTACCTTGACAAATTTTAGTCATTTATAAGCTTTTTTTTTTCTGCAATGTAAAGAAACAAGATATCCTTCTATATTCGTGTCTAATACGCCCTACCGATATCAACATTGTAAATACTATTTTGAACAACAAACTATTTCAAATTTTCCCGGTATATTTTTTAGAAGGGCCTCAATATTACAAATATAGTTGTTTACCATGCAAATAAATTTTGTGTTTTCAAATTTCATTCTTTCAAATTAACCTTCAGTAATTACTTAAATGCTTCTTTCCATATCAAATTTGTAGGTTTTTGTAAATCTTAAGAACTAAACACATAATACTTTGATAAATACTGTCTTCAAATAGGAAACTCCAAGAAAGTATTTTACTTTATAGTTTGCATAAAATTTAACCCATTCACAAACCATTGGTTTGATAAACATGTACATAAAGAATGTGGTTATATATTTTCAAGCATCTGGTTCCCTTCTTTACCTTTCAATTGTGGTTTTCCCCATTAACAACAGTCATACAATTAAGAAGCACCTTTATTTGACGTGTCCTAACAACCAATTCTAACACTCACAACTTCCTCGCAGGCACAAAACTTCAACTAGCTTTCACCTTCTGAATGGAAACTCTAACTCCAAATGTCGTTGAAGAAATTCTTGCAGGCATGTTTGATCTTGACCCTTCAGTAAAGGTCACATCCATAAAATTTATACAACAACCTCATTCAATAGATGTTAAATATCATATTGAACTCTCTAATGGTGTCCATACCCATCCAACTTTGCTTCCCAACCATTTCAACAATCTTTTTGTCAAAGAAGCGATGGTTAGTGGGTCTCTTGTCCACCTTACAAAATATACATCCAAGTTGTTTGACAAATACACATACATCCAACCTTACTCTATTTTTGAATCTTGCTCTCATTCGTTGATGTGATTTTCCTAAAACATTTGCATTGTTCAATTGTAAGGCTATAATTATCAACAATCTTGAAATGGTCTCAAATAAAACACCACTCATTGGCTCACCAACTCCTCTTTTGTAAGCAACAAGTCATTTTCCATCCACTAGCTCCCAAGGCCCATCTGGTTTACAACAAGATCCAACATCTACCTAAGAACCAACCATACCCACTTCTGAAATACTTCCCATTAAATATTTGACCCCATACTATAAGCATTGGTCCATTGAGGGTAAAGCATTGACAAAGAGTCCAATCCACAAGTTTCACAATGCTAACCAAGAAGGAAATTTTTTTGGTTTTGACCTCATTGACAAAGAAGGCACTAAAATACATGTCTCGTGCTTCAATGAACTTGTTGATGAGTTCTATAATGTTGTGCACTCTAATAGTGTATACATCATTTCTAATGGTCACATACAAGTTGCTAATAAAAAGTATAGTAGCTCGATGAACCCATTTGAAATTTTCCTACACAAATCATCAACAATTACACCTTCACCATGTGTCGAGTCTACAATCCCCATGCATAAATTGCATATCAAGAGCATAGATTCCCTACTATCACTGCCTATTAATTATGTTGTTGATGTTCTTGGCATACTTTTATCTATATCACCTGCATCAACCATCCGTAAGAGAGATGGAATAGAAACAATTAAGTGTACTGTAACAATCACAGACATGTCATGCTTGTCCATTGATGTTACACTTTGGGGTCATCATTGTGAATTTGAAGGTAAAGAATTATCTATTTTGCATCTTCTACCAACCCCTCCAATTAACTTAATCAAATCTGGGCATGTAACCTCCTGGCGTGGAAAGGCTCTTGATACTATATTTGCAACTACAATTGTCATAAATCCAAAACTTTTAGAAGCATTAATGTTTCTTGACTAGTATGCCACTATAGGGAATGAAACACCCTTCCTTTCACCCTCAATAGATCATCTTTCTTCTGAAAAGTTTGCAAATCCAATTGACATTGCATCGATCAATAGTACAAACTATCCTGCAAAAACTAATGTTTGCGTAAAAGCAAGCATTTCAAAAGTTCACTTGGAAATTTTTTATTACCTTTCTTGTCCTATTATGGTGGGAAATAAGTGTAAGAAGAAGGTTATAGAAAAAAACCCCAATAGCTTTCATTGCCCAAAGTGTTCTATTGATCTCCCTAGATATGATTTTAGCTACATGGTCAAAGTGGATTTGGACGATGGAACAGGTGCTCTTGTTAAAGTCATTACATTCAAAGGTCTTGCAAACAACTTGTTTGGAGTGTCTGCTAAAGATTTTCAACTACTTCTAGCTGAACTTGATGCTGCTAAAGAGGTGTTGGACCATGTTCTTGGGCACTAGTTTTTCTTTGAAGTGGCCATCACACTGAATTCATTTGTTGGGAAAGAAATACAAAGCTTTGTAATTACAACATTAAAACCTGTTTAAAGTTTGCATGTACCTCTTATTTTCAACAATACTGTATAGTCTTTTCTTTTGTTGTACATATTTTACTGCTATCAATACCACCATATGTAACCATGTGTGCCTATAATTACAAGTAAAATGAATAGAAAAACTTTTTTTATTTGACAATGTTATCTTTTCCAGATGCTTCACAATATGATTTTACATGTACCTTTTACTTTCCACAATACTGTATAGTCTTTAATTATGTTGAACAACTTTTGCCGCTGTCAATACCAACAAATGTAACCATTTGTGCCTACAATTACTAGTGAAACGAACATGTTAGTCAATACAAATGATTTTAACTTCAAGCCTTCTTGCTTATTTTGCACACCTACCTTAAATGTGTTCTTTCAACTTTATTGTTAACTAATGCAAAATAATATTGCATTGGTATGTTCCTCAGCACCCACTACCATGGAAAACCAAGTTGAAAGTATGGAAGCACAATGGTCTCATCGTAATCATCTAAAACAATTGTAGTACCATGCAAATAAGGATTCTATTAATAGACGAAGAAGAGAAAACATTCATAGTAACCTTGCAAGCTCCTCCATAGCCCCACCCTATCTTTCCAATAACCCTACCTCATTGCAACCACAAACACCTCACTTGTAGTCCACATTTAACCCCACTTCTCCCTCCCAAAACCTCCATCCTCCACTATTTCCTGCAAACTATTACATCGCTAGGAATTCATTCCGTTCAAATTTGGACAACCTATCAAACATATCAACATGCCAAATATGCATGTCATGATATCCAACAATAAAAAATAGCCTTTTCAATGGTACTAGAGCTTGTACAATATGCATTTCTAAAAAAATGGCTATCACTTCTCAAAGTGGAACAACATGGACCTTGGAGAGCAACCTTTTTGTCTACAATGCCTATCTAAGATCAAGGAGATGCTTACATCAAGAGTTAGCCTTGTCCTCCAAGTTAATTATGCAAGAGGGGGACAACTAAAATATAGTGGCCACACTATTTGTTTTCCTCAGGATATTATAGTAATTTCAAATTACTTGCCACATACATGACTTGGATATCTCATTGTTAATAAAAGAAATGTTGATTCCCAACAGTACAACTTCTATGTTTGCAAAGCACATGTTCATGAGGCTTTGCAATATAAGATTTGTAATGACCCCTACTACAAAGATGTCCAGTTAGATGAGACCTCTCTCTTATGCTTTCCTATTCCCTCCACTGACATCTTTGACCTTCATAATACAACAACCTCAACTTTAGACCCCACTGATATTAACTTCATGGTGACGGATAATACAACTAAAGAACAATTAGAAGAGAATGTGCAAGCAACAACATCATTTGTGGAAAACCCGCCCCTTGCATGTACAAAAGCGCAAGAATTGCGAGCCTTGTTGCAATTAGAGAAAGGATACCCAACTCCTGCTATTGATTGGCCATCAATTTCTCTTACGCCCCTCAATGAATACACCACAAAAAGGATTGTTTGTTATGGCATTCCTGACATTGTTTCCAAACAACAGAGCTGCATTCAATCAACAAAGTATGAAAGAAATCAAGCTACACGAATATTCTCTCCATCTTCTTCGATACCATGATAATAGATTTGGCCAACACCCATGACTTAGATACTTCATTCTTAATATTCTTATGCGTCATTGTAGCCAAGCCACAACTTCTGTATTTGTTCAAAAACACTTTGAAAGTAGACTGCCAACAACAATTTGTGACTTATGCCAAAGACTCAAGGACCTCCCTGATGAACATCATGCAGACCAAGTTATGTGGTTCAGATAAAAAATCAATGGCACACGCCCCTTCTAGACTCTTCATAGGGGGGAGCTATCTGACATGGTTATTCAAGTTAGCTATCTGACTCTATTCTTCACCCTTAGTGTAGCAGATACTAAATGGATAGACTTACACAATGCCATGCCATCTACCGCACCAACAAATCCTACTGTAGCTGCCCGGTGGAGAATAAAAAATATAGTGCAAAACCCACACCTCAGTGCACTTTACATGCATCATCGATTTACTGCATTTCGTGAGGTCTTGGATAATATTCTTTGCATAAAGGATTACTGGTATAGGTAATTACACTCCACATCATTTATATTTACTTCTTTCGTACATCATCTGCTTTATAACATCTATTGTGACCAGGTATGAATGGAAACACCATGGCTCTGCACATGTCCACAGTTTCTTTTGGCTAAAAGACTCACCCGATATTGCCAAATTGCAATGGAATAATCTTGCATCAGTACAAAATGCAATCGACTACATTGACAAATATGTCTCTGCTTGGAACCCATGTCCCCCCCAAATCTCAACTACATCTATTTCAAGGTCTACCTTAAACAACCCTTGCCTAATGGACACAAGAATGATTATGTTGTCCACCCCTTCACATGACTACCTTGAACCGCTCAATTGCGTGCAGCTCCATACACGTTGTACCTTGCAAACATGCTTGTGGAGAAAAGGTGGTACAATTGAATGTCGCTATAAAGCCCCTTGGACCATGCAAGATAATTCAACCCTCTCTAATGAGAGTGGGAAGCCAAAGCACACCCCTGCTTGTAATGATGACCAAGTGAATCTTCACAACCCCACTATCCTCTTTATTTGGCGCGCATATGTAGATTGTCAGCCCATTATCTCAATAGATGTAGTGCTCAAATATATTGCAAAATATATGTTAAAGCAAAAACCAAATCTGAAACATATCATGCAATGCTTTCATGTATTTCAACATCTTTTGATCCTGACAAGCCAACACCAATAGCTCTTAGGAAAATTCTTGTTGACAACCTTGTCGATTGTGATATTAGTGCTCAAGAAAGTTGCCACCTTTTATTAAAACTACCACTCTACTTGTGTAGTCGAACATTTATTTCTTTAAATGTCAACCAAAAAAACTATCAACGCATTCCACTCTTAGCCACATGTACCTCTCCACACACAAACTGTATTGATGCATACGTGGCTCATCCTATCAGTTTGGAGGCAATGCCATTGATGGAGGTGACTCATAAATGGAGCTTCAAAACATCCCGTAAAGTAAACCAGTGGAAAGAGAGTTCCACTGCAACAATTGTTCGAGTCTTCCCCCACTTCACAAGCATTCCTCCCAAGGATGACCCAAGTTTCCACGACTTCTATTGGAGTGAATTGGTTCTCTACAAACCCTTTCATAACATTGTAATTGACTTTGGTTCATCACCAACTCAAATTATCACACAGTGGGAGAGGTTGGCAGGAACTTACCATCCATGGCATGTTCGCCGCAATCAACCACATGCGGCCTCCAATACAGAACCTGAATCTCCTTCAAACGATGTAGAACCCACACATCACTCCAATGAATCTGAATGGCAAGTCTTGTCAAGTGTTCACCCAGGCCATCTGCTCTAGCTAGATACACTTGACATGCTAGGAAACCGTGAATTAGACCTTAACCATGACTGAAATACTCATTCCATAAATCCAATAGAGCTCACTCAAGTATCCAACTTTGTAGACTCCAACCACACAAAATATGCAGTCCCCCTTCTACCCTTTGTAAATTCCCACCACGCCCTTTCATCGGAACAAAAGAAAACACTAGATTTAGTGTTGTCACACCTATCCTTCACCACTTACCAACCACCACTCAAAATAATAGTTCAAGGAATTGCAAGGACTGGAAAGTCACA
Source organism: Sequoia sempervirens (assembly GCA_007258455.2). Lineage (NCBI taxonomy): Eukaryota > Viridiplantae > Streptophyta > Pinopsida > Cupressales > Cupressaceae > Sequoia > Sequoia sempervirens. Next base: position 580,438,225 of record VDFB02271358.1, on the reverse strand, counting down.
CCTAATTAAACAAATCAAGTTTGCACTAGATTGTTCCACTCCAAACGGGCAAACACCGCTCTTACTTCTTGCAGCAACATGTGTTGCAGCGTTCAACATTGGAGCATCAACAATTCATTTCGCACTACACATTCCCATCAAAGAGTTGGCTCCATTGCAGGGCCAAACACTAGCAAGCTTCCAAGAGAGAATGCACTTTGTGCGCTTCATTTTAATAGACGAAATGAGCTTCATCGGTACAAAGTTGCTTGAATGGATTGACTTTCACTCGCGCGAAGCTTTCCCAGCAAACAACCACAACCCTTTTGGAGGCCGCTCAATCCTGCTCTTTGGAGACCTTGGCCAGCTACCGCCGGTCAAAGACATTCCAATGTACTCTTCTACTTCCTATGGGGGGCACTATGGAAGAGCTTCCGAACTATTTTTACACTAAAAAAAATATTTCGTCAAGCCGGAGAGGATCCCACCCAACTTCTATTTCGTGATCTCTTGTGCAATTTAAGAAAGGTTGAACCTACTATTGCAGATTGGCAACCGCTGATGTCAAGATCAAGCTCCACACTAACATTTACAAAACAAATTGCTTTCTTATCCTCCATACATCTTTATGCAACCAATGAAAAAGATTCACTCCATTATAAGCGTATGCTCTTGCCTCTAGCGTAGCTTGTTGCCATTGCCACTGCTGAGCAAATAGGGAGCTCTTTTAATGCAAACCCAAATGATTAGAAACTCTAACCTGAGATTCTACTTTGTGTTGACCAAAAGGTTATGTTATCTTGTAATTTGTGGACTAATACTGGCCTTGTTAATGGAGCTCTTGGAATAGTTAAAAAAATTGTCTACAAGGAGAGCGAAAAACCACCCCAGCTCTGCTTGTTTGTTGTAGTTCGATTCAAGAATTATATTGGGCCTGCCTTGGATACAAACAATCCCAAAGATGTCCCTATTACCCCTATTAGTCGTGGTGGTCACCGCCAAATCCATCTTAAAATGGCATGGGCCTTAACCATCCACAAATCACAGGGGCTTACACTTCAGATGGCCACCATTGACATCGACAACATTGACCGTCAAGGCCTGACGTTTACAGCAATTTCCAGAGTCACTCAACTTTCTGGCCTTCGTATCCACCCAACATTCACTTTTGAAAGATACATACGCATGCAACAAAGCCCTTATGTTGCACGTAGTTTCAGCGAGGAAGGTCGACTGTCCAAACTTTATGCATCAACCACTTCAAATGCTCAACTTCTTTTAAGTTAAACAATTTGTACAGGTATGTTCACTTTTAACTTAGTCCTTTCTCTTTCAATGACTACATTCCATCTTCCTAATTTAAGTTTCCATTCTCTCCCTCGCTTACCACATTTGATTTCTAGCCCCTCCTTCAAATCAAATAACTTTCAAGATCAACCCTTTCAGCACACACTTTATAAACACAAGCATATTTCATTTTACAGAGAGATCTTCTTTAACAACTTCTCAATTGACATTCAAAAAGTCTTCCAGGATCTTCTACTCAAGCTATTGTTCATCATACTTTTGGCCTCCTTCCAAGCTTGTTGCTACATCCACTCTCACACTAAGGTTAGTTGCCAACTCTGTTAGAAAAGATATATAATGTATGCAAGTAAAAACATAATTCAATTTTCCTATAAATTTTAAATGGTTGATTTTTGTCATATTTTCCATGACAATTCATAACAAATCTGTCCAATGAAGCCCCACAATCAAAACATTGAAGACTACCACAGGTTGTGTCGTGAGAGAACAAACAAATCTAATGTCAAGAGAAGACAAATTTAGGTGTGTTGTGTTCTTTTCCAGTTTATTCTTCATTGAAACAAATCTACACAATGGATTACAATTGAAATCCATCTTTTTTGTCTTTTCCTTTTTCTACTTCAGATGATAGACACTGATTGTGGAGGAGGCTACAATCCAATGCAAGGGATGATGGATTTTTCATCATTTAAATCAAAGGTATAAATTTCTAAAATTTGGGTTGTATTTCTCAAATTTTAGTCTCTTCAAGGACATTACTATTGGTTACTTCTTTTATGACTTTCAGTTGTTTCTGAATGTTTTTTTCCTTTTTCTTTTCCTCTTGCTATTTTTTGAGTGTGATGTATTGCAGGACCATAAATACAAGAATCGGTTTTGCAACAAAATAGAGCAAAAACTTGGCTTATTAAAAATCAATAAATATGGTGAATTTTGCAAGAAGTAATGTGTTTGTTTTTATCCATGTTCTACAATTCCCTATGATTCTTGTCTTCCACTTGCTTGGCTATCATCTGCATCCCCTAAATCCAATTCTTCATGAAATTGTTAGGTCTTCAAAAGGTCACATGTCTCAATCTGATTCTATAAAGAATTGTGACATTTGCATGGTATTCTTGCTTTGTCTTGTTAGTATATCAAAAACAAGTTCCACTAATGACTTCTTTATCATGTATCTTTTTAAGTTTTTTGTTGATTTTTATTACATGATGTCATGAACAATATATAACTATTTCAATATTCATTCAGGTATCCTGATTTTCCTGTGTTTATCCTATTTTTTTGGCAATCTGAATAATTGAATCTAATGCCATGTCCAGTTCACCATCATCAACAGATAGACTGGAGTTTGGGAGCGACTAGAGCAAAAATGGTGCTTCTCTACCATCCTGCCCTCTCTCAGAGAAGTAGTTGTATTTATTTTATCCTCTCCCATTTCCTGCAAGGTCGAGGAAGAGGAGCTTAGATATTCTTGATCATTTGCTTTATGGAATGCGAAACAAAATTGTTGGGTGTTCCATTAACTTGTTTCTTTATCTCCTTTTCAAGCTCTAATTTTATTACTTTCAAGTTTTCTTAATATAAAAAAGAAATAAAATTAATAAAGAGAAGTTTACAATAAATTATTTCACAATTTCCATAAGATTAACTCGCTTGCCATGATTTCGGTAAAACTTATTATAGGATTTAGTAAACATCCATAATATATCATACCATTGTAACAAATTTATGTTCATTTCACAGTTTAATTTTTTTGTTTTTTTCTCTTTTCCTTGTTCTTAATGCTATTTTTATGATAGTTTTTTGACAATATTATTTGCTATTTAATGTATAGCAGCTGCAGTTGAAGCTGTAAATGCAATGGTTGCCAAAAATTTTCATAGTGAATAGTAGAGAACATCTTCATATGCTAAAATTAATACTTTCTCAGTTTTTTGCCAATATACTGGTGCTTCTACTTTTTAGACCAACTGTCCAAATTCAAGGGATTGACATTACAACAAACCATATATTATTTATTATTTAATGTATAGTAGCTATAGTTGAAGCTGTAAATGCAATGGTTACTAGAGCTATTTTCACAGATGGAACAATATACATCTCAAAATCTTAATATGTTAAACTTCCACTATTCTTGTATGTATTCTCGAGTCCTGTTGACCCATATTGGTCATTCATTGAAGTTAATATAATATTTTTTCTCTTTGGGTCATTTGGTTTAGTTTTCATTTTTTATTCATACAACAAAAAGGTTTTATGCACATTTCAAAAATCATGAGTCAGTCTCGTAAGTTAATTATTGTTTGATATATCTCTGGTAGGCTTTTGGGTTGTTTCTTTCCTTTTTCTTTTTTGTGGGAGGGTTTATTTTGTCTAAATTTACTTATGGAGTTTGACTAGCTTGAGAATTTTCAATTCCTCATAATAAGCATGCATTTGTGTTGTTCATTTAAATGTTGTGGCTAATTGCTTTGAATTCTTGGATAACTTTTAATGCTTAGAAATATGGGTGCTAGATATTGAGGTATATTTTTCTCGATTTTTAACAATATTTGTGGGTGATAGTTAGAAATCGCTTGGAGTTGAGTACAAATGTATGTCAAATACTTGTATGGTCTATTAGATAAAATATTGTGCTTTGCTCATATATATTTCTACACTAAATATTCCCTCTCAGATTTTTACTTATTGTTATCAACTATAAATGAGTTTTATAGTTGTAAATGATTTGTATCACTTCCTAATTATCAAAATTAAAACAAAGTTCACTATATTGTCTTGGGCGTACCTATTGCACCCCACAGGTGCGATTGCTAGTTTAATTTTTCTTTTCTTTTGTATGCAAATCATTTCACTTTCTAAAATTACTAATTTATATATAAAAGCAACCTTTCTTTTGTAATTTTTCTTTTCTTTTGCATGCAAATCATTCACTTTCTAAAATTAAACTGAGTTCTAATTTCAAAAAAGTCACAAAATATTTTGAATAACAAAAAGTTTTGATTTGTAGCTTAATTGAATTGTGTATTGGTCTTTAAATTTGAATTATTAATTAATTAAATCATGAGAATATTTTCAAGACAAAAAAGTGTGATCTCTTAGAAGTAAACTTTAAAAAGAGATGTAACACCCATTTTTTTCCCATATTAGAAATAATCTCAAATATATAATAAAAAATCATTATTATATTTTAATCAATTACATTTTTTTTAATCAATTTGTTACATATAAAGAGTCAGCTATATAGATTATTTTAAATATATATTGTTTATAAGTAAAAAATTACAGCTATACTAATTACTCAAAATTTAACTATATTTTTTAAAAGCACTTTTAAAAACCTTTAATTACTTGCTTGCATGTTGTTTAACACCATGTAAAAGCTATGCAAAATTTAGAATCTGATTATTACTGGAGAGCTAATTAGAACTAACTATGTGAAATCTATGCAAAATTTAAAAACTTAAATGATTATAAGTGTAACAAAATGGGTAAAAGCTAGAGAGAATTTATAAACTAAAATGAACAAATAATTGTAGAAAAATAAGAAAAAATTTATTGTTAGATTTGTGAAATGCAAATGAATCAAAAAAAAGTTCAATTACACCATCAAAAACTTTATGGTACCAACAAACTTTTCCTCCTTCATCACCAAGATTTGGAAAAATTGCTATCCCCATAAATGGGAAAAAAAGTTGCACATTTCAAAATGAATATTGCGTCACTCTCAAGCTTAATTAAAAAACATGCATTCTTTTTCCACTAAAATTTGATTAGGCTTGACAATAAACAAATCAACCGCTAAAAAACTGTCAATAATGCTTCCTTGACTTTAGGACCCAAACAACCTGCATAGAAACGACACTTCCTTGTCAAATTAAGATTCCATTATCACAAACAGAAAAACACCAAACCAGAAACCACAAACTAAAACCATCCAAGATCCTCTACTATTACATCAGTTATTGCTATTGTTGCTAAAACAAAAACTAAAATAAACAATGCTCCTATTTGGTTTTCCTCATCGAGCATTGCTATTGTTGCTCAACACTAAAATGGTTCGATCTGAGAGCAACAAAAGCAAACGAAAAAACACCTAGTTTGATGTTGCAAAGCAAAACCTGTTTTGTATTCTCTTCCAAAAAAAAATCAATCATAAAATGAAACAAACCCAAACCAATCTCCAACAAAATAACCCATTTCATTGCCTTCTACAGTGTGAGATATAGAGGGCTTTTAAAGCAAAATACACACTTGTCATAGAAATGGAATAGCATGATGATAAAAAACAACAGCAACACATCGAGTACACATGTTTACCCTAGGAAACATATTGTGGTGAAACCTCTAAAACAAATGGTGTTGTGCCTTCAAGATATGGCTCAACCATATCTACTGGTGAATCCATATCTGAAACCAAATTTAAGAATATATAAAATGCTTATATTTAGCTCGCAGGTCTGAATGTTGAATCCGTAGAAGACATGCATAAATGGTCTTAGAAAAGTTGCAAAATCTAAAAGTTAGTTTACTTCAGGCGTGTGTAGACTGCGGTCTGTATTCTAATTCCTTTTAAAAGAAAATGTTGCTTGAGTCGAGACTTGAGAATAGGAAAAACTGTGAGACTACTGCAACTAAAAGTCTTAAGGAAAAACGATTAAAGGAATCGACTAAGGTTTATAGATTAAGGTAGGATGATGGAATGATAAGCCGATAAAGACATTTCAACTAGAGTTTTCAAACAAGTAATCCACGCAAGGGATAAAAAAAGTATAGACCGGTTCCTAGTTCATAAATGAGGCAAATCTTGGGTGGAGGATTGCTTGCCCTGACTCATCATGCATATGATGAGTAGGACAATCCAGGTACTCGACTAAGAAAATTGGTTAAACTACGAAAGCCAAGCTGCAACATTAAGTTCACCTATACTATTATAGAAAGGAGAGGAGGTCTGATGCATACCAGAAATATAATATTTTCTTCCCTCTTTAAGCGCAACTTTTTCCTCCCCCTCCAATCCCCGTTGGTTTTGTTGGTCGACTATGACAATACAAAACTGCCCGACTGTAGAGTTAGCTTTGCAAAATCTCCCCGCTCTTCATCATCCTTCGACTCACACAGTTAGAAGATAACATGCTTAAAACAGAGACCAAGAAATGAACTGGTAAAGGAATATTGTCGGACAATAGCATCAAAGTGGCAGGATTACTAAAATGACATAAGAAATTCATATCATCTTTTAAACATGAACTATTAGTACAATATAGCATAAGAACAAATACCTGCGTCTCTGCAAGGGATACGATCTCCTCTCTCTCGGCTTCTCTTTTCCTCTTTTCTTCCTGCTCCTCTTCTTCTCCCCGGCAGATCCCCACGACCTAAACCTTTTCTTCTTTTTATAGGTTCCTTCCCTCCGCCTCTTCATAACGCCTCCACTCTCTATGCCATTAACTCAAACGTCTATTACCTTAAGGACATTAAACGGGCTCATCAGTTACATGATGCCAGTCGATGCCAGCTGCCAGCGCCAATGTTGTCACTATTTGTTTCATTTATTTTCCACTCCTCTGCTAGCCAACTCACCTCCCTCATGCGAACGGGCGTCAATGTCATCTTAAAATGGTTTTTTGTTAACACAAATGATTGCTTCCAATGTAGAAGCCTCTAGGCTTAATTATTAAGTGTAAAGTGACTTGACTAAAAAATAGGTACTTATGCATCTTTCTTTACTTTCATTATGAAAACATAGTTCAAACCTTAACATACCATGAAAGGATCCAACTCTAAGTGTTCTAACTTATGTCTTATAAGTAACATATAAAACTTAAATTGAAAGATAAAATAACATGAAATAATTGTTGAAACTCTCTAATCCCTACTTAGAGATGCAAGATTATGCATACTAATATATCAACAAGGAAATTTGGTCATCTTCAAGGAGACATTATGCACATAACTACACTATTGCAAATGATGATGATCTAAAAAATAATTTATGAAAATTTTAAATTGCTCCATTAGACCAACAAGGATACCCTTACATGAATGATCATGGATAGATTAACAAATATACAATAGATCATGATAGTTTTTTTGAGGGATCTCCTCATTGTAAATGGAATAATTAGAATTACAACAAGAGAAGAAGACTTGGTATAAGTTATCCCCACAAAAGTGTCCATGGATCATGGGACAACCTTTAGAAATATGTATAGGAGCCATGCAATTAAAAATATGCTTAGGCGCTTGTTGAAAATTAATAGCAATAGGTTGAGATTGTGAAGGAAATAAACTTGAATAAATTTATAGATTTGGTTAGGTGAGTGATCAAGAATAATCACTTGCATTATTAACACCATCCACATGTATGTATAACATTATTGTCAATCATACCGAATTTTATGCTTGAGAGCTATGCAAATCTATTTGTGAGGGACACTACCCTTCTAATAGTTACAAAATTGTCATTATATCCTTCATGGAGTCCTCTAGATGGACCTAATGGACAAACATAAGGAAGAATGATCAATTTAGAATTCATTAAAGTTTAAAGCATGCTGTTTATAGGTTTACTCAATCTTGTACATTTGCTAGTGATTCAAGGATTGAAAGAAAGAGTAGTGGAAGTGGTAGCCACATGATTTGTATTGGACTTGATTTCTTTATTAAGGTAGCCCAATAACACTAAGCAATCAATGCACAAATGGTGTATTCACACCAATATACTGTAAGTAAAAAATACAAGTGACAACAATCTCACTTTAATAATCAAATGAAGATAGAATATTGCCTCCATAAACAAGAATGTAAGAGTGTCTATATAGTATGTGTTCCATCTCACCAAAATGCATGGGTAACCATCCATCATATTTTCTTAACTTATATAGGAACAAAAAAATTAGATATATATGGCTCACTTCAAGATAAACTAAGGAATCATTGACACCAATAGTATGATACCCCCCATAATACTAATAAGTGGGAGGTATGATAGATCCATTAAAATTGTGTGTCATCATATAGTACAAGTAAGTGAAGAAGCAACATTAGAAGATGCACAAAACAATACCTGCAACTATAATGGGTATGCAAAAACAAGGCACACCTACATGAATGCAAACAAGGTTGTGATTATAAATAACAAGGCACACACAACATGATGTGCAAGATCTCCACACAAGTACAATATGTGACACTTTATTTTAGTGTGTTTATAAATCAATATGTATTTAGTAGATGCTTACATGTCTAAAAATGACCATATTTGAAAATATAATTATGTAGACGATGTAAGGAAATAGAAGAAAGATTGTAAATCATATAAAAAATATGCACTTTCAAAATAATTACATCCCAAAAGGAGTCCATATGCTAAAGTTATGGCCCTTTAAAATTTATAAAATGAGAATTGCATAGAAAAATCACAAAGAAAACCAATATTATGGGAAAACTAGAAGTCTATATTGGAAATCACTTACATCGTCATGAAGAACATGAAATTATACTCCATTTCAAAAAAAGTCTTTAAAAAAGGAGCCTTTACGAGAAAAAATAAGGCCCCCGTAGTTTGAGTGTAGAAAAAAATCTATCCACAAGGGGGCATAAAAATCTAGTTGAATTTTTGATGTCATTATGACATCACCAACAAATTTGGTAGAACTACTACCAAAAATGGAGGTTTGCTAAATATAGTTATCACTAGTAAAAAAATACCTCTAATAAATATGGATACAAAATGTCGATGCTCTAGATTTAGGGGAGTTGTCACGAAGACCGCCAAAGAGGAAGGTGCCTAAGGTAGCATGTAATAAAATTTTAAACACATTGTCTGTAGGCTCACATATATTGTAAAATTATGAGCAATTTGAGGCTCAAACAAAAGAGCATTGGAAATGGTAGCTGCATGATTTGAATTGGATTTGCATCCATGAATTGGGCTAGTAGCGGTAACATAAGAGGTAGGTAGAATGAGAGGATATACTTTGAGATGAGAAGAAAATAGACCATTAGAAGAAAAAAGGTGAGCGGGTATGGGAGAAGATGCACCTTGAAAGAGTTAGAAGAATCAATCACAATACCAATACCATGTAGAATCTATGTGCCAAATGGTACACCAAACAATAAATTGTGAAGAGATATAACTATTAGCATTAGCAAGCTCTTGAAAAAGTAATTGTCAAGTGAGAGGTAGATCTTTCTTATGGACGCATGCATTGTGATCAAAATTATCATTTTTCTCATCATGATTAGCCTCAATGGAAATATTTTGATCAAAAAATGAGAAAGTGATATGATTTAAGCAAGAACTCATTCATAAAGGTAAATTAATGTTTTGAACAACTCTTGGAATATTCAAACCTTAGAAATATAATTAATTATAGATCAAGGTGGCTTTAATTATGAATCTTTGAAATATAAGAAGTTGAAAGTTAGAAAATCAACAAGTAAAATAAGATGATAAACCCTACTTGGGAGTGTAAGAGTGAAAGGGTTCACCAAAATGAGAAGGATAAAATTACATCATTTTTCTTTTTATTCTCAATATAAAATAATTAAAGAAATAATAAACAAATACCCCAAGAAAATTAGAAGTTGATGTTGAGTGGATAATTCATATATATGCTTAAATAAATGCTTCAAAAAAAATAAAAAAATATGTTACTTGGCTCTAGAAGTTCAATGCATATATGCTATGATAGAGGGTTATAAATGATTTGTCAATGTGTAGGAAACTTAATAATTCTCCAATGAATGCTATTGTATTTATAAAGTCATTTCTTATCATTGCATGTTACTTTTGCACTTGTAGGATTGACCATGTACTTGGGGATTTGACTTGCATAAGTGCATGGCTAATTTGAATGCAAAAATATGACAATATTAAATATTTGAATGTTTTTCTTTAAATTGTCTTCGTAGTTTGAATCTATTTATGTATAAAAACTTGGTTGTGTGGTAAAAAAAATTATTAATGCTTGAGAACCTGTCTCCCTTTAGTTAAACCACTAAGAACACATAGTTAACAACTTTTGAAAATGATTGAAGACAATAGACAAGAATATAGGAGATGATCTAGATAATGATGTTGTAATAAATGTATTAATACATACTATTATGCCAAATAATGTATCTTGAATACTAGTATCAAATGATCTCTAGGTGCATAAAAATGAACTATAGTTAGTTCCTAGATATAGCTCCAAAGGACATGAATGAAATATTTTACACTTTGAGTTGACAAATAATGACTAATTGGAAGAGTTAGAACAACCTTAAATTTAAGTTTATAATTAATATTTCAAAAGTTATTTTCATATAACACACATCTCATATAAGTCATTCAAGCATAAATAATGGATTTGACTTTAGATAGATGATGGATGAATTTGAAGATCAAGATTGGTCCCTAGAAGTGAGTGCAAATGGAAATAGGCACAACTTGGGATATGTGCCACCTTTCAACAAAATATATGATACTTATACAATTATCATTGCATAAAGAATAATCAAGTCAAAATGAATAAAGAACATCACCATTAGACTATTGTAAATGTTAATAAATACTATTAAAAATGATATTTAAATTTGATTAAATCCTTCTCAATATTTCCATATTAAGAATTATTATAAAAATACCTTGGGGTTATGGTCAATCGTAGGACTATATGGTTCTCAAGTTGGAGATCAATGTTCAATTTTTTGCAAGGAGATCTTAGTGCCAACAAGACTTGTTGAAGTGAAGTTCTCACCCTACTAATAGTGTGTGGTAGGCCAATAAAGGCGAGACAATCAAGCTATAAGATCATCATAGGAGTAGGTAATGGAGGAGGAAAGCAAAAGCACTATAGGAATAGGTTATGGAGGAGGGAAGCAAGGACCACTATGGGAATAGGTGATGGAGGAGGAAAATAAGGAGGAATAGAAACAAGATAAAAGGAGAAAACGATTAAGCTATAGAAACAAAAATGAAGAAGATGAAAGTAAGATGTTGACGAAAAATTAATTAAAACAGTATATGCTCTAATATTTTTTTAATTAATCTAAAAATAATTATAAAACTTATAAATAATATAATTTTAATTTTATAAAAAGAAATGAACCAAATCGCACCTCTATTTTTAAATGTTTGTTTTATTTTTCAAGAGTGCGCTCGCTCGAATCCCACGCACAAACGGAAAAGTTTTAAAAATCTCGTCCATATCCGACTAAACGGATAGCTAGTTAGTTTGGCTAGCATGCGTACGAATGATTTAATTTTCCTCGTCATACGCGCGTATTCGACGCTTTTCCCAAGGCACGCCCCGCCGCCTATATTTAGTTTGATAGTACATTTTATCTCAGGAATTTGTCGCTCCAGTGCAAGGTGTGATCGCACGGTAGTTGTTTGCTGTACTTTGTAAGACCAGAAAATCTCCTTCGACGTCAAGAATTCGGCTCCTGCTGCGCCGTCCGGAAATTTTTAAGACCAGAATAACCCATTTTACTAACACCAGGCTTAGCGTGCGGTTTACGAGCATTGAATTGACTGCATTTGTTGGCATTTTGTAATAAATTTTTATCGTGTTACCTTCTCTCTGCAGTCGAAGATAAGGCGTGGACTTCTGATAAAAGTCTTTCACGTTTCTTTTTTGCCCACATAATAAAATCTTTTCTGTGCTTCTTTCTATGTACGCTTTCTTTGTACTTCCTTTTAAGTCCACTTAATGGAGTCTTTTCTGTGCTTTTTATTTTTCTGTGCGTGCAGACAAAAAATATTCAGGTTCCATTAAAGTTCTTGAAAGACAACCATGGCGGCATCGAAGTGCGGCTCACCAATGGGGTAATTTTTTTCTTCCTTTCTTTTTAAGGACATTTTTTCATGTATATTTTTTTTATGGTTTTTTAAAACATCTGTGTCATAATTAGACCAATGTAATATTGTTTCTTTTGTTTGGCACAGATTAGAATAGTCGGGTTAGATCTTGGCTCAATCTCGTTAGGGTTTTTTATGTTAATCGTAGGTTGTTAAAATTTTGGCAATAAGGATTTGGAAGACATAAATAAACAAGATTATGTTTAAAGAAAATTAAATTATATTTATATCTACATTTTGTTGTCTTGTTAGTTTATAATGGAGGAGATGATTTCCTTAAATTGAGATGGCTAACTGTTTCCAAAATTCATTTGGACTCAATAAGCCACATGGTATAACCATTAGAAGGGAGTTGGATTAAATCTTGACAGGGTTTTTCTTGTTAATTCTAGGTTGAAATTGTTAAAATTTTGAGACTAAGGATTTGGAAGACACAAATGAATAGAACAATATTAAAGAAAATTATTTCATATTAAGATCTACATCTTGTTGTCTTGTTAGTCTACAATGAAGGAGCTGGTTTCTTGAAATTGACATTGCTAATTATTTCTAAAATATATTTGAACTCAATAATTCACATGCTATAGCTATTACAAAGGAGGTTGTTTACTGTAGCTATGACAACTCTACTGTTGAAAGATTGACTGCTGTCAACATAACATTGAATATCCAACACCCCTTTAATGTTAGGGGTTACATAAAATGACTCATAACATAAAAACCATTAATATCTAATGGGATGAAATTTCTAGATTATAATTGTGTGATATTTTAAAAAAAAATTTTAATCCAAAAATTTCACACAGTTATAATCCAAAAATTTCATCACATTATTATTATGGACTGTGAAAACTTCATCTTGTTAATAATATCTAGTGGTTCTAAGTGATCAGAATTTCAAAACAACCTACCCTAAATCCAAACTTTGGTTCTTACACCCACATGTCTGCCACTTTAGATTGTACAACAATCTATTTGATATAATCATCTGTGAGTGTCCCTATGGTAGCCTCTCCATCTCATCAAGTTGCATTAGTAATCAGCCTCTGCAATCACTAAGTAGACTAGCTAATGGTACTTATTACTGATTTCACTATTTTTGTATGATAAAACTTTAGGTCTTGGCATAAAGCTTGGTTAGGTACCTATTTATAGTTGTTTACAATCACCACCATTTCTATAAGTCTTTTAGCATCTAATATTGCGCTTTCTCGAGTGATCACAAGGTTGAAGATTCATCTAATATTGCGCTTTCTTGAGTGATCACAAGGTTGAAGATTCATCTAATATTGTGCTTTCTTGACTGATTTCTTTGCTTTCCTTTTGCCCGATATAGCCAAAGTTGAAGATTCATGGTTTATGGTCTTCTAAACTTTATGACACCTTTTTCTGCACCTACTAGAACTTTGCTGCACTATTCTGATTTGTTTCTCTTCTTTGAACACCACAAATCAATACTCTTTTCATCAAAATCATGATCATTGACATTTAACATAACTCAAAAGGATATTAGGAGTTATTCTTATTCATCACATTCACCAAACACAACATTTAACTCACGAAAAGAAACTTTATACCACTATTCGCTTCTGGACCTCACCTTTCACTAATGACATATAACAAGACAACCACTTATAATTTTTTTAAAAATCACAGATCCTGTAAAACTATTTTTTGCTTTCCTTAAGATTACATTAATAGACCACATAAACTCAAATGTTTATTTTCTAATATCTTTGAAATATAGGAATAATATGACTATTTTCAAGCCAATCATCATCCATGACATAACATACCTTTCATGAAGTCTATGTAATGTCCCCAAATTTGGAAAACCCCTAAATCTGCCCTAATATATCAATTTCAAATAATCAATTTGGTTTTGGGAATATCTATAACTTGATTAGGTCCCTGCATGATACAATTAAAAAATATTTACAAGATAATGTTATATGATGCTCCCATTTGAATATGTAAAGGAAACAAGGAAAGTAAGATTAGTGATACAACCACCCGTTTAAGACCCATAAATAGGTTAGTAAACATCTACTTTTAGGTTTCTAATTCATTCTTACTAGAGCAAAATGGTTTGATAGGGTACCCAAGAGACCCTCTACCCTAGGCCCAAGAGCAGGTGCTTCACCCCTCTTGGCCCCATGTGGCCTCTTGCCATCCATATGGGGTGGTGTGCCTAGTGAGGCATCCTATCACCGTCTCCCCTTATTAGAACCATTTCGCTTCTTCTCATGACTTGATTAATCACCAGGAAAGGAGGTTGGGGGTGCAACTACAGCAGGGTGTCCTGGAAATCACTCCTTCTAAGCCCAAGAGCGGCCTCCTATGCCCCCTTGGCCCACACGTGGCAGGCCTCAGCCATCTACCATGGGGTGGTGTACTTAGTAGATGATCCCAACGCCGTATCCCCTCCTCGTAGGCCCACAATTCCCTCATCATGGCTGGTTTCATAATGCAGTTACATATTCTGTCCTTACATACAGATCAGTAATATATCTTTTATGCCATATTTGGCAATATATGATAATTCAGATGTATGCAAATACACAGAGCTGCTATTATCATGACTAATAATATATATATATATATATATATATAACTGCATACCATAGTAAAATACAACATACTACAAGAATAATAAACATGAATCACAGAATATATATCTGCATACCATAGTTAGATAAAGCCTATCAGAGGAATAATAAATATAAATTATTAAATAGCCAAACATAAAATAACTATGATAGACATACCACAATTTGCTGTTATTCCTGATGATCAGATTTTGAGACAATATCTTCTATTAACTGATTCTTTGTTAGGAATATATATTCCTCTTTACTATCGATTATCTCGTACTAACCGGTTGGCTGCTATACTCACAAGGATATCAGAAATTCTGGTTTCTTTTTCCCTCCTAATATCTGATCTTCAACTGCTATATCCCTCCCCACTAGATGCACTCCATACCTTCATATATCTGTTGAGGGGGCTTGGTGTGAGAGGTTGTCTCATTTCATTCATATCCCTTTCAACTTAACTATCATTAACTAATTCCTGCTTTGGTCGGTTGATTGTCTTTCTTAAAGCAGAAACTATTATTAAATGTTGCAGAAGTTTACAATCATTTGTTTGTTAACTAACAGGCCTGTGTACATTCCTTTGAATTGCCTAAGCAATGGGTGACTGTAGTAAGGATTTGAGGCACCAACAACTTCATAATACCAGCGAGATAATAGAACGCAGCTACTGGAGTACGATGGTTACTGCCAAGCTCACGTCAGATCTCCACAGCCAATATATAGGTGCCGAAAGAATGAATACTGGCGTATAATATTTAAACCTTCGATCACAGACAAGACAAATGAGGATAGCGGCTTCAGAAGGGACAAACCTTCGATAGACTAAAAGCGCTGATCATATATTGACGTTGCCTTTATTTGCCCATAGCCTCTCCCGAAATGTATATAGCATTTGATTATAATCGTTTCACAAATGGAATGGCCTCGAAATCTACCAGAGATAGTATACGAATGACTTGTAACATATATTGCCGTATAATCTCCATTTAAATTGGGAACCCAATAGAAATATATCGATGCCTTTGAGATATTCAACGTTAAGCTATGTAGTGATGTAAGATATTCGACACTAATATTAATCGTTGCTTATGCAAATAGTTATTGCTGCTAGTCTCTTTAATGTATATTTGTATTAATTATTATATGTTTCCTTATTTAATATATATATATATTTTTTTTTGTTACAACAGGGTGTCCCGCGGCCCCCCGCCCAGCGTCACCTAGAGGCGAGCGGGGGGGCGAGACTAGTCCCTTCGAGTGTTTGCAGCGCCGGCCACCGCATCCTTATTTAATATATTTATTCTTATATTAGTTTTATATATATTTAATATTCATAATATTATATTATTATAATTGTAATAATATTATATCATTAGTATCTATATTTTAATGTTGTAATTTGGGGACATGACAGTCTAAATGAACATTAGATGTTTCACCTTTTGAAATCACTTCAACACTTTACATCTTTCTAGAAAAATCACATCGTACACCTTATACACTTCAATAATTTATCAATATTTTTGTGCCATACATGACTTTGGCTTTAGAAAAGAAGCTTACTTTCCACACATCTTTAATTCCAGTTTTCATTCTTTTTCTTAGCATAAAAATATAGGTCATAGCTCTACTCACATATAGCTGGAAACAAAATAGAAAAACAGTTGCATTGAATTTCTCACATACTGCCTACGTTTTTGTAGGTTTAAGAAAGCGAAACCAATCTTTGCAGATCATGCCTTTTACCACTACAACAGTACTTCCAATTTATTTTTAATCTTTGGCTTTGATCTTTCAGCTCATAGATCTATTCTTCACGGCTTACAGTTGACACTACATAGCTTGTAACCCACTCTTGGCATCCAAACACCTCACTCATAGTCCACACAACTTAGAGATTTTCAGATTGCTCCTACACTTCCTAAGATTTCTTTTCACAAGAATCCAATTTTGATACCATGTTAAAATATTGGAAACAAGCATCTAGAAGACGTAAATGTACAAGACCATGCTCAAAGGAGAACTATATATATTTAGACCTACATCACATTGTCTAGTTGGTTTACAATCAAGGGAGTGATCTCCTTAAATTGATGTGGATAACTATTTCTAGAATGTATTTGGACTCAATAATCCACATGCTATAACTACTAGCATGATGGTCCTTTCTATTGTAGCTATGCCAACTTTACTATTGAAATATTGATTGCCTTCAATCACTAACATTAAATATCTAACATAAATTAGGGCTTCCATTGGGATTTGGTTGTTTTTTTTTACACTATATTTTGAGGTGAGTCATAGAGGTTGCTTTGTTTGTGTAAGGACTTAGAAGGCCTATGCTTTTATAGTGAAAAAGAAGGGTTCACGATTTGTTACAAGATAGTGAGTTTCCTATTTGTTGGTGTCTTATTCTATTGTTTCATGGAGCGCCCTTAAAAAAATGTTGGGGTTTTATCATAATGCAAATCTTGAGTGTATTTACTATTGACGATCTTACATGTTTAGAGGTGTATGCTTGATGTTGGCAATTGTAAATTTGTGTCATTTTTTGCTGCCTCATCTTAATGACTATTTATTTCAAACTATCTAGTTTTCCTATTGAAATTCCTTTGAAAAGTAGTCTATTGAGTACTAGATAATTTGAAGTGTTGTGGGTTAGACATTTGGGAATTATCGTACTTGGACTTAATCGGGTGTTTGTTAGTATGGATTTCTAGACTGTAAAATTTTGGTAGATGTGTGGGGTTCTAAATCATTGGTTTATGACATGCTTGATTAAATAAAACCATTAGAATGCCACTAAACTATTCTACCTCAAATTTATTTATTTTTATTGTAAATGTGTTTGTGTTATGAATTTTTTAGGTGAGAGTACACAATTTACGAATAAATACATCTTGCAAGTATGTGTCCTTGAGCAGTATGTACTCGGGTTTCCAATTTTTTGGTACATTGTTTGTAAAATGCTTGAGTAAATAAAAGAACTAGAATGTCACTAAACTACTGCACTTAAACTTCATTTTTAATTGCAAATGTGGTCATGCTATGACTATTTAAAGTGAGGACATGCAATTTGTTAGCATTTTAATTTGCAATGCAACACAAAATGGAATAGATGCATAGTAGGATTGCTCTTCAAATTAGAAGGGGAAGCTCCTTGCAAAACAAAAGCTAACCTTCTCTACATAATATGTATTTTCTATTTAATCTTTATAGAGTATTTTGGAGTGATTTGAATATGCAATACAAACTAACTAGATGCAAAATCCTCTTCTTTTCCCTTTACCTAGAGCACAAGGCGATTTTTCTTAATAGCATGAGACAAGATATTTTGGGTTTATTGATTGAAAGAAATCCTCATAGCTACATGCTTGCATTGTTTAGTTAAATGCAAAGATTGAGCAATGCAAGTGCACATATGTATTGAATAGGATAAAACACATAACATGAAAATAATGGTAAATTAAATAGACACAATACAAAGACATTATCTCTACCTTCAAGCCAACTGCAATACTAAGCTTGCAAACATGCCAAAGCAATTAACTCTCAACACACATAACGAGATATTTCTGTAGACATTAAAAACAAGGTAGGCATAATAAGTTTGTTGAGTGAATAATGAATTTTGCATAACAATAACACTTGGTGAACAATACTTTTAGCAATTTGTAGGCTTGACAATTACCATTAGTAAATCTAAGTGCTAAATGCTTATAAATCTTTTGTATGAAAATAAATAAAAATCTAAATGCTACTTCCACTCTAAGAATAACCTGTTGCATAAAATGCAGTTTTTATTACAAAATCCTATCCTATCATATTGAAATGAAAAACATGCAACCTCTAGTTAAGTTATAGATTGAATTTATTGCAAACAATGACTTGATGTTCACATCTCTCACATGAGGGGAGATCTATAGATAGATGATTTAAAAATAGTTGACTATAGGCTATAAATAACAAACACAAAAAATAGTGGAAAGCTTACAATAGCATAGACTCTTCTTGTATAAATGGTGATGACTAAAAATAGGGTGCACATGTTGAAAATAGTCTTGTTGAAAGGCAGCTTTGGATACTTTGATGATTCAACATCTTTTCTTTTGATTATGGCTAACCCTCTAAAGACATCTTAAAAAACTCTAAAATTTACTTTGATGTTTTGGACCCCTTTGATAGGCGCATACTTTTGCTTCACACACATCAATACACTATAAAATAGACTTTAAACTTGCACTTTTGATTTCCTTGTATAGGTGTGCAGTTCATCACTAGGTGCACATTTGTGAACATAATTTTTGAAATTTGAAATATACCTTTGGTGAGGTGTACACTTGCACCCTAGATGGACACCTAATAAAATATGTCTTGAACATTTGATTTTTCCTTTATTGAGGTGTGTTGTAGCCCCCTAGATGGACACCTAATAAAATATGTCTTGAACATTTGATTTTTCCTTTATTGAGGTGTGTTGTAGCCCCCTAGATGTGCACTTGTATATTGAATTCAAACTTGGCATTTAATTTTTTTTTTGAATAGATGCATCCTTTTTCCCCAAGTGTGCACCTATATATTGAAATCCATATTACTATTTTCCCTTTGTAATGCATGCCTACTACTTTTCATGCGCCCTTGATAATAGCTGCTTGAATGCATGAATTTACCCTTTGTAAGGAAGACACCTTTGCATTAGGCATAAATTTGCTAACAAGAAGCCTTGATTAACTTTATTTTTCAAACCATCACCATGCTTCAGTGTAGTGCATGCCTAGACATCAAGCGTGCATCTATTAATTGGCTCCTTTTCATTGGTCGAGTGTGTTTTCCTTTTGACATGTGTGCCTAGGATAGGGCAATTGGAAATTAGTTTTTCACAATAAAGTTTTCTCATTGATAGGTGCATGCTTCACTACGATATATGTGCCTATATATAGGCATTTAATGCTAAAAATAAACTACTTATGTTGTATAGTGTGTCTCTACCCCCTACTTGTGCATCTTTGTATGGGCTTTTATTTTTCTTTGTCCTTACATATTTGTTCTTTTGTCAGGAACACACTTAGAAGTCTCACACACACCAATGAATGATACTTTTTTGTACTTAGGTGTGTCTCATTACAATGGATGCATGTCTCAATATGGTAGACTTTTTTGTTTGATACTCAACTACTCCATTTACAAGTGCGCCCCAAATCACCAAGCATGCACCTTTATGTAGCCTATGAACTTTTGATTGTTGAAAGTAAGTTGTTTTGACAAAGTGTGCCCTTTTGTTTAGATACACACATTTGAATGTTATTCACGAGTCTTTTTTTCCATGCCTTGAAATGATTTTAGTCTTTTGTTAAGTGCATGCCACAACTCTAGACACACACTTGATAATGGATATCTAAAATTTGGGTTTTCCCCTTTTTTGTTTCATTTTCCACTCTAGGTGTGCACTTAATCACCATTTTATGCCTCTTTTGAATTGGATTCTTCCTTCCCAAAGGTGTTCCCTTGAAGAAATTTTGACCTTGTAACTTGATTCTATCAAGTGCATATGATCCAAGGACCTCTATTCTTTTGCCATGTTGGATAACTTCAAGATCATTGTTTCATGGTCTTGTGAACATTTATGTAAATATTTAAGACAAAAAAGACTTAACAAGACCTGATCATGACTTATACTTGTGAAAAAAATAGATGTTAGCTTTAAACTTAACACAATACAAAAATTTCTAATGGGTACAACATAATTTATGAATAAATACATCTTGCAAGTATGTATCCTTGACTGATATGCCAATGTCTAACTTATAGCATTTAGGGATCATATTGATTTGTAGAAATACAATCAATGTTTATTACAATGTTTATAAGGTATGTAATTGTTGCAATGTTTATAAAGTATGTAATTATTGCAATGTTTGGTGTGTAATCTCTTGCAATGTTCAAATACACTCATGCTCTTTGTTGCAATATTTGAATTTATGGCAATGTCTGAGGAAATTTTATAGTACAAGCAAATGCTTAATTTTAATCACCACATCCAACAAAAATTTAAATTCTTTTCGCTTTAAAATGTGCACAAGTCATTTATAAAATATAATTTTTTTATGTTGGTTGACTTTTGATGCTCTTGAAAGTGTGAATACTTACGTACCTAGTAATGTAATGTGAGTTTTATGTTTGTAAGTTTCTCCAACTTGTGAGATCAAGTCTTAACCAATTCAGCATCTATTGATTGAGGATCTTGTTCAAAGATAATTTTTGTTACTACCTATCATTTGTTTTAGCAAATATTGTGTTTGAATGTCTTTATTTGTATGGCAGAAATAACTTAATAGTCATCATTAGGAGGCCACCCATGGAGAGTTTCTGGCTTATTCAAACATTCCAAGCTTTGTTTTTCAACAATAAAGTTAAGATGTATTGCTTGTTTAAAGCTATATTTTTATTAATGGGTTGCCTTCTTTTTATGTGTTGTGATACTTATAACTAGTAGGGTTCTTGACATAGTTGAAAAATAAGCTGTTGTTGCTTTTACAATAGGTAATCCTCTTGGCAGCTATTT
>VDFB02271358.1:579667369-579816827 GCA_007258455.2 Sequoia sempervirens | reverse complement strand
TGAGGGTTTAAGGTTGAGGGTAGATGGTTGAGGGTATTGGGTTGGGGATTAGGGTTGAGGGTCCAATGTATAGGGTACAAGGGTTCAAGGATTAGGGTTTAAGGGTTGAGGGATTAAGGGTCAAGAGGTTGAGGGATTAGAATTAGAGAGTTTACTACCAGTGGGTTTAAGGGTTAAGGGATTAGGGTTGAGGGTAGGGCAAAAGGATGAGGTAGATGGTAAAGGTTTAAGGGTTTAGGATTTAGGGTTGATGGTTTAGGGTTTAGGGTTGAGTGTTTAAGGTTTTATAGGGTAGAGGGTAGAGAGTAGAGGGTTTAAGGGTTGAGGGTTTAAGGTTGAGGGTAGAGGGTTGAGGGTATTGTTAAACATGCGTAAAACAAATGAGAGGGGGGTGATTCAGTTGTCATTGTTGGCAAGAGACACTGCACAAGTCATTTGGTGTTGTCATTGATGGCAACCCTAGTCTGTAATCCAATCCGCACCTTAGTATTTGCTTACACTAGAAAACAAATTTAAGATATGTGTTAAATATCAAAGCTAAAATAGGGCATCCAACAAAGTTTTGTACATTGGATCATATGTAATTTCTTGTCATCATTTTGTGTTGTGCATCTCAGGGAAGGAATTTTGATGTATGAACTATCTTTTCTATGAATCATCAAGCCTTGTATTGATTTTTGTGCAAGTTAGAAGATCTGGTTTATTGATTTTTAGTCCAATAGTGTATAAAGGTCGACTAGATGAATATAGCATGTTGTGGATATTCAGGGCATAATTATTTAAGGTGTTTCGTGTTTGAGTCATGTTGTTTTGGGTCCTCACTATGTTTTGGCTCACATTGGTTGATTCACATTGATAATTGTTTATGGATTGAGTTGACAGTTTGTGCACATTTTATATTTTTGTTAAAGCCGACATGTAGTTGATGTAATCTCTAGCTGCGGATATATATATATATATATAATTGATTATTCATATCATTTTGGTGTGTGATGCAATATGAAGAGATAGTTAGAAGGAATATAGATCGATTGTGCATAGTTTCACTTGAGCACAAAAAAAATTGGTGTTTCAAATTAAAGTATACAAAGTTTCAAGAATAGAATCAGACAGAATGTGAAGAATGTTGTCAATGTGCTTAACCAGAACTATAATTAGGAATTACCAGGTGCTATCTCATAGTTCATCTAATCTAGTTATCTATCTATGACTGTAACACAGTGAGTTCTTTTGGGTAGTAAGCCTTTTGTATTTGAGCAATGAGCTCTAGGCAGTGTGCCTAAATGCATGTGTATTCCCTATTTGTAAACACTTATTTTGAGTATACTCATATTGTGGATTAGCCTCCACCGTGGTTTTTCCCCTAATAGGGTTTCCACATAAAAAAATCCTTGTTTTATGGTGTTGTGGTTGATTTTCTTGTGTTCTTGCATATTTCTTTTGGTTCAATGCTATAAGTGGTTTAAAGATCAAGTTAATAAAGTTAAATGTTGCAGAACATTGATTCACCCCCCTCTCAGTGTTCCTTGATTCCAACAATTGGTATCAAAGCCTAGTTCCTGAGAAGAATTTTAATAGCTTGGGGAAGATCCAAGAAGGTGATTCAATGGATTCTAGCAATCTTCAACAAAAAAATTTGGTGGCACTAGATGATCTTGATCAATCCAAATCTGAAGTCCAAGAATTGCAAGAAAGCCTCATAAATGCTGAGAAATTCATTCAATCATTAAAGGATCAAATCAATAAGTCCAGGGAAAAGAGAAAGGATCTTTGTGATCATCTCAAGCAGAAAAAGAGTAAAATCATGGAAGATGAACAACTAAGTGAATCCTTGAAGGAAAAGACAGAAGAATGTGAAAAGCTCACTAGAGATAATGTTTTCCTAAAGCATGAGATGGAATCTATTGTAATGAGGATGACCAAGGAGATTGAAGAAAAAAAAAAGAATGAAGAGAACCTTACTCAGTCCTTGAAAGAAAAATCTAAAGAAAACAATGGAATTAATGATGGATTCAATTAGCTGGAGCTTGAATTGTAACAATCCAGAAATAATGAAGAAGAGCTTGAAAGACAAATTGTTATTCTCAGGGATGAACTTGATATTGCAAATGAATACAAGGAGAAGCTCAAGATTAGCTCAGCTAAGTTTGATGAACTGATTCAAAGCTAGAAGATTGGAGGTGACAAGCAAGATCTTGGATATGAGAAAGGAGAAAGCATTGGATCTAGTCAAAGGAAATTTAGGCAAGGAAATCAGACGAAAAAAGCTAGAAGGTATCCAATAAGACAACCCAATGCTCAAAAGTTCAATGGATACTATTTTGTTTGCAATAAATTTGGTCATATGGCTGCTCAATGTAGAAATAGAATGAATCCAAGTGGTCCATCATTCTTCGGTCAGTGTTTCAATTGCAATAAGCATGGTCAGAAGTCAATTGAGTGCAGAAATATGACAAACAACTTTTTCAATAGAAATGTCAAATGTTATGCCTGCAACAGATTTGGCCATATTGCTAACCAGTGCAGATCAAGAGGACATCAATGGAATAACTATTCTAGACAAAGAAATGTTGTGTGCTATAATTGCAACAAATCCAGTCACACTGTAAGATTATGTAGAAGTAGGAAGGGTTCGGTAAACAAAGAGAAAAATATGCAAAAGGAAGATAAGGGAAAAGGAAAAGTTACTATGGATGAGATCAAGAATCAAATGAAGAAGACATGGGTGAAGCAAAGTGCTTCTGATGTAGGAAATGACTTAGCACTAGAATCTGGTACTGAAAATTCCTCTGGGAATTAGTTTAAGGTCTCTAGCCTAGGGGGAGCTCCCAAGAAAATCTCTTACCCCCTACTGGTAGTTGGTACCATAATGTGGAAAATTGTAACAATTGCATTAATGATCTACAAATGTTTTGGGAACTATTGTCGAGGAAATTTATGCAAAATTGAAGGTCCACAGAATAATTTTCTTTCACAGACTATGAGAACAAGGTGTTTGGAAGATTTAGGGAAAAAGCATTTATTGCAATAAAAAGTTAGGTTTGTGAATGATATAAAGGTTAATTTTATTCCTCATCTATCACATTGCATTTCAAGAAGAAGTTTGGAGAGCTCTACAAGTGAATTTTGGCGAGATACAAGTCTAAAGGCAATTTAGTGAAAAAACCCTAATTATGTGAAAGGTATTTATCTGTAAAACTTGTGAACTTGAAATTTCTAAAAATGGTTGCTCCATTACTTGTCAATATTAGGGATAGGCCTCGCCCAAAGTTCAAATGGCACCCATTCAAAACCATTGAGACAGAACCATTAGGTGCATTTTTTTTTTTGTATGGTGTTTTGCACATTGAAGATATTAGGGCATATATTCATGCGAATGTTGAGGAATTAGGAAGCTCCTAGTTGTTAAATTTGTATACAAATCACATTGTGGGAGAAGATATCTGTGTAAGGCCTAAATAAGACTTTGGAGGAGAAATTCACACAAATTGTGAAGTTTCCTATGTTCGATGAAAATGAATGGGTTCGATACATACTAAGTTGAGTGCATGCCTAGTTCATGTGGTTAAATCAGCCCTTCAAAATCACAAGAGAAGCTATAAGAATTTTTACTAGTGTGAATTCTTGCTGTGGGTTTCCCGCATTGAAATCTGTGAAGAACCAGACAGTCACTAAAGCAACTAGTTCCATTTTTGACAAGAGAGCCATGACAATTAATGATATCATTGAATTGGATGTAAAGTTTTCCTCTATGGTTATTAGATATAAAATATATCACTCCAGCCGAGATAACTCTATATCTGGTACAACAATCTATGCAGCTTATCAAATGATCAAGGTAAATGCAGAATATGACTTATGTGAGTTACTCCAGAGTCAGCTAATTAAAAATCTTGGTAAAATCAAGAGGGACAAGAAGAACTCTTTCAAGTATGGAAATCTTCGGTTATGTCTATTCTTCTACTTCATGAATGAAGTTCCAGGAGTTGGTAAAGTGTAATGGCAAGGTGACAAACCGGTAGCTATTCAAATCAGAGACATCTTATACAAAATTGGTGATGTATCAATTTGTAAATTTTAGGTGCATTAGATGTTAGCATATAAAATCATATAAACCCAAAGATCCTATCAAGAATAATGAAAACTTAAAAATAAGAACAATTATACCTGTCGTTCATAGAAGTTTCCATGATTCACCTTGATAGTACCTTCTAACTTGTGGATGGTTTCCCTCATATCGAACGTGTGGGAAATTCTTTGACTATGCCTATGTCCTACACAAGCTTTGAAGGATTTAAAATAAATGTCTATGCCTATTCCTATTACAAAATTATTCTAAAATGCCAAATAATTCTACACATAAATCTATCAAAATAACCAAATCTATGTGTGTGTAATCCAAAAATGTGAACAAAATAACATTTTATAGAAAATGCCATTTTGAATGGACGGACGAGATCGACTTTTGACAAAAGCCTAAAATCAGAGGATGAGATTTAATGTGACAATCCCTAATCAGGGTTAGGGAAAAATCATTAAGTGAGTGGTCAAGATGTCATCTAAGAGAGTTGAATCAGTGGTGGAGAATAAATGAGATAATTAATTAGAAAAATAAAGATTTTCAAAAATCAAGAAGATAAAGACTCCCTGATTTGTGAGATTCAAAAAATCAAGAAGATAAGGGTTGAACTGAACATCAGATTTGAAAAATCAAGAATCTGCCCGATTACTTGATTTTTGGAGGAAAGTTACCATTTTGAATTAAATTAATTCAAAATATGGATTTTAGGAGATAATAAATAATTGATTTTCAGATTATTTACTAAAATGAACTGACAGTTAAGAATGTGAAATCATTTTAAATAATTAACTCATTTAAAATGAAAGAAATGTTAAATTAGGTAATTAAATAATTAAGATAATTATTTAATTGAGAGGATATGATTAGTAATTAAATAAATTAATAAATTAATTTAATTATGAGAATTAGTGACATTAAATAAATAAATGAAATTTATTTATTTAATAATCAGGAAGAATAAATGAATAAAGATAATTAAACAAATTTAGAAATTTATTTAATTAGAGGAAGACTTAGACAATTAATGACATATTTAATAACCATGAAGAATAAAAGGACATGAATTAATTAAATAATTATGAATTATTTAATTAATAGTCAAATGTGGACCAAATACATAATTAAATGTCATAATTATGCTATGACGAAAGTGATAAAAATAGAGCTTGTAGACCTTGGTCATTTTTAAGTGTCTACATTTTGCCCCTCTTTGTCATAATGTAGCATGTCACATTGTGACAAAGAAAATAAGTCAGAGCCATGCCCTAGTGAAGGTATAGAGTATCAATGCCCCCTCGGAAAACTTTTCAAATTTTGGGTCAGCAGCAGAAAAATTTGGAAAGGGTTCCGATAAGTCAATTTGATGACCCAAAAAATGATGGCGCAAACGGTTTCAAATTCTGACATGTTTAAGGCAGCCAATGGGGTGGTCAAAGTTGGTCAAAGGATCCTCTAGTAATAACCTAGTTGACAAAGGGGTAAAAGTAAATTCACTTTCACTATTCGCATTGTAATTTCGAGTGCTCAAAGTGAAAAGGACTGCAACAAGGATGGTGATTCTAGTGACAGAGCATCATAGCGAGATCGTGCGGACCTTTAGGTGGTCAGAGGGCTCAGAGCCAATAGTATGTACCCTTAACCCCCTTTGTAATTTTCTTGTTTTGTGTGTCAAAGTTAGGGTTTTAGGGCGAACAACGAATGCACCGGGACTCATATGCGTGCGCGTAAGCCGCATTTGAATTCACGTTCGACACATTTGATGCATTGCAATGCAAGTGCAAGGGTAGTTTAGGGTAGGCCAAGGGTTTGTGACGCATTCACCTTTTTGAGTTGAACTTGAAAGTTAGAATGCCACATTTTTCAATTTGTGACGTAATTGCCTATTTGAGCGACGCATTTCAATGGAGTGATGCATGTGTCATATATCATGATACAAGTGCTCTGATGTGATGCAATTGAGTGACAAAATGACACAATTGACATGCCGTGACTCATTTGAAGTACAACATGATGCAAGTGTAGGCAACGTGACACATTTGACTTTGACTTTTACTAGGGCTAATTTTGATGCTTTTTGAATTTGAAATGCCTTTTGATGATACTAAAAATTGTCTAGAAGGTACTGATGCATTGTTTATCTTTTGTGCAGAGACAACTAGCCCCTATATACATGCGAGAGAGTAGACCATCGACTTTTTGGTTTGCTAATCAACTGACTCCATGGGAGCGATGATGATTGATGTCACTAGGTTTGTTTTATGTTGCCTATATGCCCGCTATTTAGGCAAATAGGGGACTACTGACTGCACTATGTGAGCGATGGCATTCGGAGACATGCTCTTTCCACCTGCCGACAGGAGAGGCCATAGTTACCCTAGAGGATGTCTATCGTATTCTACACCTACCAATCCAAGGAGAGCGGATGGTTTATAACCCTCATCATGGCCATTAGACTTTCACAACTTACTATCAGGATGAGGGAGCAGGACTCGGCATCCAGGGTTACGAGATCTACTGGTAGTTTATGGCGGAGCATTATGCTCATTTTGATGCATTCCTGGCGACACTGATTTGTGAGATATTGATTCCTGACCGTCGCAGACATGGGTTCCCTATTGGCTAGGAGACGTTCTAGTTGGGATGAGGTGGGATAGGACCGTGTATGCCTGGGGCCCTTGTTTATTGGGCACACTCTACCACCAGTTGCTTGAGGTTACCTATAGGAGGACAAAGAGCATTTCTTGTGGTACCACATTGATGATGATATGGGCATGGGAGCACATAGCGATATTTCATCTACCTATTCAAAGATCGTAACTGGTCGAGGGGATGCCCTATGCGTATTACTATGCTGGTGCTCTTCAGCAAACACGGATGGGGGAGACAAGTTGGTGGAGGCACCGGGTTGATACTATGGTGTCCTTCAACTAGACGTCATACAGAAACTATTAGGAGTGGGATGATGAGGTTCACCATCTTAGCCTTTGCCGACAATATCACTACCTGATTGGGACCGGATAGTGTAGAGCCAGCTAATCATAGAGATGTACCTTCCATAGTGTGTCCTGTGACAATTTAGAGAACAGCAGGGTGTACCTGCAGGGATAGCCGAGTATGCTCAGTCTTCTAGAGAGTCAGCTTGGGGGCCAGCGATTCCAGTAGCCTTTGCCGAGTAGCAGATCGATGGGCTAGGAGCCCAGCAGTGGGGATGGAGAGGTCAGATTGTAGATCTTGGGACCATGACCGATTACGACTTATGGTGGTAGGCACATAGACCAGTGCCACTAACAGATCCAGATGGGCCAGCACATATGGACAGGCGGTTAGTTATACCTTGTCTGTCGAGAGTCAAGTGAGGGGGCAGAGACCATGATAGAGGCAGGGGTTGAGGGAGGGATGGAGGTAGGGGGAGGGATGTAGGCCGAGGTGGAGGGCGAGATGGAGGTAGGGACGGAGGCCAGGGTGGAGATGATGGAGATGATGGGGATGATGGAGGATATGGCCGAAGACAGAGGAGGGATGACTAGAGACAGGGCAGGAGAGTGCGACCATGTGTGGCCAGAGTGGCACTAGATGCTACCCTAGAGGTGGCCGAGGAGGGTCAGAGAGGGGAGGAGGAGCAGCCGAGACAGGAGGAGGAGGAGAGATAGGAGGAGCATGTGGCCGAGGTGGAGACCAGATAGGAGGAGGATGTGGATGTATATGTGCCTCAGGACAAGGGAGTCGATGGAGAGGATGTGGCCGAGGATGATGATGATGATGATGATGCCATGGATGAGGCTGAGAAACTCTTGAGATTTAAGAAGGTGGAGAGAGATGAGGAGATACCATCTAGCTCGGCGCTGCCCCATGATGCCACAACCAACCAGAGGGTGGCAGACCTTCAGAGGAGACTAAATGAGAGTATTGCACAAGTCTGAGCACTGTAGTCAGAGCTAGAGGTGGCTCGGGTAGAGCGGGATTAGGTAGTGATATGTCAGTAGGAGTTAGCATAGTGGTGTGTATATTTTCTAGCACTATGTTTAGGGCCATTAGGGGATATAGCTCATGAGCTATCTAGGGTGAGCATTTGGTATGGGAAGTAGAAGACCCTCTACAATCAGGCCATGCCACCTGAGTGATGAGATCCTACACTGTCACGCTCACAGATGAGGACAGGCAGTGGTCAGAGGTCAGAGAGTGGGAGTGGCAGTAGGAGCCATACCAGTGCAGGAGGTTCCACCTCATCAGGGCACACATCAGGACATAGGTCCCACCACTCACACAGGCATACCTTGAGTCATCAATCAAGCCGCAGTCATGGGTCCACTAGTTCAATACAGAGACAACCACTAGTGATAGATCCTTCAGTGTCATAGAGTTAGGTCGTTGTGTCCTCACAAGTGTCTATTACCATGGAGATGATGCCATCAGTTTCAGTTCCATTGGTTGCATAGATAGAGGTTGCCACAGGTCCACCCATTGTCTCAACGCCAGTCACAAATCCTCAACTACCACACTTTTCGCCACAAGGGGATGATGAGAGCCTTTCCTAGGGGCATGTTTGTTGCATATTTGTTTCTATGTTATGACACATTATGTATAGATCATTGAGCCTGCAAGCTTTATTTTTGGGATATCTATTGACTCTATCCTGTGACATTGTATATTTTTGAGATGATGCTATATGATGATGCAGTTTTGATGTTGCCTACATGTGTGTTATGTGATGTTATTTGATTTATGCATTATGATATATGTGTTGTGATGCTTTATGTATGGTGTTGATTTATGATGTATGATGGTACTATTTATATGTCTTGCCATGTATGTCCTACGATGCTTACTTATGATATGATGCCATGATGATGCAATGCTTATTTATATGTTATGTTGATTTTGTGATAATGGTGATAATGATATGCATAATGTACTTATTTGAATGGATGCCATGTTTATGCTAATGTGAATGCGATATGCAATGAAATGTTCTATGATTTAATGCTATGAATGATGTATGTATAGACCTAATGAAATGTTTATATGATCATGTATGCACTTATGTTTTTGTATGTCACAGGATATCATCATGAGATGGACGAGAGAAGATGACCATACCGAAGGAGATGCATGTTAGTTCCTAGACCAAATCCTTCAAAACTTTACCATAGGAATTTAATTATTATTGCTCTTAATCATCATTGGGCAGACTATTGTAATGGCCAACAAACACCATGATAAGACATAGATCAAGGTTTTTAAGGTCGTACCATCACATAAGACAAGTAGTCACAGACAAGGATGATCATGACTCATACTAAGAGCGCAATTTCCCCTAGTCTTTTTATCATAATCAACCACAAACATAAAAGACAAGAAGGAAAATTCATGAAATGTCGTTGCTTATCTAAATCCTATTTCTAGAACATCATTGAGAAACTAGCAACATGATTGCCAAAATACAAAATAGAGCCCTTATCATGATACATCGCTATTTTTTTCAATCCCGAAATTAGGACCTTGCTGAGAAACTAGTAATCATACGTGTCAAAAGTCAAGAAAAACATCATGATACGTCACTAATTCTCTAAATCCTATTGTTGGGATCTCACTAAAAACTAGTAACATGATAATAAAAACCCAAAGACAAGATAAGACAACCATGATACGTCACTGTTTTTCTAAATCCTGTTGCCAGGATCTTGCTGAAAAACTAGTAACATGATGAAAGTCAAAAGACAAGTACCAAGTGTTTGCCAAGTGCATCTGGATACCCATTGTTCTAATGTCAAGATGTCAGGTTTGATGACAATGAGATGTTAGGGTGTCAAAGTTTTGACGATTCCAATGATGATGAATGTCAAAATTTTCCAAATTCAGGAAGGACACATCTTGAATAATGTTGATGTCGAGAGGATTTGATCCCTAAATGTCAAAAGGGATCCCTCGAAATGCCAGGTGATAGTGACGATGACGATGCCTAGGAAGGACACATCCTAAGGCATAAATGATAGAGTTTTTTCTTCAGAAGGATACATCTGAAGAATACTTATGTCAAGAGGAGTGATCCTTAGATGTCAAGAGGATCCCTCAAAATGTCGAATGACGGTGACGATGCCTAGGAAGGACACATATGAAAGCAAACCAAGAGTTGATAGTTTCATAGGTTATGATCATTTGACTTGTTTTGACTGAGTTTGACTTGTGTTGACCATATGTCAATTTGTTTGTCATGTTGATGTGATTGTATGGTTTGAATAAATGATTGCCATACTTTGTTTTAGGAGTTTTCCCATTTGGAAAATGATTTGTCCTGACTTGAAGATTTTTGACATGTGTGCCAGTGTAATGCCATGAACCCTAATGGACTAACCTAGTGTGGCCTCGGGGGCTCATCGACAGATGGCCTTGCCTACGTCATACACTCAGAGACCTCGTAGTTTGACATGACCAATGAATTTTTCTTGATGACCAAAGATTACACCATGATTTTATTTTGACAAACCTAAAAGGACTGATCTAATGTCTTGGGGACTCAAAAAAGAGTCTTGGTTACGTAGAAAATGTGCAGAGACAACGTAGTTCAGACGAATGACGAAGACTAATTGATTAACATGACGTACTTGACAAGAGATGACTATGTGTTTGCATTCTTCAAGCAGTTTGACGTTTTGTTGTGGTTTTCTTCAAGACATTCTTCAGTTTTTAGGTCTTTCTTCAGCACATTTTGTGATGTTTTTTGGTCTTTTTTCAAGACTTTTTGTGATGTTTTTGGTCTTTTTTTAGGACTTTTTGTAATGTTTTTGGTCTTTTTTCAGGACTTCTTATGATTTTTTTGGTCTTTTTCATGACTTTTTGTGATGTTTTTTTCTTTTTTAGGACTTTTTGTGATGTTTTTGTCTTTTTTTAGGACTTTTTGTGATGTTTGTCTTTTTTTAGGACTTTTTGTGATGTTTTTATCTTTTTTCAGGATTTTTTGTGATGTTTTTCTCTTTTTTTTCAGGACTTTTTGTGATGTTTTTGTCTTTTTTAGGACTTTTTGCAGTCGCCCAGACCGTGCGTGATATCCACTATAGTGACATGATAAAAATGTTACCCCTAGTTAGGTCCAAGACTTAGCCAGTTTTAAAGGACATGAAGAAGGGAGATGCATGTGGTACTAGATGGACAGTATAGAGGACTTGATGACAACTGTTTATCAACCATGAGAGGAAGGGTATGATGTCATGGCAGATTTCATGGTGGTGACGGACAATGTATTTTATCCTAGGCCAAGGTAGACAAAGTAATAGTAGATGCCAGAGCAATGATTGATTACACATGGCGCCTATTTTCCAGGTTTTCACTATTGGACGAATCATTTTTCTTTACTATTTTTATCATTTTTCTTATTCTTTTGGTGTTGCCAAGACGCCTATTTGCCAGGTTTTCATCAAGGCAATGATTTTTTACCATTTTTCAATTTTATTTTTTTTGTATTTTACAGCTTTCAACTCAATCTCCTAATGCTATGCATAGAACTTTCAGAGATGCAAACTATTGATATCCTCTATCAGTTGTTCACCATATGGAGTAGCTAGTTGATATGCTCTAGAACCAAAAGAAGATACGATGACATATGGACCTAATCAGTTTGGTTCAAACTTGCCTAGCTTTTCTCTGTCAACCTAGGTCTTAGGGTTCTACATGAGGACCAAGTCGCCAACATCAAATTTCCTTACCATAACCTTCTTGTTGTAACTGTGACAGAGATGGTTCTGATACGCTTGTAGATGGTTCAGGGAATTTTGTCTTCTTTCCTCTAACATCTCCAACTCGTGTAGGCACGACTGTCTATACTCCTCATCATCGGTCAGACCCTTCAAGGAGACTCATAAAGAAGGAATTTCAACCTCAATGGGCAAGACAACCTTAGCTCCAAAGACCAAGGTGAAAGGAGTGGCTCCTGTAGGCATACGAATGCTAGTACGGTAAGCCCATAGAGTAGGGTTGAGTTGTATATGCCAATCATGGCTAGCGTCATTGACATTCTTTTTGTGGATTTTAATAATGGCATTATTTGATGCCTCAGCTTGACCATTTCCTTGTGGGTAATACAGAGATGAAAAATAGTGTTGGATGTGAAATCACTCACATAACTCTTGAATGTCTTGGTTTTTAAACTGATGTCCATTATCAGTGATGATGGATTGTAGAAGGCCATACTGGAAAATTATGTAGTTAAGAATGAACTTGGATATTTTTTTGTCAGTTATGTATGTCAGCAGGATGGCTTCGATCCACTTTGTAAAATACTCTATGGCGGTGATGATGAATTTATGGCCATTGGATGAGGTAGGATGAATCTTTCCCACAAGTTCAAGTCCCCATTAAGCGAAGGTCCAAGGAGAAGTGATCAGCTGAAGTTCCTGTGCTGGAGCGTGGATCAAATCACTGTAAATCTAGCATTGGTGACAAGTCCTGACATATTCTATTGCATCCTTTTCAATGGTTAGCCAATAGTACCCAAGTCTCGTTATCTTCTTGGCTAGAGTAGGACTACTCGAATGAGACCCGCATATACCCTCATGTACTTCACATAAGGTTGTGCATGCTTCGTTAGTGTCAAGACATCTAAGGAGGGTGTCGTCAAAGCTACGATGATAAAGGGTGTCACTGATGATGGCATATCTTGCG
The DNA here is from genome assembly GCA_007258455.2 of Sequoia sempervirens. Taxonomy (NCBI): domain Eukaryota; kingdom Viridiplantae; phylum Streptophyta; class Pinopsida; order Cupressales; family Cupressaceae; genus Sequoia; species Sequoia sempervirens. Next base: position 579,804,091 of record VDFB02271358.1, on the reverse strand, counting down.
GCTTTTCAGATAAAGGACTTCCTCTAGTTATTGGACAGGTTAGGTGGAATTGTTTAAGACTTAAGGTAGTCATAAATATCTTGGTACCAGGGAGAGTCGGGACCAACAACTTTGCAAACCATCTCTGACTCTGGAATGTCATACGTAGGAACCAACAATTGTTCTATTAGGAATTCCAGCTGAGGCATATTGCTTGGAATGTTGAGGAGAGAGCCTATTGTAGCCATGGCATCTGCCGCTTTGTTATGTGCTCTCAGAACTTTTTCAAAAGTCACCTTATGAAAGTAAGTTTGAAAATTGTCAAACATTCATTTTTAGGGCATCAGTTTCTCATCTTTTGTGTCGTATTCATCATTAACTTGGTTGATGACTAACTGAGAATCCCCAAAAAACATGTAATGCTCTGATTTTCTATTTTATTGCCATTCTAAGTCTCGTAACTAGTGCCTCATATTCTGCCACATTATTGGTGCATGGGAAATCTATGTGGAAAGACTTAGGAATGGAGTCTCCTTGAGGGGTGATGAACAAGATTCCTGCCCCCGAGCCATGATTTTTGTGTGATCCATCAAAGTAGAGTTGCCAAGGTGACTTAAGTTCCGTATGGAATATCGACTCGTCAGGAAAATCTACCACTAACGGGTGATCACTTTTTAAAGGTGCGTCCACTAGCTGGTCTACAATGACTTGTCCTTTTATTTCCTTTCTTTCTACATATTGAATATCATATTCACTTAGAATCATGACCCATTTTTCCAGATGTCCCGTTAATGCTACCCGACTTAACAAATATTTGAGGGGGTCGATCTTTGCTACTAGTTGTGTATGATGGCTTAACATATAATGTCTTAGCTTTTGTGCTGCAAAGATCACAGCTAGACAAGCCCATTCAATTAATGTGTAGTTCAATTCATACCTGACCAATGTCCAATTGATATAATATATGGCTCTTTCTTGTTCTTCTTGGTCATTTTGTGCTAGTAATGCCCCCAGTGCTGAATTAGTGGCCGACATGTATAGGATCAATGGTTTTCTATGAATGGGTGGCATGAGGATGGTAGTGACAGTAAGTAGTATTTTATGTGTTGAAAGGCTTTTTAGTATTTATCTGTCCACACAAAGCAGATACCTTTGCGTAGAAGATATTGGAATGGTTGGCATTTATCGGCCAATTGGGCTATGAAGCGCCGAATAGATTGTACCCTACCTTGTAGGGTTCTGAGCTCACTGATTCCTCTAGGTGGAGGCATGTCTATGATGGCTTTTACTTTTGTTGGATCCACCTCAATGCCTCTATGAGAAACTATGTATCCCAAGAGTTTACCTGAAGTCACACCGAAGACACATTTCTTAGGATTTAGCCGAACTTTGTATTCTTCTAGTCTTTTGAAAATTGTGTCTAACACCTTCAAATGATCCTTTCTTGTTACTGATTTTGCCAAAAGGTCTTCTACGTAATCTTCCATTATTTTATGCATCATGTCATGAAAGATTGTAGTCATAGCCCTCTGATATGTGGCGCCTACATTTTTAAGACCAAATGGCATGACATTCCAACAGTATGTACCCAAAGGGCAAGTGAATTTTGTTTTATGTTCGTCTTCGGTGGCAATAAAAATCTGATTATAGCCGGAGAAACCATCCATGAGGGACATCATCTCATAACCTGCTATGAGGTCAATTGTGATATCAATATTCAGTAAAGGAAAGTCATTTTTTTGGGCATGCCTTATTTAGGTCTTTAAAATCAGTGTAAACTCAGATCATTCCATTTGGATTTGTTACTAGCACCAAGTTAGATATCCATTCAGCATAATCAATAGACCGTATGAATCCAACGTCTAGAAGTTTCTTCAACTCAGCCTTGACCAATAGAACGACTTGAGGATGCATTTTGTGTAGCTTCTACTTAACTAGTTTGGCATTAGGCAATAGTGGTACATGGTGCAGAACTAGTTCTGGGTCTAATCCCGACATGTCAACATAGGACCATGCGAAGTTGACTTTACATTCCGCAAAGAATTTGTGAAATTCTGGTCTCTCTTCTTCAGTTAAGGATGCAGCAAAGAGGACCATTTTTGGGATTTTTAGGTGTTGATATGTTGTCTTCTATGGTGTCCTCTATGAGCATAGCTGATTTCTCTTGTGTTACGGGAAGAAAGTCCAGTCCTCCATCATTGGGCACCTCAGAGAGGTTTTCACCTGCAAATATGTCCTTTGTTTTTACTTTTTTGTCGTCAGAAGGTGTCTTTCGATTTTCGCCTAAAGACGTTTCATTTTTTATTTTATTTTTATTTTTAATTTTAATTTTGCGACTGGAGGACGGAGCAGTCTCGCCAAAGTAGGCTGCACAATCTAGATCAATGGTGAATCCTACCTTGTGATCACCACTGGGTATTCCCTCACATAATCCCATAAACTCTGCAATTTCCTCATCATTCTGAAAGGTGTCTAGGACTGGCGGGCCTTGTTGGTCCCAATCAACTAGTTGAGGATAAACTAGGGAAATTCCATCGCCAATATTGGTGAATTGAGGGGAGGATGCGGAAAGCATACAAACGGATTCATTGATATTGTAGATGAGATTATCATCATCCAACTCCACATCAGACTCTATCCAATATTCCCCTTCACTAGTCTTATATTCATTGTCAAAATAAGGGGTGAAGGAATTAGAGCCATGGTTGTCAGTGTCGTGTGGTACTTCAAATGGATTGGACTTATGGGATTTAGATGGTGGGGTTTGTATGTCATGGGGAATGGTAATGGGACTGTGGCTATTTGGTGCCTGATCAATTTTAAATGTTTTCCAAAATCTTTGTTCAGAGGTCAATTCTCCATCTTCAAGGAACAAATCATCGAGGCAGTAGTCACTTAAGGATCGTTCAGAGCCAAATTCCCACTCATGAGAGTTGATTTTAGTGAGGGGTTCCTTGACATTCTTGACACTTTCTGAAGCATGCACTTGCCCACTTGAAAGCCTAGTGGTACGTCGGTCGTCATTGTCGAGTAATCCATACCCTAATCCAAGATACTTTGGTATTTTGAAAGATTTTATATTGGGTTCTCTTCATCCAGTTTTATTTCTTCCTAGGCCACTAGTTCCATCGTAGCCTTTAGCCTTAATCATGTCATAGCCTTAATCATGTCTCCCCATTTGATGAAAATTGTTTTTGGTGGAACTTAAAAAATTTCTTTGGGTTCCATTCTAAAACATGGCCAACTGTAGACCTTCGGGGACTTGGGTATTATTGTTATGCTATATGTTGTATGTAGTTTGAACTCTTCACAGCCTAGGTCTTGGATCTTGACAGTGGTCTCAGCCTTAGGGTTTTCAAAAGATGGTGGTGTGGTGGAAGACGTGGATGAAGTGGATGTGGAAGATGATGTGAGTGTGGATGGGTCAATGTATTTGGAAGAAGAGGGGCTAGAAGCCTCTCGATTGATAGGCACTCAGTTTGCAAAAATTCCCCTTAGATTGCTGCAATATTGAAAAGGGTCAGGGTCACCATATATGGTGATCTCCGTACCATCAAATGGGAATTTTAAGCATTGGTGATATGTGGATGGAATGACTTTTAAGGCATGAATCCATGGGCAACCGAGCAAGATGTTGTAACATAATTCTAGATCTAGGACCTGGCAGGTTGTATCCACAATGACTAGTCCCACTATGATAGGAAGAGAAATAATGCCTCGTGAAGAGCGTTCTTCATCATCATATGCTTTTATCACTATACTCTTTGTAGGGTCCACGCATGCATCAAAAAATCCTAGATCCTTAACCAGTTTCAAGGAGCATATGTTCAATCCTAATCCGCCATCTACTAAAACTCTTCTAACCTTGTGTTTATGGATGAAAGTTTCAATGTGTAGTGCATCGTTATGGTTAGTCTTAGGTGATGAGTAGTCTTGATCAGAAAAGGTAATGTGGTGAGGCCTAGTGAGATATCCCACCATGGTCTCAAACTAGTTGAAATAAATATCCTTAGGGACTGACGACTCTTGTAGGGTTTTATCTAGTATAGCCTTATGCGTGGGAGAAATGTGAAGCAACTCGAGTATAGAAATTTGCGTGGGAGTTTTTCCAAGCTGTTCGATAAGGTTAAACTGACTCTTGGGTTGCCATTGTTTTGTGGTTGAGGTGGGTTGTGACTATTTAGGAGATGGCCCAGGTATGGTGATTTTAGGTTGTCTAGCAGGAGGTGGACCAGCTATGGTGACCTTGCCACTTTGAGTAGTAGCATTGCATTGGGGTGCTCTCTTAACCATGATGGTGTTGATGTATTCATCATCATTTCAGACATTATTTATAATAGGTCCACCAGAATAGTCATATTTCGCTTGGGCGAAATTGGCTTGATTATTGTTTATCTATGGACTTGATGTGGAAGCACTATTAGAACCATGGTCTTGCAGTGGGTTCTTATGAATGGTATGATCAGAATTAGAGGAAATTTTTTGTCCACCTACCTCAATGATACGACTCTCAATAAGGTCTTGTACCAGGTTTTTCAGTTGTCGACAGGTAGAAGTTTTATGTCCTTTTTCCTGATGATAATCCCAAAATGCATTATCGTCCCACCATGCTAGTTTGAATTGTCCTAGGTCATATGGTTTTGGTTCTTGAAGTGTGATGACGCCATTCTGGAGACATTTCTTGAGGACTTCTTTAATGGGCTCACCCAAGGGAGTGTATGTACGACCCTTGGGGAATTGTCTCATTTGACGGTATTGTCCTTGATTGTTTTGGCCACTTTGGTTGTTTGAAGGGACATTGGTAGGGGGTGTCAATATCGTTGTTGGTTCATTTTGTAGTTGAACCCCTTTGAGGGCCAATACAGGACCCATAGTGTTTACAGCCTTGGCGTCAACAACACCATCATTTGTAACATGTTTATTTTTGACCAAGTACTTGTTTTTGTTAGTGGGAGGATTTGCATTTGTGCTTTTAGGACCATATTTTAGCTCTCCCTTTGCAATGAGGACTTTCTCAATCTAGACACCTTTTTTGACTAGGTCTATGAAGGTTGTGCAACAATGCACTTGCAATGCATATTTTAAGGGTCCTAGAAGTGTTTGAATGAACATGTACACTTTTTCCTTTTTGGGTATGTCGATGTGACACCGACTAGCTAGAATTCTCCATTTTTGAAAGCATGGGATGAATGTCTCACCAGCATCCTCTTGCGTGAGATTGCATAAGCTAGTAATAGAGGTTTCAATGTCAATGTTGTATGCATAATTTTTTATGAATTTTTCTTTAAGCTCATCCCATGTTTGGATATACTTTTGAGTGGAGAACCATTCAAGGGAAGGACCTGCAAGACTTTTAGAAAATAGTCTCATCAAGTACGTTTATTCATAGGCAACGTCCATACAATTGGTTGCAAATTTGCAGACATGTTCGATGGGGTTTGTCTTTCCTTAGTATTTGGTAAAATTAGGTGACACATATCTCGGAGGAAATGGTGGCATGTCTAAGTTCATGTCGAAGGGATATACATTTAGATCATATGACACTTCTGATTTTTTGCCAAATATTTGTATGTTTTCTATGGTCTTCTCTAGACCCATCAGTTTTGCTTGTAAGTGTAACTGAGGATTTCTTTTAGGTTTAAGATTAGGTGTGTTAACAATTCAATGAAGACAAAGAAACCCAAAGACCTATCGACTACAAAGGAAATTAAACAATAAACAGTTATACCTATTAATTGAATTTTCCATGATTACCTCCATAGTACCTTCTACCTTGCTAGTTGACGTGTTGCCCTGAGATTTAACATGCGAACAATATTTGATGAAGTCCTACACCAAGCTTGAAGGATTTGATCAAAGTCCAATGCCTAATGCCTAAATGACTAAGAATGTCTATGCCTAAAGATGTCAAAACTCAATGAAATATGCTAACAATTGCTATGAAAAGTCTAAGTGTGCAAGTGCAAGAGTGTATAATGTGTCTGTCTAATCGAGAAATGAGAGAAAAATGGCTTTTTATAGAAAATGCCATTTCGAATGGACGGGTGAGATCAACTTCTACTCAAGACCTAAAATTAGAGGCTCGGATTAAATCTGAGAATCCCTAATTAGGGTTAGGGAAAAATCATTAATCGAGCGGTCAAGATGCCATCTAAGAAGATCAAATCGGCGGTGGAGAATAAATGAGGAAATTAATTCGAAAATAAAGATTTTTGAAAAAGAAGAAGATAAAGAGTGGACTGAAGATCAGTTTTTGAAGGACCAAAAAACCTGCCCGATCACCTGACTTCCGGAGGAAAGTTACCAATTTGGAATTAAATTAATTCCAAATGTGAATTTTGTGAAATAATAAATAATCAATTTTCAGATTATTTACCAAAATGAGCTAACAGTTCAGAATGAGATGACATTTTAAATAATTTAATTTATTTAAAACGAGAGGAATATTAATTTTGACAATTAAATAATTAGAAATAATTATTTAATTTAGCAGATAAGATTAATTAATTATATAAATTAATCAATTCATTTAATTATGACAGTTAGTGACATATTAAATAAATAAATATAACTTATTTATTTAATAATTAGGAAGAAATAAATACAGAAAGGTAATTAAATAAATTAAGAAATTTATTTAATTAAGGGAAGACCTAGACAATTAATGACGTATTTAATAAATAAATAAAATTTATTCATTTAATAATCATGAAGAATGAAAGGACATGAATTAATTAAATAATTATGAATTATTTAATCAATAATCGAATGTGGATCAAGGACATAATTAAATGTCCCAATTATGCTAGGACGGAAGTGGTAAAAATAGAGCTTGCAAGCCTAGGTCATTTTTAAGTGTCTACAGTAAGGCGTCTATTACAGGGTCATTTATGGTCCCATACATTGGATTGATTGGTATTCCATAGGTCCCCATTTGTTGTGCGTGGATATTGGTGTATTGTGGAGGGATGGATTGTTGTGACATGTATGATGTGTTCGGATTTGTGTGTTGTTGGTATTGAAAGTTTGGATTTGGGGTATGTTGGTGAGTCTGAATATGGGATGAGTATGTTGGGATGTTTCCCCCAGCCATTTGTGTTGATATTTGGGGAATATGGTGACCATGAACATTTTGATGTGTGAATGATGCCATACCTTGTGTGTTTTGACTACCTTGTCCAAATTGTTGGGTTTGTACAAGGGGAATGGCCGTATTTTGTCCTTGGGATTTGATAATATTGGACTGTGTTGATGTGTTAACATTTTGTTGTTGTCCTTGAATGAAGATGCATCGTTTACCTCCCCCAATGAATTTTGTGAGATACCAATGAGAGGATATTATGAAGGTGTATTCATGGTACTAGAAATAGTTTTCAACAAAGGATTTGTATGACTTGATGATGCCCCCATGGCATTTACCATAGTGGTAAAGAGAGGATTGGAATAACTTGCCCACACTGCCGAGGAACCAAAGGTGGTTCGAGTTGATTGTGATGGTGTTGTGGATATTGTGGGCACTATGAAAGATTGTGATCCTCCCATGGATGTAGCGTTTATTGAATTGGAGGTGTTTGGAGTGTTGGAGGTAGCATGCATGGTCATTGTAGCATCAAAAACGGTATTGCTTGTAGTGTTTGGAGGTTGACCACTATTTGACATGTTATGTGCTTTGTTGACATTAGGGTCAAGAGATGTTGATCTCAACGTGTTAATGTCGAATCCATGGGGTAACCTAGCTCCTTGACTTAAGAGTATGGCCAAATATCTATCTCTATCATATAGGACCATTTGTTCCATGAATTGAGAGGCCTCTGGATCTTGTGCTACTACCTCTAGGTTTTCCTCAAGTATTTTTCTGTATTCATCCTTACATAAGAATGGTTCAAAGGGACTATTTGATGAGGATGGTATGGTCGTGAGGGGTTGATTTTTCATGTTGGAAAATGGATCGTCAAAAGTCCAATTTGGGTCATATGTGTGATTGTTGACATAGAAAGTGGAGTCTTGTCCAAAGTTTGCCATTTGTCGTTTCTATTTTTGGAGTCTAGTTTCCAGCATAAAATGAGATTGCTCAAATGAAAAAGACAACTAGATGCAAGGATGACAATATGCAAGGTCTAGGTTCAAAATGACGACTAGGATTAATAGTATTTTTGGATTTTTGGAAATAAAATATGCAAGGTATAAACTAGAATGCAATGTGGAGAAAAGGATATATAAACACTTCTAAGCTCAATATTTATTTTCGATTTTGGCTACTAAAGGACTTATTGAAAATGATAAAGTGACAAGGTCAAAATGACTAGTGAGTTTTCCCAACTAGATTATTGAGTTGGAACAATCTCACAAAAGGGACAACGACTAAAAAAGGGAATGATGATTAAGTCCAAGATAACCTAGTTTCAAAAGAAATGACGTTGCAAATTATGTTGAGATTAACCTAATCCAAAGTATGCAAGGATTAAAACCTAGGGTCAAGCTAATGCCTAATGTATGCAACTAAAAAAAAATGAAGGATCAAGCCTATGGCCAAGAATGCAAACTTATGGTTGAAAATTTTGAGCAATTTCAAATTTGGTTTCTGAAAGAATCCCCTTGGAAACAGTGTTTGACAAAAGATTGACAGAATTTGGACTCAGTTTGGACTTTGTATGAAGATTTTACTTATGTCAGGAAAATGCATCATTTGAGACCTCAAATGCATTGCATGATTGCGAATGTGTTTTGATATAGCAAATGCGGCTCTAAGACTGAAAAATGCGACTGAGTTTTGCAAATGTGGTTCTGTGAGTTTCAGATGTGTCGCGACGTAGATAGATGCAGTGTTTTGAATTGAAAATGTGGTTTAACAAGTCTAATGCGTTGCAAAATTTAGAAAATGCGGTTTGACAGAGCGATTGTGTTTCAAGAGTTGCAACAAAGTTTGCTAAAATTGAGTTTTTTGATGTATTTGGAGCAAATCTGATCTGTCTAATGTTAAATGTTTTATGTAGAAGTTGGAAAATCCAGCAAACACTTGACAAGCACAATGTTTTGAATGTAAGCAAGTGCACATAAGATAAGTACAATCCTAATAGGCCAATAGGCCAAGGGTTTGTATCCTTGGTATAGCCCACCGATATACCCTAGATTGGTGCTAAACACCTTTCCTTCTCGAGAGCGGATAGCTTAGAATTTTGGTGGCATTGGCTCCCCTCCATAGCTCATTAACGTTTTCAAGCACACCAATTTTAGATTCTTGGGTAGTTACTTCCCAAGAAATGCTATCTCTACTCAAGGGGATTAGTAGTGAGTGTCTTCAGGCATGATATTGTACCCTGCACTATACCAAGCAACGGCTGAAAAATGGTTGGCCTCTAAAACAAAAGGTGTTTAGTACGGGCATTCCGTTCGTAGGGCATGATCCATGTGGTGAGAGTCCCCTTTCAGATCCATCTCGTCAAAACCATACGTGTTATTTTTGAGCTTTCCCCAAGAATCCACTTTTATATACCAGCTGGAAGTCCCTCGGGTTCAGGGTGCTACCGGTCTAAGTCATCTTGGGGTGAGTACTTTTTCCCACCAGAATAGGCCCAAGTTCTAGAGTTAGTAACCATTTCTCTTACACCCAGGATCGCCCGAAAGTGCAAGGGGAGAGGATACTTTGATTACTAAGTCGTAAGGGTGTACAACAGAAAAAAAATGGGTATGGTTTTCTAATCACCAAGTTTTCACAAGGTGAGAGCATAATCACCTACCATTTTGCAAACACAAGCAGAAATGAAAGAAAAAGTTTGTTTTATGTGCACCAAAATAAATGTGTACTAATCTAAAAAAGACAAGCACAATGTTTAGTATTCAGTCTTCGACACTCCAACCTGCAAATCACAAGTTAAGATTTTTATCCACTAGTCTTGGACCCACGAAATGCGACCGCCACATGCTACAAACTAAGATTAGTAACACAAAAACCTATGCTAGGAATGCAGAAAATAAAATTAGAATGCTTGGAAAAACTAGAAAGTAAACAAGAAAAGAGCAAAAAAATAGAAAAACCCGAATGCCAAAAAGAAAAAAAAATGCTACCAGGAAAATGCATCACAATAGAACGAATGCATTGCTCTGTGTTGCAAATGTGGCTTGGTAGTTTAGATGTGGCTTTCCAGACTTCGATTGTGGCACATCAAAGCGATTGCGATTTTTGAGCCTACAAATACGTTGGGACGCATCAGATGTGTCACGATAAAAGACAAATGCGGTGTTCTATACCTGTACCTGCAAAAATGACAGAGAACAAAAAAAGACCGTATATAACAATAAAAGAACTATAGAGTCGGGTTCACCAAATGTATCAATGGATAAATTTTAGGTATATTAGATGTTAGCATATAAAATCATATAAACCCAAAGATCCTATCAAGAACAATGAAAACTTAAAAATAAGAACAATTATACCTATCATTCATAGGAGTTTCCATGATTCACCTTGATAGCACCTTCTAACTTGTGGATGGTTGCCCTCAGATCAAACATGTGAGCAATTATGTGACTATGCCTCTGTCCTACACAAGCTTTGAAGGATTTAAAATAAATGTCTATGCCTATGCCTATGACAAAATGATTCTAAAATGCTAAATAAATCTATGCATAAATGTGTCAGAATAACCAAATCTATGTGTGTGTAATCCAAAAATGTGAACAAAATAGCATTTTATAGAAAATGCCATTTTGAATGGATGGATGAGATCGACTTTTGACAAAATCCTAAAATCAGAGGACAAGATCTAATGTGACAATCCCTAATCAGGGTTAGGGAAAAATCATTAAGTGAGTGGTCGAGATGTCACCTGAGAGAGTTGAATCAATGGTGGAGAATAAATGAGATAATTAATTAGAAAAATAAAGATTTTCAAAAATCAAGAAGATAAAGACTGCCTGATTTGTAAGATTCAAAAAATCAAGAAGATAAGAGTTGAACTGAAGATCGGATTTGAAAAATCAAGAATTTGCCTAATTACTTGATTTTTGGAGGAAAGTTACCATTTTGAATTAAATTAATTCAAAATATGAATTTTAGGAGATAATAAATAATTTATTTTTAGATTATTTAATAAAATGAACTGATAATTAAGAATGCGAAATCATTTTAAATAATTAACTCGTTAAAAATGAGAGAAATGTTAAATTAGGTAATTAAATAATTAAGATAATTATGTAATTGAGAGGATATGATTAGTAATTAAATAAATTAATAAATTCATTTAATTATGAGAATTAGTGACATATTAAATAAATAAATTTATTTATTTATTTAATAATTAGGAAGAATAAATGAATAAAGATAATTAAACAAATTTAGAAATTTATTTAATTGGAGGAAGACTAGACAATTAATGACATATTTAATAAATAAATAAAATTTATTTATTTAATAATCATGAAGAATAAAAGGACATGAATTAATTAAATAATTATGAATTATTTAATCAATAGTCGAATATGGACCAAGGAATTAAATGTCATAATTATGCTAGGACGAAAGTGGTAAAAATAGAGCTTGCAGGCCTAGGTCATTTTTAAGTGTTTACAGGTGATAGCAAAGCAAGGAAAATTGCTATCTGGTGTTACTTCAAAATATTTCAAAGTGAAATGCAAGCCAGGGAAAGGATTCCTAAATCTACTGTGGAAAAATATAAGGACACTATTTTCTTCATGGTTAACATTGATGAGTGTTTGATGGAAGTAGTAGAACCTAGAATAGTTTGGATAATGCCTATGGGATATGAGGTTGAAGAACACATTTTGGAGTTGTATGCCCAACACTTGTTGAGTAAACCTTGGGATCCGATAGAAGAAAGGTTTGGTACCTTTGAAGAGAAGGATATGCAAGTGCATACACAACTAAAGAAGCCTATGATAGTCCAGAAAGTGATAAAGGAAGTTGAAGCTTTTGCAAAAAGCATTGGCATATCAATAGAAGCAGTGAGGGAAGCTAGGAAGAAAAGATACCAAGCTAAAGAAGGGGAGCCTACTAGAACTGAGTCAGCTAGTTTGGTAACATCCTTTGCTAGATCTAGATCTACAAGGAGCTCTGTACTTTCATCCAGTCCTACAAAGAAATCAAGCCCAATAAAATATCAATTCCAAACATTTGAAAGAGAAGGAAAGAGGAAGAAGGATAAAAGCACAAGAGTCTATGTTGTAGTTGAAGATGATAAAGAAATTGAATTTGATGAAGAAGTAAGAGAAATCAAGCATAAGGGCTCAAAAGCATCAAAAGTCTCTAAGGACAACCCCTCTGGTGAAGAGAAAGCAAAGAAAAAGGTGAAAACTGATAGATCAGGTATGACTATAGAGGAATTGGAAAAAACTTTAATTAAGGATGGTAATCTCAAACCACTTTTTGAATGGCATGAAACTTTTGATAGTGCTAGTCAGAGAACTCGTGAAGAAGCCATAATAAAATATTTAAATATTTTCAATATGACACTCATAGAAATAATGTCAGAGTTGCCTAAAGGGTTATAAGAAGTCTTAGAAATGAGGAGAGTAAATGCAAGAGCTAAAGATGAACAAATGAAAGAGCACATACTTGTCGATCTGTGTCCGGTAATGTCAATAGAAGAAATGAAGAAAATCCTCAATGATTCTAAAAAGGATTTTAAGAGAAAAAAAAAGGTGGCTAAGCTGATGATTGGGAAGACTAAGAAAGTAGCAAAAGACACTAAGAAAAATCTTAATGCAATTCTGTTGAAGAAAAGATATAACTTTGTTTATGAAGAAATTCATGATGAAGATGTTCCATCTGGTCCATAAATTGAAGAAGTGAAAGAAGACACAATTGAGGACACTCAGAATCCTCTAGATATGCAATATACTAAAATTCCCATGGAGACTAAAGCCCCTAAAGATATGTCACTTGAAGAAATAGAGATTCCCAAAGCCAAGCAAGAATCTATGATTGAAGAAAAGAAGGCCAAGGCAAAGGAAGTTGCTATGGAAGCAAGAGACACTGCAAAGGTAGTAAAGGATTTTTTAGAAGATCAAGATGAGGTGTTTGACCCTGAATTGGTTGAACGTCCTATCAACTTGGCCGCTCTATCTCCTATTCAGAAGTTGAAGGTAGCATCATTTGCTCAGGCCAAGGCAAGGGAGGAGATATTGTAATCTCACATTGAAGACAGTGAGCTACTAAGCCTTGCATCTGATATCTTGGAGAAGATCATGCCCACACATGTCAAGGACTCATCTGATTCTCCCTCCGATTAGCTAAAGAAACTTATTAACTCTATAAGTACTCACTTTGAGTCTCTTGAAAAGTTAGCTGAGGATAAGTTCTAGAAATAATTTGATGCAAACAGGTTCAGTAGATTGAAGTGTATCACTAATGACAAATCCTTATTAGCTACCTATGAAAAGAACATTCAAGGTGCATTATCTGAGGGTGGAAATATCTACAATTCATGCTTATCCTTGTCAAAATTCACTGAGGCCACTAAGAAGAAAATTAAGGAATATGAGAAACAGTTAGCAGATATTTCTCAAGCCTTTGATCCTCTAACCATTTCTATGAGTAAGCAAGAAGGTCAAGTCATATCCTTGCTAGAAAAAATTAAAATTTTGAAGCATGAAAAAGATATAATTGTTGAAAGGGTATGTGAGCTCAAAGGACTAACTGGTCCTAAAATGGAGACAATGCTTAGTGCATTGAAAGAAGCACAAGATGTTATGGGTGCCAGTGATCTAGAAAATATTGAGTCAACACAGATATAATCCTACCTATTGTGTGGTCACATGACTATTTTGGAGAGTCTCAAAAAGGGTTGGGACACTAGTCTAATCCTGTTGAAGAAAAAATTTGCAGACATATTCCAGTCCATGTAAGTTAGAAAAGCTTGTCTATACATATACAATTTTGTATGATTTTTGGTATGCAGATTCCCTCCTTTTCCATTGATGTCAAAGGGGGAGTGTGGTGCAGTGAAAAATGTCATATTCATCTCAGAGGGAGTTGTGAACAATTTTTTTTTGATGTTTTGAGGATTGCGGTGTATTTATGTTGGTACTGATTCCAACACTTAGTCATTTTTCACTAAGTGTTGCCATCAATGCCAAAGGGGGAGATTGTTGGAAAGAGACACTGCATAAGTCATTTGGTGTTGTAATTGATGGAAAACCTAGTTTGTAATCCAATCTGCACCTTAGTATTTGGTTACACTAGAAGACAGATTTAAGATATGTGTTAACTGTCAAAGCTAAAACAGGGCATTTGACAGAGTTGTGTACATTGTATCATATGTAATTTCAAGTCACCATTTTGTGTTTTGGATCTTAGGGAAGGTATTTTGATGTATGAACTATCTTATCTATGAATCATCAAGCCTCGTATTGACTGGTGTGCAAGTTAGAAAATCAGGTTTATTGATTTTTAGTCCAACAGTGCAGAAAGGCCGACTAGATGAATATAGCATGTTGTGAATATTTGAGGCATAATTATTTAAGGTGTTTCATGATTGAGACATGTTGTTTTGGTTCCTCGCTATGTTTTGGTTAACATTGATTGATTTGCATTGATAATTGTTTATGGATTGAGCAGACAGTTTGTGCACATTTTATATTTTTGCTAAAGTTGACATGTAGATGATGCAATCTCTAGTTGTGGATATATATATAATCAATTATTCATATAATTTTGGTGTGTGATGCGATATGAAGTGAGATTTAGAAGGAATATAGATCAATCATGTGTAATTTCACTTGAGTAGAACAAAGATTGGTGTTTTGAATTAAAGAAAACAAATTTTTAAGAGCATAATCAAACAAAAATGTGAAGAATGTTGTCAATGTGCTTAACCAGAACTATAATCAGGCATTAGCATATGCTATCTCATAGTTCATCTACTTCAATTGTCTATCTATGAATATAAGACAGTGAGTCTTCTTTTGGGTAGTAAGCCTTTTGTATTTGAGCAGTGAGTTCTAGGCAGTGTGCTTGAATGCATGTGCATTCCCCATTTGTACACTTATTTTGAGTATACTCATATTGTGGATTAGACTCCACCGTGGTTTTTCCCCTAACAGGGTTTCCACATAAAAAGTCCTTGTGTTATGGTGTTGTGGTTGATTTTCTTTTGTTCTTGCATCTTTCTTTTGGTTCAATTCTATAAGTGGTTTAAAGATCAAGTTAATAAAGTTAAATTTTGGAGAACAATGATTCACCCCCCCTCTTAGTGTTCCTTGATTCCAACAATCACACAAGTTCAAACTAAAAAATTTATCTCTTATCAATTCTTCAACCACATTGTTATGTTATTAAATATGAGCATGAAACACAAATAACAAAAAATAAATCAACACAATGAACACCAAATTTTTACGTTGAAAACCCAATAAGGGAAAAACCATGGTGAGGGTTAAATCCCAATATAAAGACTATAAACTAAATACAAAGGTTCACTTCCCAAAAGAGCACTCACTTTCCAAATACAAATGCTCACTACCTACAAAAAGGACTCACTCTCCAATAGGGAGGCTCACTACCTAACAATACAAAAGAGAACAAAAAGATCTGCCACTATAATTAAAGCACATTCGTAGGATTACAGAAACTGTTATCTCACTGTCTTCAACACAACTCACACACACACTTTTTCTCTTATGATTTGTGGCTTACTTTCATCACTTTGCATCACACTGTCATAAAACTTTTCACAATTCAACTTTCTTTTATACCATTCTCAACCTTAGAAGCATTTACCAAGGTTGGCCACAAAATAACCCATTTCATAAATTCAAATTAGGTTGGAAACTCAAAATTCCCACAGTGGAAAGGAATAACAGTGGACCAATAAAATATTTTCTTGAAACTTCTACATGCTTCCTCAATTAAATTTTATTCTTTGAATGAAGTGTAAACATCAGGTTGGCCAAACCTAATGAAAACAAAAAAGAACATTGATGCACATGCTTCCCAACAAGAAGATGACATGCATACACCTCAATATGCTTCAATATGCATGAGACTTCATCCTAGAATTCTTCAGATACGTCCACAACAAAACAGCATACTTCATACACTGAATACCTTTTACCAGATCATCCAAACTATGCAAACCTGTACTGGAATAAAGAAACATGACTTCCAGATTACCAAACTTCAACCTTCTTTTCCAGAGCATTGAAAATACCTTCATAAGACATATCCCAAATCTGCAAGATCTAAAACAAAGCATAAGAGAACCGCAGAGAAAAACCAGTTCTCCCAGGACACAAAAGACCAACTCTGCTAGAGCAGTTCAAATATCGATGAACGTAACTTTCACACACCATCACACTAGAAGCTAAAACTTAGGATATATCACCACTAAATCTTCATTAAAAATCCTTCAAATCCGTACAAGCATAGGATCAACATAGGAGAAATGCAGAGCACATACTGGAGCACATTTTGAACACTTTCAACGTTTTGACTTCACTTCTTTATTTAATTTTATCAAAAGCACTTGGAAACTCACCAACACAATACATCTGCAACACTAAAAAGATAGTTCCATGTACTCATAGCATCTCAACTATACATGTACAATTTGTAATATAATGAATAGTGTTGACATCAATGACAACATTAATGGCAACACCACCAAACTTGCCCATACCTGCAACAATCTCCCCCTTTTTCATTGATGACAACCATGATGTGAAAAACCATCAAAGACAACATTATCCTTCACAATACCAAGAGCACTATTTTTCACATGACTTTTCTCTCCTCCTTACCTCCAATATCTCCCCCTTTGACATCAATGGAAAAGAACAACTCTAATTACTCCCCCTTAGTAGTACACCCATGCTGCAACAATGAAATCCTTTTCTACTCCCCTTGTGGAGTAGACCCATTTATTAGTCTGGATAAATGAAGAATCTATGAATTCATTGGTCTAATGCACCTTCATGTGCACCTAGTTAGGAGGGCCAATTACCCCCAAAATCTCCCTAAGAATCTCAAAAGTATCCTTTAGAAGAGCCTTAGTAAATATGTCTGCAATTTGTTCCTTTATTGTCACATACTCTAGTTTGACCTCATTCTCCAGCACTATTTCTATCAGAAAATGATACTTGATAGATATGTGCTTCATTCTTGAATGCATATCTGGGTTCTTTGAAATGTTTATTGCACTTGTATTGTCATAAAAAATAGAGATAGGCTCACCACATACCACACCAATGTATTTCAAAGTTTGCTTCATCCACAAAACTTGTGTGTAGAAGGATGTAGCAATATATTTTACCTCTACAATAGATAAAGAAACCGAGTCTTGCTTTTTACTCAACCATGAAACTAATCTTCCACCAAGAAATAAAGCACCACCACTGGTACTCTTCCGATCATCTACACATCCAACCCAATTAGCATCTGTATATGCACTCAGGCTAAAATCATTACTCTTGGGGTACCATAGTCCATAATCTGGTGTACCTTTAAGGTATCTAAATATCCTCTTTACAGCTACAACATGTGCCTCTTTAGGATCTACTTGAAATCTAACAACTAAACACACTATGTGCATAATATCTGGTCTGGTAGCAGTAAGGTACAACAGTCCACCAATCATGGATTTGTATTTGCTTTGACCAGTCTTAGAGAATTCATCATATTTTCTTAGTTTACATTTGGTTACCATAGGAGTACAAACCAATTTAGAATCCTCCATTCCAAACTTCTTCAACAACTATTTTACATACTTAGATTGTGAAATGAATATTCCTTTATCAGTTTGATTCACTTGTAGACCAATGAAGAAATTCAATTCACCAATCGCAGACATCTCAAATTCCTTCTGCATTTCTTCAGCAAAATTTTTACACATGCCATGATTTCCACCAAAAATGATATCATCAACATAAACAACTACAATCAACATCTTATTACCTTGCACTTTGAAGTAGAGGTTGTTGTCAGCAGAACCTTTGTTGAATCCTTGCTTTGTCAGATATTTGTCCAATCTTGCATACCAAGCTTTGGGATCTTTCTTTAGCCCATACAATGCCTTCTTCAACTTACAAACCATGTTCGGTTTATCAAACAACTAAAACCCTTCAGGTTGCTCCATGTACACTTCTTCCTCCAACTTACCATTTAGAAAAGTTGACTTAACATCCATCTGATATACCTTGAAGTCCTTGTGGGTAGAAAATGCCAAAAACATTCTGATAGCTTCCATTCTGGCCATGGGAGAAAATGTTTTTTCAAAATCTATACCTTCAACTTGTGAATATCCTTTGCATACTAGTCTTTCCTTATTCCTTACTACTCCATTTTCATTCAAATTATTCTAAAACACCCATTTTGAGCCAATCAGATTTTTGTTCATAGGCCTAGGGACTATTTCCCATGTCTAATTATTTTTTATCTGCTGCAATTCCTCTTTCATAGCTCTCATCCAACTTTCATCTTCACATGATTCTTTTATAGATTTAGGTTCTTTATTTTAGAAAGTAAACACAAATTTATCTCAACTGCAACTCTACTTCTTGTCTTCATGCCTTCACTCTTATCTCCAATTATCTAATCTTCCAGATGATTCTTTTGTACATATTTAGGAGTCCTAGTAGTAGGTTCTGGTTCATCCTCTTCTTCTTGTTCTTCTACTTTTTCTTCTTCTTCTTTCTCTTCTTCTTCCTTCTCCTTGTTCTCCTTAGGTACATGTCCATAGATAAGATCATTAGGCTCAACTTCACTTATCTCAATAGGTCTTCGTATGTCTTCATCAACTTTCACATTAGCACTTTCAATAATCTTTCTCAACCTCTTGTTAAAAAATTTGTATGCCTTGCTAGTAGTAGAGTATCCAAGAAATATTCCTTCATCACATCTAGCATCAAAATTTCAAAGATTTTCATCATCTCTTTTAATATAGCATCTACTTCCAAATACCTTAAAGTATTTCATAGGAGTCTTACCAATCAATAACTCAAAAGGTGTCTTCTTGTTGTTGTGTCTAATTGAACTCTATTAAGAACATAGAAAGCAGTATGTATTGCTTGTCTCTAATATACATTCAGTACATTTGACTCTTTCATCATAGTTCTAGTAGCTTCATGCATTGTCTTGTTTTTCCTTTCAACTACTCCATTATGCTAAGGGGTTCTCAAAGTAGAAAACTGTCTTTTATGCCATGCTTCTCACAAAATGCATTAAACTCATTAGAAGTGAATTCACCGCCTCTATAAGATCTCAAACACTTCATTTTCAAATTTACTTCATTTTCCACTCTTTCTTTGAATACCTTAAACCCATCCAGGGCCTGATTCTTTTCTCTGAGAAAAGCAACCCATGTCATTCAAGTATAATCATCAATAAGAAACGTAATGTACCTATCTCCATTTAGGCTTCCAGTCCTGCTCAAACCATAGAGATCAGTGTGAATCAACTCCAACATTTTGGTAGTAGAATGTTCTTTTCCCTTAAAGCTAATCTTTTCTATTTCCCTAATTGACAACTTCTACAAATAGTAATAGCAGGTCTTGTGATTCTAGGCAGTCCTCAAACAATCTCCTTAGCACTAATCTTTACTAGGCTATCAAAGTTCACATGTCTCATTCTCTGGTGCCATAACCAACTTTCACTAATTTGAGATACAAGACAATGACCATCAACTCCCTTCAACTGGTATATTTTTCCATGAGTTCTTCTTCTAGCAACAATCATATCTCCATTTCTAGATCCGTTTCTAATTTTACAGGTATTGTTCTGAAACACAAGTTTAAAGCCATTGTTGCACATCTAACCAACACTTAGAAGGTTATGCGTCAAACTATTCACATAATATACATCATCAGTATTGTGTACTCCATCAAAACTAATTGAACCTTTACCACAAATCTTAGCTCCTAAATCATGACCGAACATGACTAAACCACCATCATAATTTTCAAGCTTAGTGAACTTACTCTTATCTCCGGTCATGTGATTTGAACATCCATTATCAATTACCCAATAGCCTTCATCTTGTCTTGCATGAAAAGTGGTAACCAAAGTACCTTCCATCCTATTCTTCTTAACCTTCAGAGCCTTCTTTCTTACACATTTTCTAGAGTTAGTGGATACAGATTTACTTTCCAAAGCTAAGAATAAGCATTCACAATCATCAACCTCATTTTCAAATTCATCATCAAAAATACTTTCCTCTTCCTTAACATAGTACAACTTCTTATACTTCTTATCCTTCCTATCATTATCCTTATAGTCCTTGTTCTTTTTATATGTAGCCCTAATTAAACATCTCAAAGCATAATGACCAATGTTACCACAACTAAAACATTTAAAGGGTAACATACCTTTATATTTTTTGGTACCTTTCTTAAATTTCTTGGTGAAGTTTCCTTCCAATTCTTCATCATCGCTATCCAATTCTTCAATCTTCAAAGCCTTAAATGTTGTTTTTGTCTTCTCTTTTGTCTTGTCATCTTTCCAAAACTTTCTAATCTTGAATGCTTGCAAGGTGCCGAACAACTCTTCCATAGTATACTTCTTAGGATCATACATTTCTTCAATAACAAAGATCTTGTCGTTGTAACATTTCGGTAAAGTAATCAGGATCTTCTTGATTATATCTCCATATGCTAGTTTTCCTCCTTGATTTCTAACTTCATTTGCTGCTAGTTCAGCTCTCTAAAAGAAACTTGTAAATTCTTCACCATCTTCCATCTTCAGGTTCACAAATCTACACTTTGTCACCAACCTCTTTGTCAATTTCATCTTTTCATTTCCTTCATACATGTCTTCCAACTTCTTCCAAACTTCATATGCAGTATCCAAATAATTAACCTTAACTCGCTCATTTTTAGATAATCCACTACAAATCACATACTTCACCTTCTCATTTTATTCATAAGCAGAGATCTCATCTGAAAAATTAACACCACTAGATGGAAGTGTATACTTATTCTCGACAGCCTTCCAGGTCTTCAAACCAAGAGAGATAATATATCCTCTCATCTGTCCCTTCCAATCATTGTAGTCAATTACATCAAACATAGGGATTGCCAACTTGTGCGCCATTGGATCTTCCTTAAGAGGTTAATCTCTACACAAGCAACCAAAAGCTCTAATACCAATTGTTAAATAGGCATAGGACAACTGAGAGGGGGGGTGAATCAGTTGTCACACAAGTTCAAACTAAAAACATTATTTCTTATCAATCCTTCAACCACATTGTTCTATTATTAAATATGTGTATGAAATACAAATAACAGAAAATAAATCAACACAATCAACACTAGATTTTTATGTGGAAAACCCAATAAGGGAAAAACCACAGTGAGGGTTAACTCACAATATAAATATTATAAATTGAATACCAAGGCTCACTTCCCAAAAGAGGACTCACTATCCAAATACAAAGGATTGCTGCCTACAAAAAGGACTTACTATCCAACAGGGAGGCTCACTGCCTATAGATACAAAAGAGAACAAAAATATCCACCACTGCAATTAAAGCACATTTGTAGGATTACAGAAACCCTTATCTCACTGTCTTCAACACAACTCACACACACACTTCTGCTCTTATGATTTGTGTCTTAATTTGGTCACTTTGCATCACACTATCATACAACTCTGCACAATTCAAATTTCTTTTATACCATTCTCAACCTTAGAAGAATTTACCAAGGTTGGCCACAAAATAACCCATTTCATAAATTCAAATTAGCTCAGAAACTCAAAATTCCTACGGTGGAAAGGAATAAGTGTGGACCAATAAAATTATTTTCATGAAACTTATACATGCTTCCTCAATTAAATTATATTCTTTGAATGAAGTGTAAACACCAGGTTGGCCAAACCTAATGAAAAAAAAAAAAGAACATTGATGCACATGCTTCCCAACAAGAAGATGACACATACACCTCAACACGCTTCAATATGCATGAGACTTCATCCTAGAATTCTTTAGATATGTCCGCAGCAAAACAACATACTTCATACACTGAATACCTTTTACCAGATCATCCAAACTATGAAAACCTATACTAGAATAAAGAAACATGACTTCCAGATTAAAAATCTTCAACCTTCTTTGCCAAAGCATGGAAAATACCTTCACAATACATATCCCAGATCCACAAGATCTAAAAAAAATCATTAGAGAACTGTAGAGAAAAACTAGTTCTCTGAGGCCACAGAAGACCAACTCTGCCAAAGCAATTCACATACCAGTGAACGTAACTTTCACACACCATCACATCAGAAGCTAAAAATTAGGAGATATCACCACTAAATCCTCATTAACAAGCCTTCAAATCCGCACAAACATAGGATCAACACAGGAGAAATGCAGAGCACATGCTGGAGCGCATTTTGAACACTTTCAACATTTTGACTTCACTTCTTTATTTAATTTTCTCAAAAGCACTTGGAAACTCACCAACACAACACATTTGCAACACTAAAAGGATAGCTCCATGTACTAACAACATCTCAACAATACATGTACAATCTACAACATCCTAAATAGTGTTGACATCAATGACAACATTAATGACAACACCACCAAACTTGCTCATACCTGCAATAGGTATAGGGTTGGGGCATTTAGGGTTGAGGGTCCAATGTATAGGGTAGAGGGTATAGGGGTTGAGATATTATGGTTTAAGGGTTGAGGAATTAAGGGTCAAGACGGTTGAGGGATTAGGGTAGAGATTTTACTAAGTGGGTTTAAGGGTTTAAGGGTTGATGGATTAGGGTTGAGGGTAGAGGGTAGAGGGTGTAGGGTTTAAGGGTTTAGGGTTTAAGGGTTTAGGGTTTAGGGTTTAGGGTTGAGTTTTTAAGGGTTTATAGGGTAGATGGTAGAGGGTAGAGGGTTTAAGGGTTGAGGTTTTAAGGTTGAGGGTATATGATTGAGGGTATATGGTTGGGCGATTAGGGTTGAGGGCCCAATGTGTAGGGTAGAAGGTATAGGGGTTGAGGGATTAGGGTTTAAGGGTTGATGGATTGAGGGTTGAGAGGGTTGAGGTATTAGGGTAGAGATTTTACTAAGTGATTAAAAGGTTTTAAGGGTTGAAGGATTATGTTTCAAGGTAGAGGATTGAGGGTATAGGGTTAGGGGATTAGGGTTGAGGGTCCAATGTAAAGGGTAGAGTGTATAGGGGTTGAGGGGTTATGGTTTAAGGATTGAGGGTTGAGGGATTAAAGGTTGAGATTTGAGGTTTAATGTATAGGGTAGAGGGTACAACGTAGAGGGTTTAAGGATTTAGGGTTTAAGGGTTGAGGGTAGAGGGTAGAGGGTAGAGGGTAGAGGGTTCAAGGGTTTAGAGTTTAAGGGTTGAGGTTTGAGGGTTTAGGTTTTAGGGTTTAGGAGTGGGAGAGAGATAGGAATGAGTGAGAGAGAGAGAGGGAGTTGAGATAGGGAGAGGGGCTAGGAGGGAATGTTGTATGTTTTTGATATGTGGTTGTCATTGATGCAAACACTATTGGCATTAATGTCTTTAAGGTTGTATATGTCGAGGATATTGAGAAAATTGTAATAAAATAAGTTTTAAGTTGTCAGTAATGTAGTGAAGTTTAGTATGATGGCTAGCTTAGTATGTTGATGATAAGAGGTTGTGGATTAAAAGGTTTATTTTTTAGTATATCTAGTTTATCCAGGTTAAGTTTTAGAGATCCGCATGAAGATTTGATCGAGTTATGAGTATTTGTGTTATGACAGTTATTTTGTTGCTTCAGTTGGTGTTCCTGAAAGAAGATGATGTGATTATAGTAAGTTGAGTTGTTGCAGATGTTTCTGTAGTGATTCATGATGATTTTGGATGTTTCTAGATCATGCTCTATCTGTGTTGTTCATCTGCATTGATTGTTGTGCTAGCGATTGGTGATTTTCTTTTGTGAGTTCATATTTTCCATGATCATGGCTGACAAGGTGATTGTAGCATGTTGTGGATCTTCAAGGCATAATTGTTTGAGGTGTTTCATGTTTGAGGATTTTTTTTTGGGTCCTTACTATGTTATGGCTAGCATTGGTTGATTCACATTGATAATTGTTTATTGTTTGGGATGACAGTTTGTACACATTTTATATTTCATTAAAGCTAACATGTAGTTGATGTAATCTCTAGTTGTGGATATATATGATTGATTGTTTATACCATTTGAAGACATGGTGTCTGCGAATGATGTGTGAGTGTTGTGCATGAATTATGTTCTTATTTTTTGAAGATATAGGTAGAGTGTGAAGAAGAGTGAGCAAGTGTTTATGTGCTTAACCGGAACTGTAATCAGGCATTAGCATATGCTATTTTCTTAGTTCAAAATCTTATGGATGTAATCCGAATGTTTTTGTAAGATAGTGTGTCTTCCTTTAGGCAGTAAGCCTTTTTGTATTTGAGTAGTGAGCTCTAGACAGTGTTCCTGAATGCATGTGCATTCCCCATTTGTAATTCTTTTATACTTTTAACAGAGTATAATCTTGTGGAATAACCTCCACTGTGGTTTTTCCCCTAACAGGGTTTCCACGTAAAAAATTATTTTTGTTATGTGTGTTTCTGATGTGGTGATGGTTTATGCTTTCATGTTTATTTCTCAAATTTGAGAATACGTTTAATATTTATAATTTCTAAGACAACTGATTTACCCCCCTCTCAGTTGTCTTTCCTTGTGTTGCTAACAATTAGTATCATAGTAGGTTCCTCAGAAGAATTTTAATAGCTTGAGGTGATCCGAGATGGTGACATATAAGAATGATAGTCTGAGATTTGATGGAACTAATTATTCTAGGTGGAAGAATTGAATGGAGTGTCATCTGAGATACATCGATGAACCTTACTGGAACATTACAAAGAATAGGTATATCATCCCATAGAATGTTCCCTCTACTGCTGCTGAGATTAAGGAAGTTGAGTACAATATCAAGGCTAAGGAAGCATTGTTGAGTGCTCTAACTGATT
The DNA here is from genome assembly GCA_007258455.2 of Sequoia sempervirens. Taxonomy (NCBI): domain Eukaryota; kingdom Viridiplantae; phylum Streptophyta; class Pinopsida; order Cupressales; family Cupressaceae; genus Sequoia; species Sequoia sempervirens. The sequence goes on along the minus strand of VDFB02271358.1, from coordinate 579,779,191 downwards.
CTGAGATGACAAATGTAATGGAGCTAAAGATTTTTTATGAGATCTAGAAAGATTTGGAAACTTTGTATGAAGGTGATGCCCATGTAAAGATTTCTAAGAGACAAATCCTGAAAGGGAAATATGAAATGTTTAGAATGGGTGATGATGAGAACAACACTTCTTTTATGCAGAGAGTGAATGAACTTGTGTGTAGTATTAGATGTGTTGGTGGAACATTGGAAGAATTAGAGATTGTTGCTAAAGTGCTCAGATCCTTGCCTGTTGCATACAAATCCAAAGCTACTTCTATTGAGGAGATCTAAACTGTGACAAATGTAACCAGAGACATGTTGATTGGTAAGCTTACTACTTTTGAGTTAAGTGAGTTTAGCGATTCTCTTCCTAAGATAGAATATGCATTCAAAGCTACTATCTTAGGAAAATATAAGCAGAGATATGATCCAGGAGAAATTTCTTCTAGAAAAATGTCCAAGTATGAGAAGGAAATGAAAGAGATTGAAGAAGAAGAGGGAAAAATAGACAATATTGAAGCACTTATTGTCAAGAGGGAAGCTAAAGGAGAAGGTAAGTATGAAGGTAAATTGCCTATTAAATGTTTTTCTTGTAATAAGATAGGTCATTTTTCCTCAAGGTGTTCGGAAAGAGTTCCTAATCCAAGACCTAACAAGCCTAGATTTCAAAGAAAGTGTTATTATGTTGCTAATGAAGGTGTGACAAATGATGAATCTGATAAAGGGAATGTAAATGAGGATGAATGGGCATTTATTGCTATCAAGGAAAATGATCCAATACCTACTAAATCTACTAGTTGCACAAATGTGGAGAAAGCTCTAGCCGGTAGAGTTGAAGAAAAAGATGAATGGGTGATTGACAATGGATGCTCTCATCACATGACAGGTGATAAAAGTAAATTTGTGAGCTTGGAAAAGTATGATGGTGATATTGTAATATTTGGAGATCACAAATCTGGTGTAATCTATGGTAGAGAATCCATTTCTCTTGATGGTAAGAATAATACTAATGATGTTCTATATATGGAAGGTTTAAGAATAATCTCTTAAGTGTTGGATAGATGGTTGACAAGGGATACAATCTTCAATTCAAGAATGGAAAGTGTAGAATATTGGGAAGTTCTGAAAATGTGATTGCATTGGGTACAAAAGAAAAAGGTAATGTCTTTCACCTTAATGCTACTAGTAAAAGTTTTATGATTGCTCAAGTTGATGAAAGTTGGTTGTGGCATAGGAGAATGTGTCATGTAAACTTTGACAATATTATCAAGATAAGTTCTACTCAGGTAGTGAGAGATCTTCCTAAGTTGATAAAACCTACTAATACCATATGCAAGGAATGTCAGCTAGGGAAGCAAACTAAAATTTCATTTCAGAGCAAACAACATTGTTCAAATGAGGTGTTGGAGCTTGTGCATACTCACTTGTGTGGTCCTTCTAGAGTGAGAAGTTTACAAGGATACAAGTATTTCATGTTACTTATTGATGATTATTCTAGAATGATGTGGGTTACTTTCTTAAACGAAAAATTTGAAGCTCTAGATAAATTCAAGATCTTTAAGGCTATGGTTGAGATAGAGACAGATCTGAAGATTAAATGTCTAAGATCAGATAGAGGTGGTGAATTCACTTCCCATGAGTTTAATTATTTTTGTGAAGAGCATTGGATAAAGAGACAATTATCTACCTTGTGGACCCCTCAAAAAAATGGAATTGTGGAAAGGAAAAGCAAGAGAATTCAAGAAGCTACTAGGACTATGATGCTGGAAGGAAATGTTCCTCATATCTACCGAAGAGAAGTTGTAAGTACTACTGTTTACAATCTCAACTGAGTACATGTCAAAGGTGATACCGGTAAGACTCCTTATGAGTTATGGTTGGTCATAAGCCTATTATTAGATACTTCAAAATATTTGGAATTAAATGCTATATCAAAAGAGATGAAGATATAGGAAAGTTTGATGCTAGAAGTGATGAAGGAATCTTTCTTGGTTATTCTATTAAAAGCAAAGCCTACCAATGCTACAATAAGAGATTGAGGAAAGTAATTGAAAGTGATAATGTCAAGGTTGATGAAGACACAATTAGACCATCTAGAACCTATGGATATGATTCAGATGATCATAATGACAATTCAGGTAAAGGAAAGAAATTTCAAACTTCAAATCAAGTTTAGATCATTCCAGTTAATCAGGAAAACAAGAGGAAGAAACTAGTGAAAGTGAAGAAGTGAGATCACAAGAGCCTGAAGTTCAAGAATACCCTAAGACTCCAAGTTATGTAAGACTAAATCATTCAGAAGATTAGATTATAGGTGATAAGAACAAAGGAGTTCAAACTAGGAGAAGAATTGTAAAAGAATACTATTTGATTTCAAAGACTGGGCCTAATAGTGTCAATGAAGCATGCAAATATGAACATTGGGTGGAAGCAATGAAAGAAGAACTACTACAAATTGAGAAGATTGATACATGGATTCTTGTTCCTAGACATAAAGAAAAAAATTCAATTGGAACTAATTGTGTCTTTCAGAACAAACTGAATGAGCAAGGTGAAGTTCTTAGAAGCAAAGCAAGACTAGTGTGTAAAGGATATTCTAAGATGGAAGGAATTGACTTTGAAGAAACTTTTGCTCCTATTACTAGGATTGAAGCTATGAGACTATTTCTTGCTTATGTTGCCTACAAAAACTTCAAGGTTTATCATATGGATGTCAAGTCAACATTTCTAAATGGTAAACTAGAAGAAGAAGTGTATATTGAGTAACCTGATGGATTTCAATTGATTTATCAAGGAGATATGGTTTGTTGGTTGAAGAAAGCATTGTATGGACTCAAGCAAGCCCCAAGAGCATGGCATGATAGATTGGATAAGTATTTGTTGAAGCTTGGATTTAATAAAGGTACTATTGATAGTAATTTGTATTTCAAGATTGATCATGATAAAGATCTGATTGTTGAAGTCTTTGTTGATGATATCATTTTTGGAGGAGATGATAGTTTGTACACGAAGTTTCCTAATGAGATGCAGAGTGAGTTTGAGATGTCTATCATTGGAGAAATTAAATTCTTTTTGGGATTACAAAGTACTCAGCTAGATAAGGGGATCTTTATATCTCAGTCCAAGTATGTGAAAAAATTGCTAAAGAAGTTTGGTATGGAAGATTCAAAGCCATTTGGTACACATATGGTGACTGGATGTAAGTAGACACAAGATGATGATTCTCCTAAAACAAACTAGACTAGATACAAATCCATGATTGGTGGATTGCTCTACTTAACTCAAACTAAACCTGATATCATGAATGTCTTATGCATTGTTGCAATATTTCATGTTGATCCTAAGGAATCTCATGTGATAGTTGTGAAGAGGATTTTTAGGTACTTGAAAGGGGCGGTTGATTTTGGCCTACAGTATCCTAGAGAAGATGACCTTTCTTTGAGTGCTTTTATTGATGTTGATTGGGCAGGAGATGTAAATGACAGAAAGAGTACTAGTGGTGGTGCATTTTTCTTGGGAAAGAAGTTGATTTCATGGTTAAGAAGTAGAATGCCATTTCTTTGTCTACTATAGAGGAAGAATACATTGTTGCTACTAACAATTGTACTCAAGTATTGTGGATGAATTAGATGTTGAAAGATATCAAAGTTGTGTATGATGAACCTATTTCTATATTTTGTGATAATTCAAGTGAAATTAACATTTATAAGAATCCAGTACTACATTCAAAAACCAAGCATATATCTATCAAGTTTCACTTTTTGAGAGAGAAGGTGAGTGAAAAATAAGTCAAATTGGAGTATGGGCCCACTAAGGAACAAATTGTAGATATCTTTACCAAGCCCTTGCCTAAGGATACTTTTGAGTATCTCAAAGGAAAGCTAGGGGTGATTACCCCTCCTAATCCTAATTAAGATACATTGACTTGCATCAGTATGTGCATTTCATAGTCATATCTTGATTCAGATTGATGTTGTGGTGCCTGCTACTCAGGGGGAGTAGTTAGATGTTCAAAAATGTGGTTCAAAGCTTGTGTGGAGAAAGAAAATGTGTATCTTTTTCATTAATGTCAAGGGGGAGAAGAGTCATGTGAAAAACTGTGAGAGAGTTAAGGAGAAAAGAGTCAAAGTCTAAGGGGGAGGAAGTGCTAAGAGATAGTTGCGTTGATGGTTGTTTTCACATCATGTGTTGCCATCAATTCCAAAGGGGGATATTGTTGGATATTGTTGATATGTGGTTTTCATTGATTTCAACACTATTGGCATTAATGTCTTTAAGGTTGTATATGTCGAGGATTTTGAGAAAATTGTAATAAAATAAGTTGTAGGTTGTTAGTGATGCAATGAAGTTCAGTATGATGGCTAGCTCAGTATGTTGATGATAAGAGGTTATAGATTAAAGCGTTTGTTTTCGAGTATATCTAGTAACTTATTGAAGTTAAGTTTCAGAGATCCATATGAAGATTTGATTGAGTTATGAGTATCTGTGTTCTGACAGTTATTTTGTCGCTTTAGTTGGTGTTCCTGGAAGAAGATGATGTGATTCTAGTAAGTTGAGTTGTTGTGGATGATTTTGTAGTGATTCATGATGCTTGTGGATGTTTCTAGATCATGCTCTATTTGTGTTTTTCATCCACATTGATCATTGTGCTCACGATTGGTGATGTTCTTTTGTGAGCTCATGTTTTTCATGATCATGGCTGACAAGGTGATTGTAGCATGTTGTGGATCTTCGAGGCATAATTGTTTGAGGTGTTTCATGTTCAAGGATTTTGTTTTGGGCCCTTAATATGCTATGGCCGACATTGGTTGATTCACATTGATAATTGTTTATTGTTTTGGGCTGACAATTTGTACACATTTTATATTTTGTTAGAGCCAAAATGTATTTGATGTAATCTCTAGTTGTGGATATATATGATCAATTTTTTATACCATTTGAAGACATGGTGTGTGTGAATGATGTGTGAGTGTTGTGCACGAATAATTTTCTAATCTTTCGAAGGAAGAGGTAGAGTGTGAAGAAGAGTGAGCAAGTGTTTATGTGCTTAACTAGAACTGTAATTAGGCATTAGCAGATGCTATTTTCTCATTTCAAAATCTTCTGGATGTATTCTGAATGTTTTTGTAAGACAGTGTGTCTTCCTTTTGGCAATAATCCTTTTCATATTTGAGCAGTGAGCTCTAGGAAGTTTTCTCGAATGCATGTGCATTCCCCATTTGTTATTCTTTTATACTTTTAATAGAGTATAATCTTAAGGACTAACCTCCACCATGGTTTTTCCCCTAACAATGTTTCCACGTAAAAATTCTGTGTTATGTGTTTTTTTGATGTGGTGATGGTTTATGCTTTCATTTTTATTTATCAAATCTAAGAATGAGTTTAATATTTATAATTTCTTAGACAACTGATTCATCCCCCCTCTCAGTTGTCTTCCCTTGTGTTTCCAACAGGTAAAGATGAGAGAGAGAGAGAGATGGAGCAATGGAGTGGGAGAGAGATAGAGGGTAGAGGATAGAGGGTATAAGGGTTAAGGGTAGAGGGGAAAGTTGGTTGGGTAGAGGGAAAGGGAAAGAGATAGAAGGAGTGAGTGAGTGAGAGAGAGGGAGAGTGGGTAGGAGGGAGAGATGAGAGAGAGAGAGGGGAGGAGAGTGGGGAGAGAGATAGAGGTAGAGGGTAGAGGTCGGAATGTGAGGGGAGGGTTTATGGTTTAGGGGTTTATGGTTTAGTTTAGGGGTGGGTGAGGGTGGAGAGGAAGGATGGAAAGGTTGGAGGGGTTGGTGGAAGGGTCCAATGGTGGAGGGACACAGATCTTAGGACTACAACAAGAGGGCCAAGGGACTAGGCAAGAGACTCACTGAGTGGGCTTGGGCTGGGCTTCATGGGCTGGAGTGCCTAAGGCCGAGGGTAGAGGATTGAGGCATAGGGCTGACCCATTAGGGTTTTAGGGTCCAATGTGAAGGGTGAGGTATAGGGGTTGAGGGTTTAGGGTTTAAGGACTGAGGGTTGATGGATTAAAGGTTGGATGGTTGAGAAATGAGGGTCTGTGTTTAATTTATATGGTAGAGGGAAGGGATTTATGGTTTTAAGGGTTGGAGGGGTTGGAGGGTGGAGGGTAGAGGGTGAGGGGAGAGAGATATAGTGGAGTGAGAGAGGGAGAGGGGTGGAGAGAGAGAGGGAGTGGAGGGATAGTGGTGGTGGCAGTGGAGGGAAGAGGGAGGGGACATACAACTAGGGGCTCCATGTAATGATAAGCATATGGCCAAACAAGTAAGACAGGAGGTGAGAGATAGGAGCAAGAGAGGAGGAGGAGCTGAGGAGGAGGGGTATGAAGGAGACCCAGAGAGAGAGAGATAGAGAGAGAGAGGGAGGGAGTGGAGAGATAGAGGGTAGAGGATGGTGGTAGGGGTGGAGAGATAGAATTAGGGGTGGTGAGGGGAGAGAGATAGGAGGAGGAGAGGGAAGGAGAGGGGGTGGAGACAAGAGAGAGAGAGAGGGAGGAGAGGGTAGATGGACTGCATGGTGGATGGAGATAGAACATGGAGAGATAGAGGGAGAGGGTACGTGCTGCGACCTTTATTATGACGACATATACATGATGATGATGAAGACAGATGCGCGCGATGACGATGCTACGCAACGGTCACGCTAAGATGGGCGACGGTATTATGACAGAACCAGGACTCCAATAACCTATACAAGGCCAAGATACAGCATATTATCGGCACGCATTTATTTACATATATATCGACATATATATGTAAGCAGCGGTTACATATGATGACCTGAAACGCATATTATTAAGAGGCACAATACAAGATAAGATGGTATTACATCACTGGCGATTTATTTATTTATATCGACATTTTATGCTGGCGATGCATATTAATTACATATGCATGCATGACAGAGGCAAGATGACACAGGCTACGCCGCCTGGCCTCAGATGAATAAGATGTGACGAACCAGTAAATTGGCTGTCGATGTACAATAAACGGTCAAATCTAAGAGGAGATGATGAGTGATGAGAGTGGAGCTGAGAGGACGGCACAGGGTCTGAGATGAGAGAGTGGAGGATGGAGGATGGATGAAAATCAGGGCCTAAGGGCTGAGGCATAACGGTCAAGGGCAGAGGGGTGAAGGAGAGGCAGGAACGACTGGAGTGGGAGGAGTGAGAGGAAGAGGTCAGAGAAGGAAACCATGAAAGAGGGAGGAATGGAGAGAGATAAAGGTGGAGGTGAGATGGAATGGAATGAAGGGAATGGAAGGAAGGCCAGGAGGAAATGGAGGAGAGAGAGGGGAGAGGGAGATGGATAGAGGAGAGATAGAGGTAGAGGGATGGAGTATGGCCATAAAGAGGTGGGAGAGAGATAGAATTGGGGTTTAAAGGTTGAGGGTATAAGGGTTAAGGGTAGATGGTAGAGGGGAGAGAGATATGAGTGAGTGAGGGTATAAGGGTTAAGGGTAGAGGGTAGAGGGGAGAGAGATAGAATTAGGGTATAAGGGTAGAGGGAAGAGAGAGAATTAGGGTATATAGGGTATAGAAAAAGAGAGAAAATAAATCTATTGGAAAACCAACTTTATCATAATGCGAGTGCATTTTGAAGTAGAGATATGACCATTTTTTAGCAAGAAATAATGTGCTCACGTTATAATGAGAGTGTGTTTTGTCTTGCTCTAAAAAGGGTAAAAAACTCAATATATATGTGATCTCAAGGCCCACATTCTCCATATTCTCTTGATTCTACACATGCTCTGACAAAAAGAATATTTTTGATGATGTGAAGTGTGCATTCATGTGATATACATCACCATGAGGCCCCATTTCTATGAGGCATACGCCGCCCCTACCTTCTCAACCCTACCACATTGGCAAGCTAGTGAGTGAGCTAGCTTGCCAACACTCCACTAGCTTGCCAACAAGGTAGGGTTGAGAAGGTAAGGGTAACATGATATCAACCTAGGTAGTGAAGACCCCAACCAACTCAAAATGATCAGACTAAAACAAGAAACCAACCCCTTAAACTCTATACACTCAACTTATCCCAAACACACATCTAAAGGCTTGTACCCCTCCAAAACTGCTTTTTCTCAATATATTTTAGAGGTGGTCATACAGAGACCTAACAAACATCATCTGAGACACACTTAAACTCCTAACACAACATACCAAAAGGTTTCAATATGCTTCTTTGCAATAATATTGAAAACCAATAGGTTGCCCTGTCTTTTAAGCCACCAAATAGCCCTCTTTTACAAAGGAGGTACCTCCAAAAAACTTTGTTTTCACTAAATATCAGCTAATAGTCACTAATTGTGTTAAAAAACAACTAATTCCACCATTATTTCTTAAATCCTTGACTTCTAAAATTTTGTACCACCAAACCCTCAACTTTCATTCAAATAACCTAGGGTTTATTGAAAGTCTTGACAACCGGGCTTACCAGCCTTTCCAATACCAACAACACTTCAAAAATACCCTATACAAACTCAAAAACCCATTAGATGGAAGGTTCCTTCAACATTTCATCAAAATCATTCTTTAACACCCCATTTACAGAAGGAAAACAATGTAATTCTACCCTAGGGCATCACCCAATTTCAAACAACTTACTTCCTCTGCCTTCATGACCATGTGGACACCTAACCACAGTGTATGCCTCATAGAAATGGAGTTTCATGGTGATTTACATCATCGTGAGAGCCCATTTCTATGAGGAATATGCTGCCCCTATCTTCTCAACCCTACCACATTGGCAGACTAATGGGTAAGCTAGCTTGCCAATGCTCCACTAGCTTGCCAAGGAATTTGAATTCGCATGCCTTTTCCATGCTTCCATTTTGAGCCTATTTTGTAATCATAGCATGCCCCTACACCACCTTTGTCTATGCTAGAAATACTCTTGTACAAGATGATTGCAAGTATTTTTTATGAAGCCTTGAATGACATATATTTCATTTATTTGAATAGATAAATATTTTAGGAACTAATATTCGTCTCATTACCATGCTATAGGTAAAATTATCCACCATGCCAAAGAAACAAAGAAGGAATAAACTAACAGATTAAGAGTATGAAACCTTCAAAGCAAAGGAGAGAGAACGGGTGGCGGTATATTGTGAAAAGAGAAATTGGGCACTATTGACGAAAACAAGCCAATTGAAAAGGAACCTCAACCATCAAAAAGAGAACAAGAATTGCAAGCACAAAGGGCACGAATGTGAAAGCATCATGGTAAGAAAGATTAAAATACTGTAGTTGGAGACACACCCTCTACGACAAGTGAATACGAAGGGACACCATTAAGCACAAGTGAATATGGAGGGACACTAGCTACCACAAGTGAATATGGAAGGACACCATCTATCACAATTGAATATGGTTGGACACCATCCAACGCATCTCAAGTTGGGAGTACATCATCACTTGGATTTGATGGAGAAGGTATACCATCATCCACATGTGAACCTCAAGGTATGTCTTCTACTCCACCCTCGATCGAAGGTACACGATCAATCGAAGGTTGCTTCCAGATGTTCTATAGTGATTTGGCTTAGAGGGGCATAGTATACGGTTGGCATATAACATGGTCGGATAACTGTGCAACAAAGTTCAAGAACTCACACATGTTCTACTAGTTGAGCAAGCTACATGTCATTATAGGTATTCAACATATGTGAAACTTTTGTGAGGTTTGACATGGAAAGGGGGAGCATGATGGTGCAGGAGCATGCCTGAAAAGAGCATTAGCACAAGAAGAGTTAAAGTATAAAGACAATGCAAAGTTGACAGATGCAAGATCAATCATCGAGTGGTGTAATGCTTTGATGGGTCTAGGTAATGAAATTACATCTTTAGTTCATATATTTTTTTGGTTGATAGATGATACTAACATTGCACCATATGAGGATTGTTGTACACTAATAGGATTGAGTGAGCTACACTCTTTCCTTAGCTCAAATGCAAGTTCATGGAGTATCGATACATGGAAGATGGAATGCTTTTGTTGTTCATGTACAATGCAAACCTGGAATGATTGTGAGTTAGGGAAGTGGGTTGAAAAATGGTTGACAAGTTATCTTAGCCCACTTCACAAGTATCACCGTCCAATGGCATTGGAACTAACATAGATGGAATCATCGGTTGATTTTGACCACGTATCAGATCTAGTTCAACTAGGTAATATATTTGCTTGCTTAATTTTTGAAATTCCATAATGTTATCTTACTTTGTAGTGTATTCATAATGTTGACTAATTTCAAGACATTTGTTGCACATATCAATACAGCGAATGTTTATGCAATTATTGCAGATGAAGACAACAAAGAGGGAATGAACTATTACTTGTGTTGTTGTTTTGAGGCCAAAAAGAAATTGGAGGCCCTAGTTATAGATGGAGAAAACATCGAATACCCTACATGCTTGATTGTTGTTACTGGAACGTTGCTTAGAAGGTACCCACATAAGAGTGTTAAAAATTGGTTGTTTCGGGACTTTGACATGCATTGTAAGATTCTTCATTACTCAAACCTTGTCGTGGCATCCAATGTTCGTTTGACCAAATATGTGGGTAGACCTTTGAACAAGACCTTGTGGAAGGTTCATGAGTCTGACCATGAGGCAATACTTGACATAATAAAGAGTAGAGTAGACCCAGATGGTTCATTGGTTTAATTTGTAAGTATGCACATCAGTTCTTATTAATTTATACTTGTATGCAAATTAATTTTTTTGATGCCAATGCTATCATCTTCTTTTATTTTTCCTATTTGTAGGTAACCTACTAAAAATTGATTGGTGTCCCCTTGTAGAAAATATAGATTTATGAGCCATCCAAGAGAATCTCAACCAGAAAATCAATGCAACATCCTTATTTTGATGATCTTGAAAATTTTCAGTTATGCTTTTAACCCATTACAAAAGTGTGTGCGAAGCTTGGTGAAGGAATTTCAAGTTATTCTATTCTTGAGAGGTGTTGTGTGCAATAGTTATCTTGGAACTCCTAGTGAAGATTTATGACCAGGAGTGACTAAGTTGAGAGACTAACATGCTTATCTATAAGTGCCTTCCATCTATTTTCATTTCATTTCCATTTTGGATGCTCTTTCTTTTTCTTCTTTTACTTTGCGTATTTGTAAGTAAACTACTAAAAATTGATTAGTCTCTCATTGCAAAAAATGTTGATTTATGAGCCATCGAATAGAATCTCATCCAAAAAAGCAATGCAACATCCTTATTTTGATGATCTTGACAAATCTCAATTCTGATTTGAAGCCATTATAAAAGAGTGTGTGAAGCTTAGTGAGGGAATCTCAAGTTACTCATTTGAAGTTAACCTCATAATGAGCACCTATGATGTAGAAATTATAAGAGAATATTGAATATATGAGTGACATTGTAAAAGATCTATGAGAACGAAGTACCTAGGGCATTGTAATGAGATTTACTCAAATATTGAAATTCTAGAGTTCATGTTTGGTGCAGGAGCATGTTGTTTTCTAAATTCCTTCAATAGGAAAATTTGCAAAATTTGAATTTTCAAATGTAAACAATGTGAAAAAGGGCATGTGAAGGTCATATGTAATGTATTCAAAGTCTCAAACAGGTCATTAGGTGATTAGAGAAGTGATATTGCACAAAAGTTGTCATTTGGTCTAAAAATGCAAAACTTGCATTAGTTGCACTGTAATTGTAAAATTATAGAAGATGAAGAGTCCTCTTGTTAGAAAGGGTAGTTAGTCAATGGAATATGTAGGGGAAGCATTCATAACTGATTGGAATAGCTATATAAAGCATTGTAAAGCCGTGGAAAAGAAAAGAACTTGTATTCTTGAAGAAATTAGTAAATAAAGGACCCTATTTTCTGTATTTGTAGCACTTTTCCTTTTTTTGTTTCAAGCTTGTGTGGATTGTACAACACCTTATAGTTTGATTGTTGATTATTTTTCTTTAGAGAAAGGAGTTAGGTTACTTTTGAAAGTATTTTGAAGTCTTTTAACTCAGATTTGAGGAAATAAGAACAATTTTATCATAACTGGTTTGTAACCCTTAATAAGGGTTTTGAGATTCCATTCCACCAATGTAGGGTTAAGTAGGTTAGTGGAATGGATTGAAATTAGGTTTTTTTCAATTTGAATGTGTGTAGATTTAAGGGAAGACATGAATGTGAATTTTTGTTGCTACTTCAGATAAATTTATGAGTGCCTACAGACTAGGGTTTGGAGAAATGACAGTTGCAGAGGCTTGATGGTAGTTTGATTACTATATGGAGACATATTCCAACATGTCTAATGCATTTACAAGTTTTTATGAGGTTTGGTAAGTTGGTTTTTAATAAACCTTAGTTTTTTTGAGACTACAAGGGCATTTGATGAGGGTTTTGTTGTTTGATGTTATATTGAAACTGTTAAACTATAAAAGTGGAAGATTTGAAAGTTTTGAGACTAGATACTGTTGGTGTAATTAACTGTTTAATTACATCTTCATAAGTTTACTTAGGCTTTTAATTAAGTTCCAGGTTGTATTTTCTTATCCTTATCTAATTGAGCTAACTTGTAGCTCAAGTTAGGTTTAGGGTTGTGCATGCTTGCCTTTTATAAGCAAGCCTCATCTTGTACATTAGCATCAATTCAATCTTCAATCAATCTTGCATATTGACATAGCAAGCATTCTCGCCATAATCTCTCTGGTGGAAGTATTTTGGTCTAGCAACAGTTTCCTGGTTTTCTAACATGGTATCAGAGCTTCCAGGGTTGCAGACTCCTCGGATCTGAGGGTATTATTTTGGTTTGAAGATTTTTGTTGGGTGCAGATTGGGGTTTCAAGAACCTCACTGTTGAGATCAGAAGGTTCCACATACGAATTTTGACTATAAATTTGTCTATTTTGGGTAAAGTTGTTTTTGAAGCAAAAAAAAATTTTGCTGGAACAACCTACCAGCCGTACGATTTTCTTATTTTCACAAAAAATATTTCTGCAGTATGTTGTAAAATTTGGGGAAAATTTTATATATCGGACTATGATTTTCATATAGTTTCGTGCAAAATTTTAATACATCTGGCAAATAATTTAATAGTTATCGGGCAATTTTTTTCAAAATTTTTGTGTATTGCATTTCTTCAGTGGCATATTCCATTGTACAAGGTCAAATCCATGGAGAATTGTACTGACATCCAACTACCTGCGTCATCCTTTATTCATTGTAGGCCCTTGTCAAATCATGGGTATTCAACTATTGATTCTAGGTAGGTACACTACACCGGACAAGATAGGCTTCCTCTGATCTCGGTGGTCATTGCCATAGATCCGACATTCACGGTATCCACAGGGATTCGTGGCATATTCTGGCTCCTACCATCAACATGTACTTCATCTGGTTGTCGGTGGTAATTGCTAAAGATCCAGCGTCCGTGGTCATCGTATTGCTCGTCGGTGGTTGCTTCTTGCTGCGGCTTATCCATTACAAGTCTTGTTGGCTTGTATTCTGCAAATTGTAGGGTACGAATCTTCATTTGTATTGGCCTGTCAAAAGTATGCAGGCTTAGGCCATTCGTCATCAGTGCTTCCATCGGCTCTTGTTCATCGGCTGATTCCATTAACTAAGGTATTGGCCGATGGTAGTCTTTTCAACTGTCACATCTATTGTTCAGTGTTTCAAAAATTCTATCAGCGGTATTTTCCTTCTTCGGCCAGAGATCCGATGTACGGGGTCTTCTATCAACGGGTATTTTCTCTCATCGGCATTGTACATTGGAGGGTACTCTATCGGACGGGTCACGTTGGCAATTGGTCATCATTGTCAAGGGTACTTCAACATCTATGACCTGGGTTTGCACAATTCTTCCACAATTCTTCCAACAAAATCAAGTCTCTGGTCAGATTCCCATCGGCATCATATTCGGTGGATGGTATTTTGCATGATTTTAAAAGCTTTGTTGAGAAGGAAAGTTCTTTTTTTGTGATTTGCATTGCATCTATTTTTCCTAATTTTGGTTAGTTTTTTAAAAAAAAAGACGGCAAGATTTTTTTGTAAAAAAAATGCTTTCTATTTATAAAAATAAAAAATTGATGGGTTTTTTTTTGGAGATTTTTAAAAAGTTTTCTATAAAACTTATTTATTTCCAAAACGAGGAAGAAGCTAACAGTGAGCCAGCCCCAAGATTTTTTGCAAAGATTTTTTCATCTCCAAAGCTGCGACAAAGGAGTTTCTTTCTAATTTTGTGGAGGAATTTGTTCTTCTTCTCTCATCATGGACTTTCCAAAAGTTGTACTTCTAACTCCATTTAATTATCATGAGTGGAAATCTCAGATGGAGTTGCTACTATTAAAGTTGAAGCTGCAACGAATCACTTTTGGTCAAGATCGAGAACCACAAGGAGCAAAAGAGAAAAGAAAATGGTTTGATAGAAGAGATGAAGCCCTCGGTAATCTTCTTCTGTCCATTTCTCCAGATCTTTGATATCATGTTGAGTCTTGCACACATCCTCATGAAGTTTGGACTACTTTAGAGAGCCTCTTTGGTAAGCCAGACAAGCTAAGGAAATTTAAGTTGGAAAATGAACTTATGGGTCTTAATCCTTCTGATTTTGACAATATTCAAGACTTTTTCTCCAAGCTCAACTCTATCAGATTGCAGTTATCAAAATGTGGGGTTGTTAAAGAGGATGAACAGATGATACTTTCTATTCTTGCAAAGCTTGGTTCTTCATATTTTGTGTTTGTTTCTACTTTCTATGCTACAATGGATGCTCTTGGAAATACATATAAAATTACTTCTCTTGATGAATTTGTTGCACAGCTCACAAGGGAACAATCAAAGTTGATGCACATGGGTACATTGAAGTCTTCAACATCTCAAGCTCTTATTGCGAATGATACAAAGGCTTCAAGTGGCAAAGGAAAGAAGAACAAAAAGGAAACCAAGTCAAATGAGCAAGGTAAAGATTCTCCTTCACATGGCACTCCTGAGTCCTCATCCTTTTCAAAAGAGGAATCATAAAAAAAAAAAAAAAATTCAAATGTGCATATTGCAAAAGGTTAGGACATGATGAGAATAGATGTTATAATAAGAAGATTGATGAACTCACCCACCTTCTTCAAAAGAATAACATTTAGCTGCCCTCATCAATGTCTTCTACTTCTTCTTCACCATCACATTCGGTAGCTCCATCATCATCACAGTCAGAGAACACAACATCCACTTCGGGGCTACATAATATGAAGGGGCATGCACTCTTGGCCTCTACAAGTCCTAATTCTCAAGGATGGCTTCTTGATTTAGGGGCATCTCATCATATGGCATATTCACAATGAATGTTCTCTTCTTTTGAGCCTTGTAATTCACCTCACATTCTGATGGGTAACAATACATTCATGAAGGTAAGTGGGAAGGGTTCTATTGGTATTGGGGAAGGCACTTTCAATGATGTTATTTGTGTTCCTTCTTTGACCACTAATCTCCTTTCTGTTTATCAAATTACTCATGGGGGTCAAGGTAAAACAGTTGAGTTCACTCAACTGTAAGTGATATATATAGTTACATAATAAAAGTAACTATAGATGATGACAAACTACCAAATATGTGGAAATTTAAGACAACCAAGTCATTAGAACTCAATCATCTTATATTTGATGCTCCAAAATACTATGTAATTATATTAATTTTCACACACACATATAATTATATTATATACATGTATTTTTCCATTTAGTGTGATTTCCATTAACAATGCATTCAATATGCCATTATTATGTAACTATATAGGGACTTGGAGACTAGGGATATTGTTGCAATTGGGATGGTTGATCATTCATCTCGAGTATATTCTTTTTCACATTTTGCTTCAGAACCTAATAATGTTCCTTTGACTGCATCACACACTCCATTGAGTGTGACCCATATTAGTGAGGAGAAGTTTGGTCATCTACACCTCGGTATTTTAGAGACCTGTGTTGAGCTTCCTACACCTCCACCTCCTACTTCTTCAGCCATTGTTGCTTCTGTTTAGTAGGATAATCATAGTTTTTTAGATCTTGCTTTGTGGGATGATTATTTGACAGGGATTTCTACCTTGTTCCTAGAGTCTCATATTACAGATTTGGAGGACACACTTGAGGGGATTTCTCTCCTCTTTGATGAGAGTTTTAGCACAACTATTACACCATCTTCTTTGTCTTTGGAGATTGATATTCACAAGTCTCCTCCATCACTTGATTTGTCATGTTTATTGGTTGAGTTTGACCATGATTATGTTGTGGCTCATTCAAGCTTGGAGGCTCCTACTCAGTTTTAGAGGCATACATGTTGAGCGTTCATTCTTCCTCTTTTCAGTTGGATATGGAGTGGCTTCTTCATTAGCTTATGGATTTGTTTCTTCCTAAGGGGAGATGTGTTGCTTGCAGACATTGGGTCATCTTTTGTTTTCAGGCATTCTTCATTGGCTTTGGAGCTTCTTCAACATGCAAAGGATATCTTATCTCATCCCTTCCCTCTTATGGGGGGGTCATTTATTGTATATTCATGATGGATGTAGTCCTTGGGGGGTATCATTGAGTCCTCCATACATCATGTTTACATTTGTCATGCTTGTTTTTTGTTTTCTCTCTTTTGGAGAGGGGTTTTCTTCCCACTAGGTTTTCCCCTTTTCTCCTCTTTATGAGAGATTGCATTTCATTTGCATCTATAAATGGGTACCTAATATGGCCTAGTTGTTGGGACCCATAGTAGTTTGCATTATAATCTTCTCCCTAAGTTGCACTTATGGGGGGGTGTTGGTGTAATTAACTATTTAATTACATCTTCATAAGTTTACTTAGGCTTTTAATTAAGTGCTAGGTTGTATTTTCTTATCCTTATCTAATTGAGCTAACTTGTAGCTCAAGTTAGGTTTAGGGTTGTGCATGCTTGCCTTTTATAAGCAAGCCTCATCTTGTACATTAGCATCAATTCAATCTTCAATCAATCTTGCATATTGACATAGCAAGCATTCTCGTCATAATCTCTTTGGTGGAAGTATTTTGGTCCAGCAACAGTTTCCTGGTTTTCTAATAGATACACTACTGCCCGAGGTTATTTTATGGTTTGGAGTTCATTTCTTGATAGTTTCTTCACAAAATTCACCTAATTTGAGGCACTTTCTAGCAGACATTTTATTGTTTTTAGAAACCTTCCAAAATAACCTCTTCAAAACTTTTATATGTATTATTAGATCAAAATGGGTTTCTAAATTCATATTGGGTTTGTGGAAACACAAAGAGATTGAAAAAGAATCACAAAACAAGCAAACTACACTATCCACAAGGCGAATTAGACTAAGTTAACAAAGCAACCCCCTTTATTATTCCTATCACATGCAAACCACCATTGCGCAACATTAACCAATCTACCAAACCACCAATTCCTCCACTTTTAGGGCATGATAAGCCCTCTAACATAACAAACCCCAAAACCCTCTTCTTTCAAGAATTAAGCAAGGGTTTATTGAAAACCCATACTCTAAACCTTCCCATAACCAACCAAAGCCTGAAACAGCTTCAAAAAGGTTTGCACAAGCTTAAAATTTCAAGAGATATTGTTGTCCCAAAGATTTATTCAAGCCCTAACACTAAACCACCATTTTCCACTCAAAAATGCACCATTTGACATCTAGGACATCACCTAAAAACCCTCTATTCACCTCCCTTTCACATTTTATTTTTCACACATGTTTCATACCCCTAACTAAGCCTTTTCAATAAGTTATAGAAGCATGCAGTGGGTGGAAGGCTTAATATGACATTTTAATGCACCCAAAACCCTTAAAATAGGGTATACAGACTGACCCTCAGTAATTGGCTTCTAAAATGCACAAAATAACTTGAAAACCAACCAAACCAAAACTAAAATGGAGTTTAGTTTGTTTCCCACTGAATTCCATCCAAAAAAGAGCGCAATCACCTTGTATGGAACCGTATAGTTCAAGCAAACATCAGATTTCTGGTAAAACTAAAAACAATTGCAAGGAAACAATGAATTTTATTGATCTTCTTCTAAGTACATGGTACATTTATGCTAGGCATAGTACATTTATGCTAGGCACAGTCTTATTTCACACCCAAACATGTGGAATCACTTAGAGCTACATTTAACCAGCTCGATCCCTTAAGGGTCCAAAGTGCAAAAGGGAAAAAATCTTTGACGGGGTATTACTTGGAAACTATGACACTTACAAAATCTTTTTCTAAGCCTATGAGATCATGTTGGACCCCTCTACAATAACCTCTCTCAGTTTTTTCTATCTCATAGTGGTTTTCCTATGGTGTCTAGTTTTCACTTGATGGAAAAAGTGTCAAATGCAAGCAATTGAAAGTTGCAAAGTGGTGCAACTTTTGTTCTGCAACTCACGTGACCAAATAGACTGTTCCAATGTGTCTGAATAGGTATGTTTACCCTTGGAATGGTCCTCTTTCGCACCCAAACATGTGGAATTGCTTTGAGCTACATTCAACCGTATCGATCCCTTAAGAGTCCAAAGTGAAAAATGGTTGCAAACTTCAGCATGTTGTTACTCAGCTACCGTGATGCTTAAAAACTTTTCATTTGATCCTATGGGATTGAGTTGTGCCAATCTACAATAACCTCTCTCAATTTTTTCTATCTCAGAGGAATTTTCCTGTGGTGGCAAATTTTTACTTGGGGAAAATTTTGTCAAATGCAAGTAGTTGAAAGTTGCAAAGTGGTGCAACTTTCGTTCTGAAACTCATGTGACCAAATAGACTATTCCACCCCATTCGAATAGGTATTTTTATGCTAGGCATATTCATCTTTTACACCCAAACACGCGGAATCGCTCTGAGCTATGTTCAACCAGATTGATCCCTTCAGAGTCCAAAGTGCAAAATGGCTACAAACTTTAACATGTTACTCGAATACCATGATGCTTAGAAAATTCTCATCTAATCCTATGAGATCGTGTTAGGCCCCTCTACAATAACCTCTCTTGGTTTTCACTATCTCAGAGACATTTTCCCGTTGTGGCGAATTTTCACTTGGGGAAAAATTTGTCAAATGCAAGTAGTTGAAAGTTGCAAAGTGGTGCAACTTTTGTTCTGCAACTCGTGTGACCAAACAAACTATTCCAACACATCCAAATAGGTATTTTTATGGTAGAAATAGTCCTCTTTTGCACCCAAACACACAGAGTCACTCCGAGCTACGTTCAACTGGATCAATCCCTTAAGAGTCCAAAGTGTAAAATGGATGCAAACTTTAGCATGTTGTTACTCAGATACTGTAATGCTTAGAAACTTCTCGTCTAATACAATGGGATTGTGTTGGGCCCCTCTACAATAATCTCTCTTGGTTTTTTTCTATTTCGGAGGCATTTCCTCGTAGTGGTGAATTTTCATTTGCGGAAAAAGTTGTCAAATGCAAGTAGTTCAAAGTTGCAAAGTGTTGCAACTTTCATTCTACAACTCATGTGACCAAATAGACTATTCCAACATGTCTGAATAGGTATGTCTACACTATGCATGGTCCTCTTTCACATCCAAACATGTGAAATCGCTCTGAGCTACGTTCAACCGGTTCAATCCCTTAAGAGTCCAAAGTGCAAAATAGCTGCAAACTTCAGCATGCTATCACTCGGATACCATGATGCTTAGAAACTTCTTGTCTAATCCTATGAGATTTTGTTGGGCCCCTCTACAATAACCTCTCTCAGTTTTCTCTATCTTAGAGGAATTTTCCCATGGTGGTGAATTTTCACTTAGGGAAAAAGTTGTCGAATGCAAACAGTTTAAAGTTGCAAAATGGTGCAACTTTTGTTATGCAACTCATCTGACCAAACAGACCATTCCAACACATCTGAATAGGATTTTTTATGCTAGGAATGGTCCTCTATCACACCCAAACATGTGGAATCGCTCTGAGCTACGTTCAACCAGATCGATCCCTTAAGAGTCCAAAGTGCAAAATGGTTGCAAACTTCAGCATGTTACTCGGATATCGTGATGCTTAGAAAATTCTCATACGATCCTCTGGGATTTCATTGGGACCCTCTACAATAAACTCTCTTTTTTTTGTTATCTCGAAGTGGTTTTCCCATATTAAAAAAATTTCACTTGATGGAAAAAGTGTCAAATGCAAGCAGTGCAAAGTTGCAAAGTGGTGCAACTTTCATTCTGCAACTCGTGTGACCAAACAGACTATTCCAATGCATCTGAATAGGTATTTTTACACTAAGCATAGTCCTCTTTCATACCCAAACATGCAGAATCGCTTCAAGCTACGTTCAACCAGATCGATCCCTTAAGAGTTCAAAGTACAAAATGGCTGCAAACTTCAACATGTTGTTACTCAAATATCGTGACACTTAGAAACTTATCATCTGATCCTATAGGATCGCATTGGGACCCTCTACAGTCACTCATTTTTCACTATCTCAAAGGAATTTTTTAGTAGCGGTGAACTTTCACTTGGGAAAAAAAATTTCAAATGCAAGTAGTTGAAACTTACAAGGTGGTGCAACTTTCATTTTGCAACTCATGTGACCAAACAAATTATTCAAACACATCTTGATAGGTATGTTTACACTAGGAATGGTCTTCTTTCGCACCCAAACACACATAATTGCTCCAAGCTACATTCAACCAGCTCGATCCCTTAAGGGTCCAAAGTGCAAAAGGGAAGCAAACTTTGACGAGATATTACTCAGAAACCATGACACTTATGAACTATGCGTCTAAGCCTATAGAATCATGTTGGGCCCCTCTACAATAACCTCTTTTTATTTTTATCTTAGAGTCATTTTCTTGTGGTGTCCAATTTTCACTTGATGGAAAAAGTGTCAAATGCAAGTAGTGTAAAATTGCAAAGTGGTGCAACTTTCATTTTGTAATTCTTGTGACCAAACAAACTACTCCAACATGTTTTGATAGGTAGGTTTATTCTTGGAATGGTTCTCTTTCACAACCAAATACGTGAAATTTTTTTGAGCTACATTCAACCGGCTTCATCCCTTATGATGGCATGCAAAACAATCAAAAAGAGAAACATACACACGATGGTTGAGAAGTTTGAGTTTTCCACACAAAAGCGTATGATTATTGGTGCAGAGCATCTTATTCCTCCATTTGATGAAGTAGGTCTAGTTCAATGGTTTTAGTCATGATAATGTCAAATAAGGCCATGATAGGTTATTTTGTAATGTTGTTTTTAGTTTTGAGTTAGTGTGGGGTCATTTGAGTCAATTATGTAAGTAGGATAGGGAGTAGAAATAAGAAAATAGCATTGGTAAAGGAATTGGAAGAGATTACAAATGCTACCCCTATTGAAAATCTAGAATTTAGCCCTTAAGAGAAAGTCTAGATGAAGTGAAAAGAAAAAATTTCTTGTGAATAACTTAGAATAGGTTGGAAATAGGATGAAGTTTTGGAACTTGATATGTTCAAAAGGTATGCAAGGATAGGGGAGGTCAAAAGTATGTTATGGCATGATGCCCTAGTTGGGAAAAGAGGGGTTTTGAATGAAAAAGAGAGGTTTTAGGGAGTAAAAGTGGGTAAAGTTAGGGGAAGCATAATTTGGTGGACAATTAAGTTTGTGTAGGTAGAATGAAGAGTGTTGGAAGAGGTTTTGAGGTTGTATGAGGTCTGGATATGGGGTTTTCAATAAACCCTAGTGAAATTTGAGAAAAGTGAGGGTTTAGAGGATAATGGGGTTAGAGGTCCAATCACACCCTAAACATTGTGGATTTTGTGGATTTTTAGACTAGTAAATGCTTCCCAATGGTGTTTTGCAATTGGAAGAGTGATTGAGAGGGTGTTTCTTTGTTAAATAGACCTATTTGGGGATCTAGGACAACATTGAAGCACTAGGTTAAGGGTTTTGTTTCAAAAGAGTCTAATGGGATTTTGAGCCATGTGAAAGTATGTGTTAAAGGGTGTCTAAAAAGAATAACAATTGGAGAGATTGTTTAGAAAATTTGAAAGTTATGTCAAGAAAGGTAGGTCTGCTAACCTACTAGAGAGACTAGGTGAAAAACTGAAAATAAGCCAAGATAGTGATTTGGGGGAAGAAAAGTGGTTGGAAGTTCTTTGTATGGTGAAAGTGGATTGAAGGCCTCCCTTTCATTGCATCAATAATCCTCAATTCTAGCAAGTGCAAGAAGTTTTTCAATTATCCTCCTTGCCCTTACAACAATATACAACCAATTGTAAATGTGTACAATGGTGGAACTTCAAAACATTTTATTTTTCCTCAATTAACAACTTTTGTTATGAAGCATTTTTTCATTTTCATTTGAAATGATTTTCTATGCTTGAAAATTGGAGTCTAAGAGAAACAAGTGATGCTCTCACGCACATTTATTATTTAGTGTGATAAATAAAGTTTCCACCGTTGAGTCCATTTCTTATTTGTATTATAAATTATAACTTGATTTCTCCTAAGTCCATTTCCTATACAAGAAATAATATTGCAAAAAATTGACATATAAATCTTTCGACGTGTTTATATGGTGATGGATCAAGAACATAAAAATTCGTTCTGCACTATGAGGACTATGATGTGAAAATGTTTAAAGACTATTTAAGATAAATGTTTGTATGATAATGTGTCAAGAAGTTAACTACTTCATCTACTATGAATATTATGTTTTGCAAGTGTTGTGAAGATTATGTATCATTTGCTTAATTGAGTTGTTCCAATCAAAGGATTAAATATATTGGAATCATTTTATGAATCATTTCATGGAATACCAATTGAAAACATGTTTTTTTCTTTTAGATAAAGTTGTTTAGCATCAATCAAGTAATATTCAAGACAAACCATGAAGGAAAACAATGATCAATGCTAGGGCTAACCAATTAATAAATATACACGTGAATAAGTCAAGAATGTGTATGTGAATAAGGGAAGCACAAGTACTCAAAAACACGTAAGCATTGAAGTATACACACGAATACATAGTATACATAAATTAATACAAAGTATATGCATGAATAAAAAGTTATATGCATGAAAACATGTAAGTTGCAAAGTATACATTGGAATACACGTAAGTCACAAAGTGTACATATAAGTTGTAAATCATACACTTGAGTACATGTAACTCATAGCTATTGAACCATGGACTTATAATGCAAATATGAACACCATCGATAAAAAAGATTTGTATTAACCAAATATCCATGTAGGAATACATCAATATATGTTGATATAAGTATAAAATATAGGTAGAAAATAGCCATATAGGCTTATGAGAATGCCATATAAGCATACAATGTCAAATATATCCAATACAATATATGTACAAAAATGTCATATAGGCATATAACAAAGGGCTTTGGAATCAAAATTCATCGCTCTCCATTCTCTTGAAATAAACTCTTGCCCTTTGCTTGTCAATCGGATGGTCATATGTCTATCACTCATTTATGTTGTGGTCGAGGATTGCTCCTGGTGCTCCTCCTAGGGTTTAGTTCTTGGTCAAGTCTTATCTATTACAATAAGAAGTAAAGACATTATTATATAGAAATTACATTAACAAAATGATATATTTAACAAAATAATCACTTACCACCATTTGATGATCACTCTCCATGAGGGAAATATTTGAATGCCCATGTTGAGGCATGCTGAAGCCCTATATAAACCATCCAAATAGAAATTAAAGTATGAATCAATAATGGTTTGATTTGATTGTAACATCTAGAAAATGAAGAAAGAAACAGATCAGAGAAAACATGCAATACCAATCTAAATCTCTAAATGCAATCTAAGTTAAGCAACAAAGTACAAAGGAATTCAAAGCGTAAATAAAGAAACAATCTCACCCAATCTATATTCTTCCATGATTTATCTGCGTTGTCCTTCTCCGTTTCACTTGTAGTAGTATAATTGCCCTCACATTTTCAAAGGTTCATGCAAGTATAGCCTATGATAATGATTTAGCAAAACATCAAAGATTCAAGATAGGTGCTCCAAAAATTCATAAGATTTTGAGAGAGATACATGATTTTGAGAGAGATTGGAATGATGAAGACCAGATCAATCTATAGAAAATTGATTATTCGAATGACAGGCCAGGATTGAAAGATCAATTGATGGTTGAGATTGACTGATTAGTCATGCATTCTGATAGCAATTAGTAATGACATGAGTGATATAAATTAGAAATAGAATTAAAGATTAAATAAATTATTTAATCTTCCAATTTGGTATTTGAAAACAAAAAATTATCTTTGCATAACAAAGATAAAGATGGATTAAAGCAACTCTCTGTTTGAATGCACGCACAAGATTTAATTAATTAAATATGAATATTTAATTAATATGCGTGTACACGCAATTGAGTTAGAATTAGATGACTGAATGGTATGACAAATAGATTACTCATGAAATCCATTCAGACATTAAATCAAGAGTTAACTGAGTGATTTGAATAGATCTCTGAGTCAAGTAAAAGTGAATACTTAGATAACTCACACAATTATCTAAATATAGAGGAATGCGTTAAAATAGAATTCATGAATTAAATAATTCATTTAATTCAAGATTTGATATTTGAAGAATAATTAAGTAAATAAGATTTATTTAATTAAGTGATGAAGGGATTTAAATGAATAATTAAATAAATAAAGAATTTATTTAATTATAGTTGAAGTATGATAAAGAGTAAATTAAATAACAATTTATTTAATTTGACAAGAAGGATAAGGTTAATTAGTAACATAATTAAATAAAAAGTGTTTATTTAATTAATTAGATAGAATAAAGAAAAGTGTGAATTAATTAAATAATTAAGATTATTTAATTAATAGAAGAAATAACAGACTATAGAGAATAATTAAATAATTGACATTATTTAATCATGACCATGAAGAATACAAATTATGAAGAATATTAAAGTCGCAGGCTTAGACCAAATTTCGGTGTCTACATCACTAACTAACATCTATAACAATGAATGTAAATTGAAATATAGTAATTTGCCTCATACCTCCCCTGTCAAAGCCATCAAGGATTCTATAGCAGATGAAACACTGATGTCCATTTCCATCTAAACATTCAGAGGTGTCTTTGCTTGCAACATCTAAAAATAAAACAACAAATTATTCAATCACGAGAACTACAATAGTGATCCATGTCATGACTTATAATGTATGAGATAATGAACAAAATTTTGAGTACTTATTAAACTATATATTTTTTACTATCATGCTTACTATTTTCCCTATCTATATCTTGTTCAAAAGAACGTGTTTTTAGGATTTTACCCATAGCAGCAAGCTAGTGAACCATTTGATAAAATGCTTTCGTAGAAATGTACAATAACTGTGGTATAGAGGAGGCAGTGAACTGTTTGAAAAAATTCCTCAAAGAAATGGGGTCTCGTGTTGATGGAATGTCATTACAAACAAATGCACGTCATGGCATTCCATCACCATAAGACTGAATTTTTTTCAAGCATTTTTTTAGACAGTTCATTACCTTCTCTATGGTATTATTGTTTAATATTATACTTTGATAGAAACTTTTCCAAGCATCCATATTTTGTTGGAAAGCACCTATTTTAGGCTTTTAGCCATAGCAGCAAGTGAGTAGTTTGATAAAATGCTTTGGTACACATGTATGGAAAATGTGTTATCATAGAAAAGGTGGTGAGTTGTTTGAATAAATGCATCGAAGAAATGTGGTCTCATAGTGATGGAATTGCATTCCATCACCATGAGACCGCATTTCTTCGAGGCATTTTTTCAAACTAGTAACTGCCTTGTCTATCCTATTGCTTAATATTATGCTTTGGTAGATTTTTTCCAAGCATCCATAGTTTGTTGGAAAGCACCTTTTTTAAGCTTTTAGCCATAGCACCGAGGAAATTAACTATTTGATAAAATGCTTTGGTAGACATGTATGGAAAATGCGGTAGCATAGAAAAGGCAGTGAGCTATTTGAAAAAGTGCCTCAAAGAAATTGGGTCTCATGGTGATGGACATCAACATGAGAGCACATTTCTTTGAGGCATTTTTTTAAACAAATCATTGCCTTGTCTATGCTATTTCTTACTATTATTCTTGCATATATTCCTTCCAAGCATCCATAGCATAGACAAGGAAGTGAACTATTTGACAAGAGGCCTCAGTAAAAAGTGGTCTCATGGAATGCCATGACAAGAAAATGTAATTGGAAGCTACTCCTACTTATTACTTATGCTATGTTAAGTAATTGCATTAGTGCTTATGTTGACTTTCTAAACAACTATATTGTAGTTGAAATTTTGTCATCTATCAACATCATGTTATTAGTTATGGAATGTGAAGTAATGATTTGAGTTTGAAATATGTGCAATGCAATGTAATCAACAATATGAATATAAACTACACAAATCTATTAAGTACGATTCATTAGTTAAACTCTTTATTCTATTACCTGTGTGTAGGTTTGACTAAATCCATTGACACTAGGAGGTGTTACCATGAAACCTCCAATATTAGCCTATTCAACATCAAAAATCACATATTAAAATACCATTCATCAAACAATGCTATTAACATGTAATAAATTTATAATTGTTTACTAGTTACATACCTCAATAGTAGGTGCAGTGGAGAAATAAGTAGGTGTAGGGCCGATGTATCCAATATCAACACTGTGACCCTGCAATTTTATTAAAATCATAAAACTAAATTAGTTAAGCTTGCATTTCAAATTCAAAATTTAATAAATTAAATTCAATGAATATGCTAACTTTTACTTGAGTATCAATGCCATACGCCTCATGCAAAATGTCAGCTACCCTCTCCATCTCCATAGTTGTAGATGGATCCTACATAGCAGCCTCCTGAGTGTCGGTGGAGTCATATGAACAAGTCACCCTATAAGATTGACACAAATGGGTTCAAAGGCCACCACTCGAAGACTCCCTTGGATAGCACTGTAGAATAGGGCTGGCATGTTGGATGACACTCTGGATCAAAGTGTTGATCACCTGCAAATTCTCTATGTCGACAATCTCCTTCACGATGGAAGGGATAATGATGTGCTCATGAGGCGGCCTAGTGAGAGGTCATCTCCCTTGTCATGTACGATCTAGCTATGCATTGGGTCTATCTTGAGTTGACCCCCCACCTCTCCCCTAGAAGTCCCTCATATCAAAATAATTTGGGATTTTGTTCAATATGAACTCACAGTATAGTTTTCTAAGGAAATACAACGGGACTTCACAATTGTTGCACAGAGGGTAATCAAAAACCATGTACCACCTATCATAAAAAAAAAGTCCCTAATTTTTTGGTGGTGGCATCAATGAATAGGAAACCTCTTTGCATTGAGGGTAAGATTTTGATTTGTGCGTGGGTCAGTGAATAATGAGCACAAATCACCTTTTATAATTTTTAAATCCTTTGCATCTTTATATGATAATTTATCCACGTAATAAGTCCTAGCTGCATGCCTCCTATCTTTCCATCCAGTTATTTGTTTGCTAATTGAATCTACATTTTTTAAAATTTCTTTCAATGAAGTTGTCAGGGTCATTGTTTCCATGGTTGAACCATTTGGATCACTCAACCTCTTGATTAAATCGTCAATTTTTTTTTATTGTTCTTAATTTCACTCATTAATTTTTGTTGAGTGTTAGGAGGGTGTTGAGGGATTGTTGGAGGAGGTTGTTGTTGTGGTTGATTAACTTAAGGATTTTGTTGTTGAGGATTTCTTTCCTCTTTTTTTTTCTCTTCTTGTTGAGGATTTTGAGGGTTTGCAGGTTGATTTGCATCTCCTACAAATTCAAAAAATAAATATCAAATACAACCTAAAACTAACAAATTCAAAGAAAAAATTAAACAATTCTTACCTCTCAGACCTCCTTGTCGACGTGGCAGTATCCTGGCGATGAAACAACCGTTGATGAATAAATTCACAAAATAGCTCCTCCTAGAATGCGAGCATAGAATATTGGGGTTTTGGCTATGGACAACAAAAAAAACATAGTGACAAGTAAAAATGAATTCATTTTCCTTTTTTTTTGGTTTTAATAGGTCATAATACGAGCGCGTTATAACGTGCTCGCACTATGGGCTTGTTGCGGCTGAGCCTCAAGCTCGGCACACCAAGCCATAACACGAGAACGTTATAACACGCTTGTGTTATGAGTTTTCAAAAAAAAATTTAAAAAGTGGCCACAAATTGGCTACCCATCTTCATGCACCCACCAATATATATGTATATATATATAACATCTCATATATATGTGTGTGTGTGTGTACATATACATATATACACATGAGCATTCATGCTTGGAAAGAATGTATATATGCATATATAAATATGTATATAACATCTCTGTCTGTTTGACTATCAAAGGGATGGTCTATATTTGATATATGCATAAATGGTAATGCACATATAAGTTTATATATGCATTATTGCATTAATATCATTGCATGTAATATATATAAATAAGCATCATTTGGAATATGGTACTATTGTGAATATGCCACTTAGTCACAATCATTCGATTATCAAATGAATTATTGCTTTATTGCTTTGAACGAAATAATAATATATGTGATTGGATATATGCATATTTATATATGTGCATATTATATTATTATTATGTGAATATTAACTCTTTTGTATTTCATTCGTATATTAAATGTATACATATATTTTATTGTCATATATATATATATATATATAATAGTATATATAAACATATGCATGTATATATAATTTATCCTTAATGCTTATCTAAAACATATATATACATATAAACACCATTATGTATATGGTTATACGTATATAATTTTCCCCCAAGTCATAACATATATATATATATATATATATATATATATATATATATATATATATATATATATATATATATATATATATATATATATATATATATATATATACATACATACATATGTACATATATATGTGTGTGTGTGTGTGTGTGTGTGTGTGTGTGTGTGTGTATGTATGTATGTATGTATGTATGTATGTATATGCATATATATATGCTATAACTTGGGGGAAAATTATATACATATAAGCATATACACAATGGTGTTTATATATTTTTAATTATATAAGCAGCATTTACATGGTGTTGTACCCTTTACACGTTGAGCCCAAAGGACCAAAAATGATCAAAACCATTAAACATCAAAAAATATTTCTAGTAACACCAGATGAGAGACGCATACACAACCAAGTAACGATAGAGACACAACACAACACAAACCCAACCACTAATTGTCTACACTCTCCCATTTCTTAACCAAGAGGTTTAACACATCATCCCTAATCCAATTGGGACCTTCACCCATGGTGTTTTTTTCCATTTCTTGTTGGAAACAAGCAACACTAAGAGGGGGGGTGAATCAGTGTTCTAAAAAAATTAATTCTTTTATCCTGATCTTTATTCCACTTAACACACTTAATCAAACTTAATATGCAAAAACAAAAAACAAGAAACCACACAGCCATAACACAAGGATTTTTAAGTGGAAACCC
Organism: Sequoia sempervirens; assembly: GCA_007258455.2. Taxonomy (NCBI): domain Eukaryota; kingdom Viridiplantae; phylum Streptophyta; class Pinopsida; order Cupressales; family Cupressaceae; genus Sequoia; species Sequoia sempervirens. The sequence continues at coordinate 579,749,682 of VDFB02271358.1, read as the reverse complement.
TGTAAGGGGAAAAACCATGGTGGATGGCCAATCCACAATAAGTTTTGAGTATTCACGAAAGAAGTATTACAAAATGGGAATGCACTTGCATTCAGGCTCATTTCCTAGAGCTCACTGCTCAAAAGATCAGGGCTCACTACCCTTACAACAATTTGGAATTGATCCAAAAGAAAATGAACTGAATAGATAGCATCTACCAATGCTTGATTGCAATTCCAGTTTAGCTTTTATGTCAAACTTTTGTCCTGATGACTGATATTGAACTTTTGCTCTATTCTACTCAAGTTTGCACACAAAATCTTTATGCACAAGTGAAACTGTGCATGATATCGCTCAAAGACACCTTATATTTTCACTACACACGCACAACTTCTCCATACATCCAAATGATGTGACCGATCATCTAAATATATCCGCTCACTAGGAATTAATCGCCATAGGTCGGCTCAACAAAACTTAATAATATTTGCAACTTATTGACCAAAATAATAAATAATTTCAATGCATATCCAAACAAGTCAGCTACACAATAGCTAGGACCAATAATTAAACATCTAAACTTGAAGATAATTAAAATAATTTGACTTTATACATCTGCTACACACAATTTACACTGAGTCGGCTCTATCAAGCAAATAGATAGAAAATGTTCTACCGGACCTTCAAAACTTCATAGCCACAAAAGCAACATTATGAGATTCAATAATAAGATTCTCCACGAGCTTAACAAAAAATTTCAGCGATCCACAGCACAAAATAATGATCCGGTGAAACTATTAGACTGAATACCCTATTCCATGAGTACTCTGCCGGAACACACAGTTGTATTATTTGCCAGGTGATTGCGGACCAAAACGATGACTTCAATTACCATCAATGACAACACTATAAGCCAAAAACCATATCCACTTAATCCATATGCCAACATTTCCTCCTTGACAACATTCGAGAGAGTGAAAGCAGACCAATGAATCATTTTGATAGTGAACCGAGCCAGGTAGTTAAATTATAAACCGAAGGATGAATTTATAAACCAAATGATGCATTTATATATCGAAGGATGAATTTATATAAGAGTACATATATAAATTATAAATGACAAAATAGTATGCAAACATATGCTACACATGAAGATAAGGTGGAGTATATTATGCTTTCCATCACATAGATAATAGAGGCTGAATGAAACATAAAAGCATATGTGAGAAAGAAAGATCACTACATATATGGATCTTAGAACATAGTCAACCAAACTACAGAGGTATTATTAGTGATTAAAGGTTTGATACCCAACAATGCTATTTATACTAGCACATAGCTAGTAAATAATGTAAATTGTATAATGTGTAGCGCTTAAGTACTAAGCCTTTAGTCTGCATATAAATAATATGTTGATCTTGTCCATCTAAATGGAATTCAACACCAACTTATATAGTGACCAATTCCCTATTGAAGGTTATCTTTGGCCAAAGTGTATAGTATGGAAGAGGTTTCTAAAACAAATAAATGAATGTAGAAAAGAGTTTGGATTCAAAGCTTAGCTTAAAAACCACTCTATCATGTGTCAATGAATATGTGAGAATCTGATGCATAAGAATAGTAACCGCACAATGAATTGGTTAAGATGATTTATGAGGCTGATAACATCAACTAGCTTAGAGGCTAATAGAAGTTGCTCATGATTGTTTTGTGAAGCCAAGTCTCACTCACAATTCCAAGCGATATGAAACATATGTATTGCATTTAGATTTGTTGACTTATATTGATGTGAAGCATGGACTTGGTTGATGCCTTTGGTAAGATCAACCATGAATTTGTCAAACAAATTTAATGCTTGTTCGATTCATTCTCTAAAAAGATCGATGGATGCTTGTTGTTGAGAAATGGTAGTTGATTTTTTCTATTGGTAGTAAAACTATGCCAAGCAAGAAGGAGGGAGGATGGTTTTGGCACCACCTTTGAAACCCAAGTTGTTGTAGATGTCTATTCCTTGTGATAATTTGAATTGAGTATGTGTAGATTGAATAATTCTTGTAATTTTTGTCAATGTTGCAAGTCGACCTATAGGTGATTTTGCTAAGTATGAGCTTAGGAAGTCACCACCTTTTTCTAAGTTTCATGTGTTGCTTTACATGGAGTTTTTTGTCCATTTACATGCCTAAACTATAGGACATGAGGTTCCTAGGATTCTCTATAAATAGTAGAGACATTTCATTAGTAGGTATGCATTATTTCCCAAGAGATTACACATCTTTTGCAATTCCTTATTTATGTGTTATTCCCAACCATACTTGTTTTATATTGTGAGTGAGGAAAGAGTGAGATTTCTATTTGTTGAGAGGAAAATTGTTGTTTGATAGAATTAATCTATCAAATTGTGAGATAGATTTATTTGTGACATCCTTGAGAAGTTTATTATCAAGCTAATTGTTGTTGGAGAGGGCTGCACTACTATCATTTATTTGGTTAATTGATAACAGGCATGAGGATATCTTCTTCATTGTTATTTACATTTGAATGACATGTTTTCCATGATTACTTGAAAAAAAAATTCCAGCATGTGCATTAGAGATATTAAAGTGTTTTTGAAAAGGAAGTTGAAGCTTTTATGTTGTTTCTATGTTGCTCTTGTAAGTACTCCATAATAGGAGATTGGTGTATATCATAGATATTATATACTAGGCATGATTGAATACAAGAGGCACTTGTGATACACTTAGCTAAGTTATTGATTTAACTAGGAAAGCTTGTGTTTACTCCTAGGATAGTTAATCCAATATGGGAGGGAGCTTGTGTACTTACAAGTGTTAAGTAGTTTTATTCCAAGTAGATTAAAATGGTGATAGGTTAATCTAGGGTGACAAAATATCCATTAAAGGAAATACCTATGCATATTTTAAGATAGCCGCAAGTCAAATCGACCCTAAGTAGTGTATGTGATAGATGACTCTCAGTGGGAATATTGAATGTAACTCTTTGATCAAAGTAGTGTGAATGTCCGAGACTCCACTCTAGATTGTGTGACTACCAATACTACATTGTTAGTTCATCGTGATCCAATACTACATGCTAGTTCAAGATTATGGGATTACAAGTTCTAGTTATGTAGGACACAACACTATGCTCAATTGGTTGTCATTATCGGTTACTCTACTAATCTATTTGTCAAAGGGAAGTACCTTCTATCAAATGATAGATGTGTGAGGCACCACATTAAGAGTCTATGGTTGGAAAAAAATTGCTTGAGTGATGCTTTTCCTCCACAGCAAGCAACAAAAGAACCAAGATTTGAAAGGAAGGATCCTAGACCATCTTACAACTATTTTTTCTAAAGCTCATTAAGCTATGTATGTAAATGTATGCATTCGTGTATTGATGTGACTTATAATTTATTGTTGTATTCATTTTTTCCATGACAGAGGCAGAGTATATGGCAACCACTCATGCATGTAAGGAAGCCATTTGGCTTAAGAGATTATGTTCTGATATTGGTTTAGATGTAGGACATATTACTATTTGTTGTGACAGTCAAAGTGTAATATTTCTAGCAAATAATTCTACCTTCCATGCCAGAACAAAGCACATTGATGTACAGTATCATTTTGTTCGTGATATGGTAGAATATGGAAAGGTGAACCTAGAGAAGGTTGACACTTTGGTGAATGTTACAGATGCACTAACAAAACCAGTGAGCACAAAGAAGTTTAGATGGTAAACTGATTCCATAGGCCTTGGGGCCCTGAGTAGATGATTTTGTATGACTCTTGGTAGGTCTTTGACAAGTGGGAGAATGTTGGGATTAGGGTGTCTCAACCTTAGAGTCCAAACATTGATTTATTTGATGTAATTTAATGTATTTATTTGTATTATTTAAATGTTTATCGTGTCATGTCACTAATTGGGATCCACCGGCTGGGTGGTATCCCCGTTGGAGGTGACTAAATGACACATCATCATACCAAGTGGACATAGGCATCCCACTTTGGAATCTATGACATGACATATTCTATGACGTGTCATAAGGAATCTTTGAATGCATGGATGAAAGTTGGCACCCAAGTTGGGTTATGACAAGATGTAAGAGAATCAACTATTTTTAGCCAGTTATGATAGATTCTCTTACAACTATAAGTGTTGTCAATTATGACAGATTCTATGACAATTGTAAGATGTGTAAGGCATCTTTCATAAGCTATTTTTAGCATGTTTTGGGTGCCCAAGCTTGGAAGAAGACTATTTGCATGTTTGACACTTGTCGGGGGTGTAAGGGAATATGTCACATGTGTCCAAATATATGTCTAAGGTTTTGTAAATTGTGCCATGTGGATTTGGACGCCCCTCACCTTCTAGATGCTTCTTGAAGCTTGTATCACTCTATTTATTGAGTGCCTTGAGTTGTAGAATGCATAGTTTTTTTGCAGGTAATGAAGTGCTACCAATATCACTCTAGAATAGGTGTTTGTTTTGAAGCACTTGTTGAAGAGGCTTGTATTTGGTGATATCTTGTAACCATTATTTAAAGTAATAGAGATAGTACTATGCTTTTGGAGGGTGGGGTTTTTTACCTGAAATAGTTTTCCCTACGTAAATTTTTTGTCACTATTTTATGCATTGTTGTTGTTCTATTTCCATTATTCTACGTATGTGATTCTCTAGTTGTTAAAGGTGTTAAACAAAAAAATTGTAACTCTCCTTTGATTAGATTAGTGTAGGAAGTTTTTTCCGCTCACCTAGCTTCCTTTCAAATCCACACTACATATCAGATGGTGAAGGAAGGTTCCAAATTTGACCTATGTGAGCTTTTAACAGAGCAACTAATGGAAAATTTGAAGAGAACAAAAGAAACTAGATACAATTTTATGTTTAGATCATTGATCATTTTCCTCACATTCCTTTTCTTAAATGAATTACCTTGATTTAAAGGAAAAATATGGGATAAATTATTTTTGGTAGCTACTCAAATAAAAAATCACATAAGAGTTTTTAAAACCAAGCAAGCATAAAATACCTTCTACTGGGGATTCTTTATGAATATGTAAATAGAGATATAGGAGAGAGAGAGAGAGAGAGAGAATTCCATATAATTTGATCTAAAATATGAAAATGAGGTAACATTCATGGTGGACAAGGATCAATGTTACATGGAAGTAGTGGAGCCTAGAACCTCATGGATTCCTAAGTTATCTTATGAGGTTGCACTTGAATATGTACAAGGATATGTGGATATCCTATTGAATAAGCTAAAAGGTACATCTAAATAAATATTTGGTACCTACAGATAAATCATAGATAGTATTATCCAGAATTGTATGATGGGTGAAACCAATGAAAAGAGAGTGGATAAGTTGTTTGAGAAGTGGGGCATTCTGTGGTACTAAAAGATGAAACACCCATCCTCTACCCAAACTCCAAAGAATATACCTTCAAACCCTAAATAAAATGTTACAAAGAAGTTTCCTAGAAGATCAAGTAGATCCACATTTGTTGCTACCACTCCTCCACAACCCACTAAATCTCTACAAGCATCTACTAGAAGAAGAGTTGTATTAGAGACTCTACCATAGAAGAAGGCCATAAAAGATGTGTATGCTAGGGATAAGCAAAAGTAAAGAGGAAGAAGATGGAGATGAAGGTACCTCCAAACAAAAAAAGAAAGAGAAGAAGATAGAAAAGGAGAAAAATAGAGCAACCCCGTCTAGTTCCACATGAGCCCCTTGAATTTGAATTCATCTTAAATGGAATTGTTGATCATGGTCTATTAAATGAAACCATAGAGCTCCATCTAGGAGCCCCTTTGAAATATCAGAATACTATTGAGAAGGTTATTATTGTGTATATGCTCAAGCATAACATGTCTTTTAGTGACATCATTGAAAAGGCTTCAAAAATCCTAGCTTAGGCTTTGAGACAAAGAAGAGAAAATATAATCAAAGTAGAAAATAGGTCATAACAAGGTTGGGTCCTCTATCTCCCAAGTAGAAAAGGAGAAGATAGTTTGGAAGAAAGATAAAGACCTCCACTTACAGGCCCCTCTGTCCTTTGCATGAGCCCATAGGGCTGGCAACGGTGGGTTTTCAAGCCTCGATGATAGTGGTTTCTTCAAGCTTCGATGGCCTCCCTTAAAAAAATAAATGACCATTCAACAATACAGTCAAAAGTTAACAAATCTGGTGGGTACTAAAAAATAAGAAGTCCACACACCAAAAAAATCAGCTAAATATTCCCTAGGAATCTTGGCAATCACGTGAAATATTCTGCTTTATACCCACCAACTAAAAGATTCCCAGTCAACAAAATCTTTGAAGAATATTTTGTCAATTAGTGCAGGTTTCTGATGACCATCAAATTTTTCATGGAGGGCATTTTTTTCCCGTGACGGCCACCAGTCTATCAAATTTAACTCGTTAGTTAGCTAACTTCATCATTTTTTTGGGCCCACTACTAATCCTTTTTTCCTAAGGAACAACTTTTAATAAATCGAGCATTACAATCTCTATTTTTTGCAAATGAGATACCATTGGAAAGCAGACTTTGAGCCCAATCTAGTGGTGTGAGTATTTTTTCTAGATTTTTCTCCTATTTTATTCTATAGGCCTCTAAAGTCAGATCATGTTGTTTTCTCTATGAAGGGCATAACTTTTTCCTCGTTTACTAGATTTCAACGATTTAAGTGGCATTGTAAAGCTAATTCAGTCCTCTACATAGATGTCAGGCCCATTTTTCTAGAAAGATAGCTAGGTATTTCTTATTTCAATTAGATCTCAAATCTTCCTTTTTGGGTTATTTTCTTGGAAAATGTGCAAAATAGGTCCATTTTTTTGGATTCAAAGGGGAAATTTTTTTGCATTGAGGGGGTCTATACTACTGTACTAGTTTATTACAGTATTATTTCATCATGGATCCAACTCATATTGCTATGCTTACTCCATACAACTATTATACTTGGAAATCATAAATTGAGATAAATCTACAGAAAGTAGGGTTACACAAGGTTACCATGGGTACAAAACTTGAACTTGCAAGTGCAACTGAGAAGAGGAAGTGGTTTAACAGAAGTAATGAATATTTAGGTACATTATGCCAGTCTATGTTTCTTGATCTTCTCTTTCATGTTGACTCTTGCACCACACTCAATCAAATCTAGACTCAATTAGAGTCCTTGTTTGGGAATCAAGATACTATGAGAGGATTTTATTTGGAGAATGAGCTTATTGGTTTGGCTCCTCAAGATTTTGATAGCATTCAGGACTTCTTCACCAAACTCAAGTCTCTCAAATTACAGTTGAAACAATGTGGCATTGAGAAGAATGACACTCAGTTGATTCTTGAACTATCCTTTCCAAGCTTGGTCTTAATTATTTAATTTTTGTTTATACCTTTTTTTTCCATGAAAGATGCACTTCGTACCACATTCACTATGCCTTCACTTGATTATTTTTCTAAATCACTCACTAGGGAGTAGGAAAAGTTGGTACAGATGGGATCATTGAAATCTCCAACATCAAAGGCTCTTATTGCATCTCCAGGCACTATAGATCAAAATGCTTCTAATGATAAAGGAAAGAAACCAAAGCAGAAGGATTCCAAGTACAATGAGAAAACTAAGGAATCAAAATCACATGATAACTCATATTCTTCTACCTCTTCGAAAATAGATTCATCTAGGAAGGATCGACCTAAAGGTGCATATTTAAAAAAGACAAGACATGATGAGCATCAGTGTTATGCAAAGTAGATTGACAAGTTGAAGCAACTTCTATAGAAGAAAAAAAATTAGTTTCCTTCATCCTCTTCATCCACAACATCACCTTCACAATCAGGGTCAGATGGAATGGAATGTGGAGAATAAAGATGAAAGGTCACTCTCTCTTTACATCCACAAATCTTTAGTCCAACATATGGCTTCTTGATTCAAGATCCACACATCACATGGCTGCATTTCCAAGTATTTTCTCTTCATATGAGCCTTGCATAGTGCCACAAATTTTAATGGAGAACAACACATATATGAGTGTTATAGGGAAAGGATCCATAGATGTTGATTATAGCACATTTCATGATGTACTTTGTGTCCATTGACTTCTAATCTCCTTTTCATCTATCAGATTACACATAGTGGGGCAGGTAAGACATTTGAGTTCACACTTGATTCAGTGCTTATCATAGATATACACACTAGATATATTCTTTCAATTGGGACCACAAATCATGCCTCTCAATTGTATGCATTCTCACATTTTGCTCTAGATGTGCAAGCACTATCATTGACTAGTCCTCACTCTCATGCATCTAGAGTGGATCAGATATCTAAGGAGAGGTTTGGTCACTTGAACCTATGTGTACTTCCATCATCCACTTTGGTTCATGAGACTTGTGTTGAGCTTCTTCCTCCTACACCTCCTACATCTTCAGAGTTTAGTTCTTTTCAGCTGGATGTTTCCAATCTTTTAGTTTCAGTTTTGTGGGAGGACTACTTGCAGACATTACAGAGTTATTTATTGAGTCTCACATTGCTAATATTGGGGACACACTTGAGGATATTCACTTCCTCTTCAATGATAGATATGGTCCACTAGTCATCACATTAGCAATGCCTTTGGAGGTTTTTCTACATGCATCTCCACCATTTCTTGGATCTTCTTCATTTGATTCAGACATATGGACCCTTGATCATTCTTCCATGGCATCCATCATGAGACTGTTTCTTCAGAGAGAGTTTCTTCTTCACACACCATTTGATGTGTTTCTTCCTAAGGGGAGGAACAATGTTTGTCATAGCTAGATCATCTTTAGAATCCTTCTTCGAGCATTCACTTCTAGCAGAGGAGCTTCTACCTTATCGGGGGATTCATTATCTCCTCCTTTCTCTCCTATGGAGATGATCTTGTTTGTACTTATGTGATGGAAGCAACACTTGGGGGGACTTTTGAGCCCTAATTTTCTTAGTCGCATGTATGATTTCATTTTCTTTTATCTCTCTTTTGGAGAGGAGTTTTTCCCATGAAGTTTTCTCCTTTTCTCCAATTATGAGAGAATCCAGTTGTGTGTTCATGGGTACCTCATCAAGCCTTGTAGCCAAGACCCATTCTACATTCATTTAGCTTCCTTTATTAGCTATTTAGTTTCTCCCTAAGTTGATCTTAAGGGGAGTGTTGGAGTAAATAATTCATTATCTGATAATTAATTAATTATTAGAGGCTTTTTACTTTATTCACTTAAGCTAAACTTAGGAGTTGCTTTTTATTGTTTAGTTTGATTCTTATTATTAGTTTAGACTAAATTTAGGACAAGTTGTCTCATTGCATGGGATTATAACACTTCCCACTATCATGTCAAATATGCATGTAGGGTTTGCTTGTGTAATGCTTTTATAAACCTTGCACATTCATTTGTAAGATTCATCTAGGTTATTTTCATCAATACAATTCTCAAGTTATTGAGCTTAATCTTATTTTTAAATCTTCTCTATTATGATAGGTAATTTCTCGTAGGTGTTTCATGGGAGCTATGGGTTGAATCATCAAGTCTAATAGAATAGACATTCTATGATAATGGATGATGATGATAGAGAAAATATTCAAAAGGAGACAAAAGAAGTCACTAAGAAGATCCTTGAAGAGGTGAAAAATGATGTTGACATGAATGCACACGAGCCTCTATATGAGAAAGGTATTGATAATATTCCCCCTCCAATGAGTACAAATGAGAAATTTGTCTCCAATCAACAAGAAGACAAAGGTGTCTACATTCAACAATAGGAGCAAGATGTCTCCTATAAGGAGGAAAACAAGAAGGAAAAGGAGAAGGAGATGAAAAATAGTGACAAATAAGAAAGCTCAGAGAAACATACTCCTCTCTCGTTGAATCAATCAAGGATTTTTTGGCACAAGCGATGCATATTCAATCAGTAGTGACTCCATAGTTATTGCAATTTCCTTCATTTGATGGACAAGTCAATTTTCCGAGTATGTCTCCCCTACATAAGATGAAGCTCAGAGATATACACAACTCCAAGTTAATTTATACTATTAAAAATTAAATTTTAAGTCTACAAATATTATTTCCATTATTAAAATATACTCAGCTTTATGTCATGACCCCATCCTATTCAAATTATAAAACCTTATGGTTTTAAATAATTATAAAGGTATTAATTAATTAATTAGATACAAATAATAATTTAAGATAAAAAAAAGGATAATAATAAATTGATAAATTAAATAAAAGAATAATTTAAGATATTTATTAATTAGATGAAAATAATAATTATTTTAAAAATTAAAAATTATTTTAAAATATTGAAACATTATCTTAACAATTTGAAAATAAAATAAACTAAAATAAAGGATTAATATTTCGCAAGTAGATAACAAGTAATTTTTTTCTTTTACCTTTATCCATAGAAAAAAAAAAAAGAAAAAAAAGAGATAATTATATTTAATTTCAAAAATAGTTGTAGAATAATTTAAAAATATTATTTAAAGATAAAATATCATATTTAAAATAAAAATGATGATTTAAATTTGACTCAAGATAATTTCAAAATAAAGATAATTATCTCATTTTCTTTGTCTTTTTCTCTTTTTTATAGATAAAATTAAAAGTAAACATTTACTTTTTATCCACTTAAAAATATTTATATTTTATTTTATTTTATTAATCATTAATCATTAATATCCTTGATGAAACCTTGGGGAATTACAAGAAATGAACCATACAAAATAGTGCATCCCAAACTTGGGACATGAAAATTATCAATTTGGATGGAGGTGAAAAGTTATGAACACCTTCATTCAAAGTTTTTTTTTTTAATGAAGGCGCCTTCATTTGAAGGTGAATAAAAAATCACCTTTGTTCAAAGGTAGACAATCCTTCAAAGGTGTTAAATATAAAAAATACTTTTGAACAAATGATTTTTTGTTATAATTTTATGGAAATGACATACCTTTGAATAATGGTCCTTGAATTTCATTATTTTAAGGTCCTTCGAATGAAGGTCCTTAAATAATTTCATTCCAAGGTAATTTTAACAAAGGTCCTTAAACACCTTCATTTGAAGGTCCTTTGAATGAAAGCCCTAAAAGTCACCTTTCCACCTTAGGCCTCATTTTTTTCTCATTTTTTTTCAACCTTGGGTTGGACTAGAAAATGGAATGAATATGAAAAGATAAATTACAAGATTTTAGCACTCGAAATAATCTTTATAACAAGAATAATTTTGAATATATTTAGTTTTTTCTTATAAGGGGTAAAAAATTTATTGAAATCCAAAAATTAACTATACAAAGAGAACAAGGAACCAAAAGGCTCCCAAGAAAAGAAAGCACCAAAGCACCCAACCAATAAAAAAACCATCACCCATGCAGCAACAGACACCTTAGCCAACCAAATCACTAGAAATGAATCTCTCTAAATCTTGACAATAATCAAGGGATAACTACCCCCAACCCTCAACCCTCCAATTATCATCATTCTTTGAAGCCCACTTGGCCAAACAATCAGCCACCCTATTCCATTCACGTGTGATGTGAGTAAAAGATGCCACCTCTAACATGGAGCACATCTGCATAATCTGTCGAACAACCAAAGCAAGCTACCAATTACATCAACCAAATTTTGCTCTTTCAACATATTAACAATAATTTGTGAGTATGATTCACAAATAATCTTACACCACCCCAAATCACGCGCATGCTCAATAGCCCTAAGAATCACCAACCCCTCCATAAAGTTGTTAGAATGTTTCCTTCTATTAATGAAGAAAAAGAAAATAACTGAGCCAGAACAGTCTCTACCAACTCCAATCCCAGCAAGCCCTAGATTACCCCTGGAGGAATGATCAGTATTGATCTTCAAGACATCCGTTGGAGGAGGCAACCATCTTCCAACCCTTTGAACCTTATTTTTAGCATGCCTACCTCTTCTGATACAAGTAGATTTGGGAGTCAAGCCTTGGAAGCCCAATCTATTCACAATCTCATCATCGCTCCTTTCCAAAGGATACACCACTTTGCATTTAGCTTCCACCACCTCCTAGACCATACCAACAATTTTATGCTAAACCTGTTGAATCATTAGCCTATCCCCGCGAAAAACCCTATGGTTCCTTTCCAACCAAATTTACCAAAGGATGAAGGTAGGACCAATGCACCACACAATCTAGAGGAAAGAGGCCTGAGTAGGAGGTCTTCCCAGATTGCTCCATAACTCAACAAGAGAAGAAGCATGAACACAAGGATGTTTCCAGACACCCCACCAAAAATGCCAAAGCACCATAGAAAAAGAACAATGAAAAAACAAGTGGGAAGAATCTTCCTCATTGCATCTACATAGAACACAAACAAAAGGACCCTCGAATCCTTGCTTCCAAATATCATCCCAAGTCAAACATCTGTTCCAAGCCAAAGTCCACACAAACCAATTACACTTCATCCAAGAGAACTTTTTCTGCACATTCTTCCACCATGGAACCTCCACCCCACCACACTTACGAGTCAACAAATCCTGATACCCACCTGCCATAGTGAAAGAACCCTTTGGATTCAAACACCAAGCTAAGGTACCCTTATCCCAAAGAGAGCTACACTGTCTACCAGCCAAAATATTTTGAAGCTTGGCACAATCCTCCTCCAAACCAACAATAGGCCAATCACAAGGATCCTTCAACCTAGCCACCTCCATTTTCCCATAGGGATAAGAAGTCTTAAAATCAATCACCCTTGACCATCCAGCTTCCAAAAAGCGTTGGAAAAGATTCACCAAATTAGGATATTGGTGCAATATGGGGGAGAAACCATCCCAAGAGTTAGACCAAAAGAGAGCCTCATCCCCCCTATTACATATCCAAAACAAGCCCTCTTTGATCAACACAACCCCTTTCTTAAGCGTTCCCAAAATCATAGAGCCTTTCCCCACCAAAGGATAACGAGGAATCTCCTTTAGAACCCCTCAAAGGTACTTGTGAGATAAAATCCTGGCCCAAACATGATCCTATTCCAAATACCACCTCCAATAAAAGCTTTGCAACCAATGCCAACCTAGTCAAAGTTGACTGTCACAACCCAAGACCCCTAAACTACTTTAGACTACAAACAATATCCCACTTCACCAGGCTCCACTTAGAGAAAGACAAGTTTCCCGCCCATAAGAACTATCTAGCCAAAGAGTCCAAATCCTTAAGAAACCTAACAGGAGCCACCTGGAGCATACATATATAGTTGGGAAAATCCTGCACAACTAATTTGAGAAACTAAACCTGCCCAACAAAAGACAACCATATATGAGTCTAATGATTAACTTTTCCATGAAACTTTTCAAGAATATTCTGTCAAGACTCCCTAGGAAGATTACCAAAAGAGATAGGAATGCCAAGATAGGTTAAAGGTAGAGAACAAATCTGAAATCTTAGAATACGAGCAATTCTTTACTGAATGAGTCACAAGGTATTAAAGAAGAAAATGGAAGATTTATCCTCATTAATCATTTGACCAGAAGTAGCAAGATAAGTATTCAAAGCCTTGCACAAATTATTGGCTTCACAAACCTTAGCCACACCCATCAAAGCAGTATCATCCACAAATTGTAGGTGAGATTGGGAAGGAAATCCATTACCCCACACCCACCCCTAGATAAGACTCAAAGCCACATTGCTTTTGAGAAATCTCCCCAAACCTTCCACAAGAAGAATGAATAAATAAGGAGAGAGAAGGTCCCCTTGATGAAGGCCCTTGGAAGCCCCAAATAAAGAAGACGGTTCACCATTTATCAACACTAGAAAGGAAGTGGAAGTAACACAACTCATCACCCACGAAACCCACTCTTCAGCAAAGCCAAAAGCAGAGAGAAATTTTTGCAAGAAAGACCATTTAACTCTATCATAGGACTTAACCATATCCAACTTGATGAACATAGCCTTTTCTTTGGAAGCCACCATGGAGTGAATGACCTCAATGGAAATGACCACACCATCCAAAATTTTCCTATCTACCATGAATCCACCCTGTTCCTCAAAGATAAGCTTGCTAAGCCACTGCTTCAACCGCTCAACAATCAGCTTGGAAATAATTTTATACACCACATTATAGAGAGATATAGGATGAAACAGACTCAATCGATCCACACCCTCACACTTGGGAATAAGAGAAAGAAAGGTAGAATTCAAAGCCCTTAGCATCTGCTTGCTCCTCTAAGATTCATGAACCACAACCAGCAAATCCAAATTGATAATGTCCCAAAATTCTTGAAAGAACTCAATCAGAAAGCCATCTCAACAAGGAGCTTTCCCCTTCTTCATTTCAAAAATAATAGTCTCTAATTCATCCAGGGTAATACAACCCAAGAGGTGCTCATTCATCTCACTAGCAACCAAAGAAGGAGTATAGGCCAACACTTGATTTTCTTCATACAACACATCTCAAGAATTCTCTCTAAATAAGTAAGCAAAACACTGCAAGGCTTCACTCGAGATATCCCCTAAAGAAGATAAATTCTCACCTTGTCATTCACAAGAAAATGAATTGAATTACCATGTCTCTTGGATTTCACAGAGTTGAAGAAGGTAGTTTTTTTGTCCCCCTCCTGTATCCACTCGACTCGAGCCTTTTGTTTCCAATAAATTTCCTCACACAACTCACATTCCTCCAAAACTTTCAATTCCCTTTCCTCCTCCCTGAGAGAGACCTCAGAAAGACCAAACTCTCTAGTCTCCTTGGTGATAGAATCCAAATCATCCTAAGCAATAGCCTTAGCATGGAAAATATTACCAAAACACTACTTGTTCCATCTTTTGAGATGGTACTTCACATACTGCAATTGTTTAGAAAAAGAGTAAATAGTGGTGCCAAAAGCAGGTCTCCCATTACTCCACCAGTCAGCAACATGAACTTGTAGAGAAGGGTCACATAACCACATAAGTTGAAACTTGAAAGGGGACTGGGCAACCTAATCCAAACAAACATATAAGTTGATAGGCCAATGATCTAAGCCCCTCCAGTCCAGAATTTCAAAACAAGTAGACCAAGAACCACCAACCCAAAAACAAGAAACCAAGAACTTTTCTAACCTCTTAGTAATCCAGTCCTCCCCTAGCCTCCTATTATTCCAAGTAAACTAACCATTACTTGACTTTATGTCAACATGATTCAACTCATAAATGTTATCATGAAGAAGAAAAGAAGCAAGATTCAACCTCAAAATTCCACCCTTTTTCCATTCAAATCAGTAATGGCATTAAAATCACCTACAATAATCCAAGGAAAAAGAGGAGCATAGCTCCGAATACATCGGATATGAGACTACAAGTACTACTTAACAGAAAATAAATAGGAGCATAAATAATAGAAAGAAGAATAGTTTCACTTGTTTCCAAGCTCGTAACCACCATTGAAATGCAATACTTGCATGATATCCAGTAGAGAGAGGGTGAATCTTCAGAGGATTCCAAATACAAGCCACACCCCCCGCATTACCTTGAGCACCAATGCACTGGAATTGACCCCGCCCCCACAATTTAGGAGACAAACCACCCATATTTTCAATTAAGAACTTAGTTTCCCATAAGAAAAGCACATCAGGAGAATGCTTTCCCACCAAATCATGAACAACTTTTTGTCGAGGGCCACTTTTCAAGCCCCTTACATTCCACGAGAGGATGATCATTTCTAAGGATTAGAGAAGTGAGATTATAGAGTCCTAATGGAACCTAAATCCACCAATGTTTCCCCCATCATCTTGATCTTCTCTAATTCCTTCTTTTGCCAAACTTAGAGGAATTCTCAACATCCCCTTTTTTTATATCTTTTTGAAGAATCCCCAATGAAGGAGAATCCTTGTTGCCTTTTTTTGAATCAGACCCTTCTTTCATCAATGGAAGAGAAATCTCCCCCACCCTTCTTCGTAGTCGAAATGACCTCAGGCCCCACTGAAACTTTCATAATAAGGTCAGTATCCATTTTCAAAGCGCTAGCATCTTGTGTACTCTGAATATTCTCAGTAATATTGCCCTCCTGTATCATTTCCAAAACCCCTTGATCTATAGCCAACAAGCACGGATTCACCTCTTGCTGACTAAGGTCATCCAAAACCTTGAATATATTAAAAGTATCCTCTTCTTGACTATCTTTGAAAGTCCTCTTTTGTCCATAATTCCTATTATGATTTTTAACAAGAGTGAAACCATTTGAACGGTCCACAAAAATTACCAGCATTACTAGAAATAGGAGCCTTTCCCTTATCAACCTTAGTGGGGTTACAAGGAGGCTATGAATTTTGAGACTCATTAAATTTGGCCCTAGGGCATTTTCGTTGTAGATGACCATATTCATGACACAACCGACAATAGAAAGGAAAAGTCTCATAATCCAATTGTTGCACCCAAGGTTACACACCCGCACAGATTTCCAAAGATTCTGGAAGTGGATTACTCAAGTCAATCTCAACACAAATGTGAGCAAAATTCATTACCTTTCTATCCTATGTTTGCTGAGAGGACCCACTAGTTTCCCCAGCAATGATGCAACCATTTGCAATATATAATTACACCAACATTCAACATGAAATCAAGGAAGATGAACCCACGCCAAAACCCTGTTTGGTAGCTCCTCCGAAGGATTGATCCCAGCATGTCATGGCTTAATAAATAAGCCAATTTGGTTATGGAAATTAAATCCCCCCTTGAAAACACGGTTGTGATCAACCATATAGTTAAAAACCACCATGAAATAACTATTCACAAATAGCATAACCTCCATTTCACCCTCCAAAGCTCAGTTCCATTGAGCCCATGATTCTAGAAATTAAAGCAAAACTCACAATCCCATAAGTTTGCAAATCAATGCATGTTTCGAGAAATGCTCAATATCTTCAGCTATTGACTCTGGTTGAATTACTAGCACTGGTCTTTCTTTGCTTCGCTCCAAGCATCCATTAATTTTTGGGATACGAGATCCCCCAAATAGAGCAAACCCTCCAACCCCCACATCCTTATCAAATAAATTATTCTCAACCTCTCTCATTGCACGATATGGTGAATTTGTTCCAAGAGTCTAGCGCAAAAAATTAAGAGGGGATTTAAGGCTCGAAGCTTCCCCTAGATCCATCACTAAGAGAAAAAAAGCCACAAGTAGAACCACCCAAACCCCACCTGAGCAGCAAGAAGAAAGAGCCTCCTTCCACACTTAATCTAAACATAAAACGAGCACACAAATAGAGGAAAAAAACACAAACCCTTATGCCTCCTCCACCAACGCCAAGCACCACCCAACCGCAACAAAGAATAGAAGAAACAACACCAAAATTGATTAAGGGATTACCCATGAGATAGAAAACCCCAACACCATTAACTTCCCCTCTTCGGCTAGCAAACACAAATAGCAAACTGAGACAAAGAACGCCCAATCGCGAGCTAGAACAGTGGAAGAAACAGCGGCTAGCGCACGTGAGCCCTAACCCACATCGCCTCCTGATGTAGTGCCATCCAATTTGTCTGAATATATTTAGTTTGATTATTATATTTATTTCCTATTTTCTAGTGAACATAGGTTTTCCAACAATTGTCAAGGTCTTTGTTCCAAACACATGTACAAATAGTAAAACAAATAAAAATATATTTGAAAAGTATATTTGTACTAGGTATTGTTCTCATTTCAACAAGAAAAAGGTTAAGGAAAATGTGTAAAAGAATTATGCATTGTTGAAGCAACCTAGATGTTTGAATTATAGTTAAGCTCACTTTGAAAATTTTAAAAAAATGCAACAAAGAAATTATGAAAAATATTTGTGCACTAAATATTAGTGTTACGAATCTATGTTTAAAAATTTATAATTTTATCCTTTCTACAAATAAATTTATTCTTTACCAAAGTATTGTTACTTTTAAAAAATATTTTTAATTATAAAAATATAGTTATTAATATTTATGTAAAAAACTCACAAATTATTTATAATTTTAAATAAATAAATACATTTACAATCTATCGATAAAATATCAAAAATCGCTAGTTCACATCATCACTAAATTCTTGATAGTTCAGTTGCTATAGTGTTAAAAAATAAAAATTTGGTGAAAAATATTGATTTCAATGACTCACTTTAACCTAAAAGTCATATGTTTTAGGGTCGCCCTAAGACAAGAATATTCATTTTAAATGTAAAGAAGATTAAACATGGAAATTTGTGTATGGGATGCAAGCTTTTAAATTATTTTAGATTAGTTAAGAAAATTTTTCATTGAAAGATTTATGCATATTCAAACTCTAAAAAGCCACCAACTAATAAACATATTAAATTCCACATATCTTAATTTATGTTGATAATATTCATGCCCCCTAAAATACACCATCTATATAACAAATGCAAGACAACTAACTTGGAAAGATTAAACTTCATTTATTTATGAAAAATAAATAGATTAAACGATATTCTCATCATTGTCTTTATATAGTAGATTATAACATTATGAAGGAGTATATATCTAGATTAGTCATCTTTCAACTAAGTTACAATTAGTAGGTATCTAATATGTCAAATTTACTTGAAAAGGTTAAACTAGGTCTAATCACGCCTCCACATAATTTGAACATTGATGTATGACACAATCAAAGAATATACAATCATCCTCGTTGATTGAACTTAACCAATTAAATTACAACCCTTCAATAAAAACTATGCTTTATAATAAATCCACATCAATAAATAAAAGTACAACACTATCTCTTCTAGATTTTACTACTACTACACAAAAAATCCAATTATATAAACTTTGAATAAATGCATTTTAATGCTTAACCCTTCGTAAAATACTAATATGGTCTAGCAAAATTCCAATAGTATATTGTCACAATCATTTTACCATCAGTTTTAAGGTCACTAATATCCCATCTCTTTTTAATTGAAGAGGAAAACTTCATTTATGCTTACCGAATCTACTAAGTCTTTAAAAATATACTTGTAAAGAGAATAATTTCTATTTCCACTTATTAAAAAGGACAAAATCCTTGAGATGACAACTCAACTCAAACTACTTTAAGAGCCTTATTCATTTTTATGATAAACATAAATGTACTTGCCTTAGATCACCCCAAGAATGCCATTATTGTTAGTGCACGTTCCAAAAAGTGGATGACCTTTGGCTAGGGAAAGGGAAAGGACCAAACGGATCATGAAGAAAAATGCCCCGTTTTTCATTGGATATGTTATATATTAGAAAAGTAAAATAAAAATAGTAAAAATATTTAGTAGTTGTGCATTCTAATTTTACATATCTTAAAATTATATGTGATGATTTCGGTGATTTTTAATTTTTTATAGTAGTTTATTAGCAAGTTCATTCCTTAAATCTAACATTGGAAGTCTATATTATCAAATATGATGCCACATCATCATATTTTGTTGAGGTGTCACAAAAACCTCTTTTAAAATTTTTAAAAGAAAGATTGTACACTAAGACATGTTTTCTCCACTATAACATCACAAAATTTATTGCTTGTTAAATGCAAGAAACACATCATTTATTCATTAATAATATTAATGACACTACAATCTTAAAAAATAAGGAACAAATCCTTTATTCATTAAGAAAATCTTGGAAATATGTTTTGATTTCTAAATAAATGATGTGTTTCTTGCATTTAAAATAATGAAACACATCCTTATTTTTTGGAAGAAAAATTTATAGCTATCAAGGGTGCCACGACATTTCAAGACCAATCATCAAAAATGAAAACTACTTGAAGAAACAGATTTCCAAGATTTTCTTTATCTTCTTTTAACAACGCACTTTGTACATACACAACAACCATTCTTTAATGGTTGAAATGAAACAAAGTAGATCACAGGGATTCCAATCTCCAAACCTCTCATTACAAGTGTTTAAAACGTGCTTTGAGATGTGCTCCGCGTTTCTTCTATGTTGATGCTATGCTTATGTGGATCTAATATGTTACAATTTAAGGTTGTCAATAGTTGTTATATCTAGAATTTTGGTTTCTAGATCACTGTGTAAAGTGAGATATGTTCACCAAAATTTGGGTTTCTAGATTGTTGTGCAGAGTGAGATATGTTCACCAGTGTGTAAACTAGGTTTTTAGTGTTATTTGTTGTGATCTAGGAGAAATGTATTTGCTTCGCATTTCTCTATAGTTTGGTTTCAGGTTGTGCAGATCTAGGAAGTTTCTTATAGGATTGTATCTTTCAAAATTCAATACTTCTCTTCATTTTGTGTAGTATAGTGTGTGTTTCATGTGTCAATGTGTGCATGAGGTTAACTAGATGTACAGGGTTTAAGTATTTCTATGATGCAAGTTTGGATGAATTCTTTGTTGGATCTCAAGTGACTTGGGATTATTATTGTGCGTGTGTCGAATGTGGAGGGTTATTCTAATGTCAACACAAACCTTAATGAGACAGTTTACATTCAAATTTTGAAGCAAGTAAAACTAATCTATTTGTAATACAATCAAACCTTTCAAATACGTATCATTGTCCTCTATTTCTAGGGATTTATTAAACCGTTTGGCCCTCAGATTTCTATGGGCACAAAGGTTGTTAAAATGACTACATAGAAAACGAGATTTGATGCTTAATATGCAAGCTAAGATGATTTCTATGTGCAAATGTGTGGTGGAAGGATTAGTGGTATGTAAATGTGTGTTGGAATGATTAGTGTTATGCTCCTAAATGAAACAAAACAATGGAAAGGATAATGGATGCAACGATAAATGAAGGATGATGTTGATGATAGATGAACAAGTGGAGATGAGTGAGATGATGTGCAACTATAGTGAGCTATCCATGATTATGCATATGCTCAAATGCAACAAAAAGGTAGACTAACCTAAAATGTAACTATGATGCAATGGAGATGATAAAATGTAACTATGAAGCAATTAATTAATCTAAGATGAGAATGCAAAGTAACACATGATATGAAAACTAAGTATAAGACTCCATGAAAGCTCCAAGCTCCTATGAAACACCTGCATGGTAACAATGCTCAAATTGTGGATGAAAAATGGCATTATAACACTATTCCAATTTGTATTTTAAAATAGCATTATAACATTACTCAAAAGGTGGATGATAAATGCTAAGGAAAGAGGGTGTATTTATAGGGTTTCTCAAACATTTTTTGAGGTGGCACCCATCAACGGTTTAGATTCAAAGGAGACAAGATAGACGGTGGAGATGAAAGGAATTAGGATGTTGTCCCCTTGACCAAGGACAACATGCCATGTGTGTGAAGAGAATCCCTTGACCAATTGGAAGCATGCCAAATGTATGGGATTCCAAGTGTGTGAAACAAAGACCCATGTTTTCCAAATTTGTTGGAAGTGTGGGGGAATAAAGCCATGTGCTTTTTCTTATTGGTGGAAGTGTGTGAGGATAATTCTAATTAATAATTAGGATTATTTATTTTTATGTGACCTTTATGAGGTGGCACACAAAAAGTTGTAGAAATGTGCTCTAATTCTTAATCAGGATTAGGGAAGATTAATTAAATAAACACATTTAGGGTTTTTTGTTTATTTAATTTAGAAGAATGTGAATTGGGAGAATTAAAAGGAAAGTGAACAATATAAATAAAGTAAGACCTTATTTATATGTAGTTGAAGTATTAATCAAATAGGTTGTATTTAATTAATTGAATATGATGACTGTTTTTAGGTGTATACATTTTTCCCCTCTTTGAAGTGATGTGTTTACACATTACTTCAAAGAATATTTTGATGTCAATGCTCAGATGATGCAATATTTTGATGCCCCAGACGATGCAAGATTTTGATGCCCCAGGCTTTGAATTTTAGGTATTGATGGATATAATGCCCCCTCGAGAGATAAATCAGTAAATATAAGGATGTGAAAATGAATTGTTGAATGATGTGATAAGTGTTGTGATGATGCAATGATGATCCAATGTCGATTCAGTGAAGGTTTCATATTAGAGATTATTTATCTCTCGAAATTGAGTTGCAAGCTCTTTCTTTGAATAGTGTTGATTAATTACCCCTCCTTTTTGATAAAAATGGGAAATAAATCCCACCATAATTCCCTCCATTTTACCCCTAAAAGGTGAAAATGGTAAAAATGGGATTCATTTTTACATTTTGAGTTTGGAGAAGTTGAAGATTGGAGAGCTTAGAGAAAGATGGTGATCCCATACCACAAGCATCATTTTGAGCATCTTCGCCAACCTAATCAGCCTACTACCTCTGGACATATGATATGCTTTATGAGAAACCTCTTTGTTAATCATTTTCTTTCCATTTAGAAGAATTTTGAACATCATAGATAGATGTTGTAGCTTATGGGATGTCATTTATGTACTTTCGGGTGATGTTTTTGTCATTTTTGAGTGTTTTTAGCATGTTTAAGAGTTTTGGCGCCTTTGGGGTCCCAAATGGCACCTTTTGCAAGCTTGAAATACAAGTTTTCATGTGTTTTAAGAGTTTTGGCACCTTTGGGGTCCCAAATGGCGCCTCTTGCAAGGTTGAAATTGATGTTTATGGCCTCCAACACTATTTTGGTGCCTTTGACGTCGTAAGTGGCACCTCTTGCAAGCTTGAAAATGGAGTTTTTTTTGGAGTTAAAATTTGTTTTAGCACCTTTGGGGTCCCAAGTGGTGCCTCTTGCAAGCTTGGAAAACATGTTTTTGAGATGCCAACTCTATTTTGGCACCTTTGGAGTCCCAAATGGCACCTCTTGTTGCCTTGGAAAATTATCATTCTTGTTGATTTGAGGTGGTTTAGCTTGTCGTTCAACCCATTTTGCGAGGTGTGATTGCAGAAAGCCTTTGAGGTGATGTTCGCAAGATGTCCTTGAAGTCTATGATTCATCGATTTGTCACGTTTTGGATTGAATTCAGTCAAATTGTGGTATGTGCAGTGTTCGATTGATGTTTTGCATGATGATTTGATCTCATGATAGGCGAGAATCAAATGATAGAATCAGTGTTGTATCGTCCTCATGATAGGTGAGGAACAATAATAGGATTGATAGCATATCATCCTCATGATAGGCGAGGAACAATAGCTTGATTGATAGTAGATCGTCCTCATGATAGGCGAGGAACAATAGCTTGATTGATAGCAGGTCATCCTCATGATAGGTGAGGAACTATAGTTTGATTGATAGCAGATCGTCCTCATGATAGGTGAAGAACAATAGTTTGATTGATAGAAAATCGTCCTCATGATAGGCGAGGAACGATGGGTTGATTGAATGAGATGTTGATTGTTCTGATTGATTTGATTTGAATGACTGCACATTAGCTTGATTGACTAATAATCTTGATTGAGCATGACATTGATTAACTGATTTGTGTTCATGATTAGGGAGATGGAGATGTACTCCAGTCTCATGAGCGATTCCTGAAGACCTAGAACATGGTCCACTGATTGTTGTTAGCCGACTTAGAGATTATCTCCCATTGTGGGTTGACTTCCTTATTAGACATTCCACAATATAGAATCAACAAAGGTTTATTGATAGCTTTGGCAGAGAGATGGCACAGTGATCATAATATGTTTCATTTACCGACTGGAGAGATGACTGTGACTCCCAAGGATGTCTATCATATTCTACGAATCCTAATGATGGGAGAGATAGTAGTGTACGATAAGATAGAGTGGGGTGGGACAGCTGCATTGCGGAGATTATGCCAAGATGATTATTTTATGGGTCGATGGATCCCTTGGACATAGATGATTAGAAAATATGATCCTTTACCATGTGTACTTTTAGGATTCATTGGTGGATTCCTTTGTCCTAATCGTAGGTCAAAGGGATTTTCAGCAGGTTGGGGTCGTGTGTTGTCACAGATGACACTTGATGGTATGAGGTATGCCTGGGGCT
Source organism: Sequoia sempervirens (assembly GCA_007258455.2). Lineage (NCBI taxonomy): Eukaryota > Viridiplantae > Streptophyta > Pinopsida > Cupressales > Cupressaceae > Sequoia > Sequoia sempervirens. The sequence goes on along the minus strand of VDFB02271358.1, from coordinate 579,725,835 downwards.
CATGTATGTTAGCCCACTTATATCGATATAAGCATGAGGTTGTCTATTACGGGGCGACAAGTCTGTCATGTGGCATCACATTACTGCAGACCTGGGCATGGGAGCATATAGCCATCACTCAACCCATGGGAGAGAGACAACGACCACCAAGGAGACCCTATTTTTTTAGTTATAGTGGTCCACATGCCCAACATAAGCTAGGCAAGGTTGCTTATTGGAGACGGGTTCTAGATGTTTTGGAGACTGTCACATGGCGATCGTACTTGGATTATGAGCAGTGGCCAGAGGATCAGCTAGAGATGCCATATATGTTATTATCCCACTATCTGATTGGGTGGACACATGTTGTACTTGAGCGCTACTTGTATCTATGAGAATGTCGACAGTTTGGATGGCTTCAGGGCATGCCCCTAGGAGTTGCCCATTATGCACGGTGATGACAGGATGTTTTAGAGTGGGGCCCTTATGTATCATATGAGGCAGCTTGTACAGAGTATTATACCTTGACTCCAGGTTTATGGGATTATGTTCCATATATTATAGATGATAAGATGACCGAGCATTATTCAGAGTTCTTCCACACGCATCCCTTTCCTAGATTTACTCATCCTGAGGAGCTAGTATTGCCATTTGATGGAGAGGGAGGAGATGATGAGGGTGGTGATGATGGTGGGAAAGGGGCTTGTAGAGGTGATGAGGGTGATGCAGAGGGTGGTTTCAAAGGTGATGGTGGTGGTGTAGAGGGTGGTGGGGAGAGTGATTGTGGTGTAGATGATAGTCATCCATTAGATTTTGCAGTTTTGAGGTGCAGAAGGAGCATCATTGTAGCTCAGGCAATGCTTCCCAGGATTCAGATTGGGATACCCTCAAAGCAATAGTCAGCATAGATAGCAGCTTTGTAGGCATAGGTTGAGTCATTTCAGAGTGAGATAGCATAGGTTTGAGCACAGATTGTGTCCCTTCAGGATGAGTTAGGGCAGTGTCGGGCGTAGATTGATATTTTGAGGATGGATAGAGGGACAGATAGGTAGCAGATACAGTAGTTGCAGGCACAAATGATCATACTTACTTCTGAGAGGGATGCCTTTAGACACTGTACAGAGTAGGTTGAGGCCATTTCCAAGAGGATACAATAGATGACACCATCTACAAGTATAACAAACTTCTTTAGAGAGATCTGACACATTTCTCAGGAGTTGTAGTTTTATAGAGGTAAATATCATGAGTTGGTTCCTCCTGAGCGACGAGAGAGTTTCATACAGTCTCGTTCTAGCAGATCTCATTCTCGAACTGTGAGCATGGGTGTCATGCAGCCATTACCTGGAGATAAGAGAGATCCAGGTGTAGGTCCGTCGGGTAGAGGGGGTACCAGTTCCATGAGAGTAGTAGCATTTGGTGGGAGCTCGACATACCATTTTATGATGTTCCTTGGACATTGTGTATACACCTTCTATGATATTGAGGATGTGTTTCCCATGATACAGTGCCCTTTTGTTTTTTGATGTATCTCATCCTTTTTTTTTTGGATATCCTTGTACACGTGGACATTATGACCTTTTTGATATATGATATGCAACAGTGATTATGATGCATTTGATTTCCCTATTTATGATATGCAATGTTGTGAATTTATTTAATTTCTATGCGATGATAATGATTAGGAAATGAATGTATTTGCGATTATGATTATGCAATGTGATGTGATGATTATGATGTGTAATGCAACGTGATTTGATTTATTATGATTATGCAATGTGATTTGATTTATTATGATTATGCAATGTAATTTGATTTATTATGATTATGCAATGTGATGTGATTTGTAATGAAAATGATGGAATGTGCATGACTTCAAATGTTCAAAGCCTTAAGCTTAAATAAGTGAATCTGTCCAACTTCCAAAAGTTGTGGGAAAACTACAGTAGATTGATCTTTTAAGCTTCATAACTCTGACACATTTCCCAACCTTTTTGGAAATCTAAAGAGACTCACTTATTTAAGCGTAGTGGATGACATGATTTTGATGTTGAAAATGATATGCAATGTATGTCCTTTATTATTTTCTTTTGTATTTTCTGATGCAAATATCATGATGGAATGTATGAATGTAAATGAAATGAATTTTTTTTCTAACATATGCCAATGATAATGCAATGGATGTGCAACTAAATGAGAATGATGTGATTTTTTTTTGTTATTGTCCAGTGTACTCAATCCATTAATAATAGAGATGACACCATTGTGAAATTGTTTCAGCATTGAAAAAAACCCCATAAATACACATGCAATACTAACATGAATGCAATCTAACTTAACTATGAAAATCTCGTTTTCAAAAATTTTCATTTATATTAACCAATTTGTCATGCTTTTTTATCATCATTGGGCCTTTAAAATGTTGAAAGTGAGTACAAGCATCGATGGCATATTGTAGACCAAGATGACTTGAGTACTACTTCCATGATGTTTAAAAATTGCAAGTTAACACAAGCATCTAAGTATAATTAAACCAAGATGACCTAACCATCGCTTGCATAAATAGACAAGAGTTAATCTTTTTCCTATGCAAATTTAGAATGTCATCAATAATACTTTGTAGCGCACGTCTCGCGACAACTTGCATAGTAATAATGATAAACTCACAGACAACAAACAAAGAAAAATCATACTCCTTCCTTGCTCCTCTAGTTCGATACATCATCAAGGACTTGAGAGATATGATATCAAAAATAAAAGTAGAACAATTTGAACTTTCGTGTTTAACGTGATAAACGCTTGATTCAGAAAGATCATCATCCATTTGAAGTTTGTGTTTGTAACTTTGGTCCAATGACTATTTTCCTGTTGGTTCAAGCTCAAAGTTTATTTGCCCCTAGGGAGTGCAGGATTTTTCCCCCAGTCCAGGGTGAGAAATGACCATGACAACCAAGACCTAACCTAAAGACCTATCCTAGGGGCCCTGGGGGCTGTTCAACAGATTAGCCTTGCCTACGTTATACATGCAAATACCACGTAGTTCGACTGATGACACAACCAAGATTTACAAGATGAAAATATGAACATAGCAAACACCTAGAAGACTGACCTAAAATGTCTCGAGGGATAATCAAAGATCACCCTTGCCTACTGTAGACGTCTAAATTTGGACACTTAATTTATCCAAATTCATCCCCTTCCGTCTTATTTTCGTTAATTAAGTAATACTACTATTATTTAATTAATATCTTTAATTTTGCCAAATCCCTAAGGTATTTAATCAATAATACCTTATCTCTTTAATCCTCCTTCCATCAATTGAATTAAATAAATATTCCATTTATTTAATTCCCTTTATGTCACATCCTCCATTTTTATCTTATCCTAATCCATCTTCTAATCCCATCATTAGGATGTGCACAAGACTAATCTTTGATTAGGATGTGTCACATCCTCCAACTTTTGCAAGTTGGCCTCTAATCTCTCTTAGCCACCTAACCATCCTCTAATCCCTCACTAACTAGCCTAATCAACCTCTCAAGGAATTTTTAATTCCTTTTATCCTTCCAAGGAATATTAAATTCCTTTTCTCTTCCCCATGTCCTTTATGACATGTGTCCTTAGTCAACCCTATTAAATGCCTTTCTTTTTTGACAAGGCATCTTCTTCCCTATGTGAATTTTTAATTCACATTTAATCCCCCAATGCACCCTTTGGAATTTAAAATTCTTTTCCATCTCCCCATGAGAATAGTTGAGGAATTTTTAATTCCTCACATGTCCTCTCACCCACATGGGGACAAGGACCTCCTTTATGAGGAGATCTTGTCCAATCCCAAGGTACTTTGTACCCCCTCCATGTCATGTCCTTCTCCTTCCACCTCATGTCCACTTCACCTTTTAGGGCTATCTCACATGCCACATGTCAAGATGTGAGAGCTTGTGAGTTCTCAACTCACCTTGGCCCTACATCTTGATATTTGGTGGCTCAATCTTGACCGTCCATTTCCCCTAGGATTTCCCAAGAATCCTATAAATACCCCCTCTTTTCTCCCATTTTGGGGAGATCATTTTGCTAGCCAAACTCTTGCAATTTTGTTTTTCAACTTATACTTAGCCATTTTCATGTGTTTATCCACTTGCATTCATCCTCACAACATCATTTAGCTTGCATCTATTTGCCATCCAAGGAGCATACACGTCCAAGATCGAAGGGCCAACCAAAGGATCGACTCAACGCAAGGTATAAAGTTCCATTTCGTTGCTTTGTTTTGCATTGTTTCCAACTTAGGCTAATCTTGAGGTGTATGTTGTTTTAAGTTGTTTATTTGCACTCTTTTACTTGTTGCTTGTTTTCTAACACTCACATTCGACCTATCACACCTACGTTCAAAGCTCGGAGATGACATAGTTTGAATGATAACTAGATGTTTTTGACTTTTTTTTTGACTTTTTGACCTATTTTTGGATTTTGACATGTTTTGAATGTTTTTGGGATTTTGATATGTTTTGAATGTTCTTGGGATTTTTAATATGTTTTGAATGTTTTTGGGATTTTGATATGTTTTGAATGTTTTTTGGATTTTCGATATGTTTTGAATGTTTTTGGGATTTTGATATGTTTTGAATGTTTTTGGGATTTTGATTTGTTTTGAATGTTTTTGGATTTTTGATTTTCCAACCTTGAGAATGTACAAGAATCCCATCCAATGCAGGACATGCCCCCAATGTGATATGATAAGACAAACTGATTTTTAGAATGTGTCGAGTAACACTAGGGGATACCATGATACAAACACTAGATCAAGCTATGATGTGAACATGGAAGCATGACAGACACAGATATGGGAGCGTGATGGATGAATGATGTAGAGAAAGTCACGTAGCCCAAGATGGATGGATGAATGGTATGATATGACCAATTGAAGGAACAAGATGCCCCACAATAGAGATAATGCAACCATGGATAAATGAAAGATTCACTGCAAAACATGTCACACAAACAACATATCTGTTGTCAAAAGATGATAATGGTTGATTGATTAAGATGCCTAGAATGATTGATTCCATAAGGCATGGTGATGATAAGTACTTAGGATCATTGATTTCCTCTAAGTATGATAAGATTGATGATTGTCGATGATTGATTGATAAAAGATATGATGATTGGATAATGTTTTACAACTAGGCTCAAATATGATTTGCATGATAAGATTCAAGGTTGCAAAGGAACGTGATGACATGGATTTTGATAAGCTAGGAGATATGGAATGGAAGAAAACAAGGATAAGGATAATGAATGGGATGATCAATATCAACTAGATAAGATACAAACACAAGGCCCAAGTACTTTGCCCCTATTCCTCATCAAGACCAAGGAAGGGAAGAAATGATGTATTTAGAAAGAATGATGGAATATGGATAAGGTGAGGGATATGATACGAAAGATGTGGAAAAAGTGTATAGGATAAGATATATGATGCTCAAGAAGATCCTTAACTTTATCAAGATCAAAGGTGGAAATGTAAGGAATGAGCATAAAAGGGATAATGACCATGAATGATAAGATGGACAGAACTTGTCCCTAAGTGTGGAGTGCAAGAGGAATATGGAAAATAGGATATGGATGATAGGAAGATGGAATAAGGACTTAAGCATCAAGTTTCACAACCAAATATCTCTCAAATACATGCTCTAATAAACCATGGCAATGGGAAATTGGACTCCTAAATGTTGGCAAATTTAGGGTATTATGGGATAATGGATAGGAGGTTGAAAGGTTTGTTGATGGATAGATGAAAAGGATGGAAAGATCAACATTGGCACACACCTTGAAGGGTGATGAAGTGATGGAGGAAAAATGGATTTGGAAGGTGATAGGCTTTTATATGGAAGATTGGAGGAAGCTTTTGGATTAGCAAATTTGAGTGCCGATTTAAATTTCATTGCTTCTATGATACTTTTTGGAATCCACATGATTTTTGACTTTGATATTTTCTCTATGGGCCATTGTGGCCTTTGAGATTTTTCTCTTTGATTTATAGACCTTTGTGGTCTTGGAAATTTTTATTTTTGCTTTGATGGGCCTTTGTGGCTTTTTTTATTTTTCCTTTGATTTTGGATCAAATTTTCTTTTATTTTTGCATGCCTCTTCGAGGAGACATGTTGATCCTTTGATACATGTGAATTTTGATATAAAAGCTTTTGAAATTTGGCACCCAAAATGCTTCCAAGAGCAATAGGATAGGTGGATGGAGATGAATGATATGGAGGTATCATGGATGAGTTGTTGGTGGTAGAATTTTGAAAGGGCATCAAGGATGTGTGCCTTTGTTGTTCTTGAGGAATAGGATATGGACCTAGGATAGAGGGAAGGTTTGATGAACTAGGATGAGGACCTAGGATAGATGGAAATTTTGGTGGATTAGGATGAGGACATAAGATAGATAGTAGGTTTGATGGACTAGGAAACTTAGATGTATAACCAAGGCCATGGTAATATGGGTTTTCTTGAGAAAAAAGAGGTTCTAGGATACCTTGTTCATGAATGCCTAATCCTTTTCCTTTGTAGTTCATACTTTGACACATTTTTTTACCAATGGGATATGTGTTGTTTGTGAAACAAGATGCGAGTCCATTTTGGGGAGGATATGATAGGGATGAAAGGATAGGTGTTGGAAGTAAACCGGAGTGGATGAAGGTGGAGGATCCCAATTTGTAGGTGTGGGGTTCATGGATAGCTTGCGTAGGTGTGATAGGATCTTGACATGGGGATGATGGGGCACTTTGATCTTGACTTGGAAGAGGATCACGAGGTGTAGAAGATGAAGTAGCTTGCTCTTCATTAGGTGTGGAATCATCATGTGGTGGTATGGAAGGCATATCTTGATCTTGAGAAGGATGAGCATCCTCATGGAATGAAGGGATATCCTCGGATAGAAGCATATCTTGATCTTGATGACAAAGCATATCTTGATCATCGGGTGATAGGACATCATTAGATAGGATGGAAGAATTATCATGCTCCTAGGATGCAATGGAATCTTGAGATGGTATGGATTCGTCAGATGGAGTGGAAGGACTTGGAAATATACTTTTCTCTTGAGATGGAAGGGAGTCATCGTGGATGAAAAGTGAGAGGGGATCATCATAGAATTCTTGATGGATTTGGTCTTGGTCAAAGACTGGAAGAACTTGTGGAATTTTGGTATCATTGGATGAATTGGAAAGAATGCTCTGATCTTGAGGTGCAGAGGGGTCTATGATAGCATGGTTTAGACTGAGAGATTGACATGAATCATTGGATGTAGAAGATATGATAGAAGAAGGTGGTTGTATGGAGTTGTTGACTTGGGTGAAAGAATCTTGAGATTTATTTTGGCTTATGGGAGAGGAAGATAGATGCATGACATGGTATGATTGTTCAATATCATTTGTGTTTGAGGACTGAGATTTGGACTTCTCATTTAACTTTTTCAAAAATTCAAAGACATTGAACTTGGATGATGTAGTTGTTGGTGGAGAAGGTGTCATTTCCATATTTATGTCAGATGGATAGGAATTGATGTGTGGAAAAAAAAATCTTTTTGTGGTTGTTTCCCCTTGCATATCCCAGATTTGTTGTTGAAGATTTTTCATTTGATGAGCTAAAGCATTCAATTGGTCCTCATCTATTTCAGCCATGATGGTTTGGATTTCACTATTTTGAGGTTCAATGTTGGGAATTTCAATGTTGGGAGTTTCGATATCGAAAGTTTCACTACTCGGACTTCCTATGTTTTTTGTTTCAAAGTTGGGTGTTCCAAGTTCCTTGTCTTTGAGTCTTCTCTTTTGTGATCTCATTTGGATGGGCATACAAGTGTTATGATTTAGACTAAGTTGTGATCTAAGTTTGAAGTAGTGCCAAGGATTACAACTAAGTCAAATAGAATGAAAAATTCTATTAATTAGACTAAGTTTGATCTGATTGCATGACATAGTTTCGTGATTAAAGGATGAAAAATTCCAAAGATGAAACTAGGTTGTACAAGCAAAGATGTGATGGATATTGATGATTTAGGCACCTTGAAATGTATAGATCTAGGTTTAGTTTGAAAATTTCCACTTGTATAGGTTCGTTTCAACACATTTAGACTTCTAAGGTATCTAAGGAATGATCTTGGACTCGGAGTTTTGATTCAAGAGGTGTAATTAAGGTACTCAAAATGTTGGAAAAGTCTTGGATTTTGATAATAGTACATCATGTATAACTCTAGATTGTTTTTGCAAGCTCTCTTGTAAAAAATTGAAGGTTAACCTTTCTCTAAAGTTGTAGAGTATAGACAAACATTTTTTATGTTGTTTTGGACTAAGAGGTTTGATCTTTGGTTTTCTAATCTTGACCTTTTATGAAATCATTGTGTAAACCACATATTCTGACTCTATTTTTCCTAAGGAAAGGTTGAACACTGCTGAAAGGACTGATTTTCTAAAGATGGATGGACCTAAGTTACTGACTTGTCTACCTCAATGAATGTAGTTCTAAATCAAGGTTTTCACTTTCAAAATGTAACGTTTTTTATGGTTTTTTGTCTAAGTTTTGTTTTGAAGACACATCAAGCAAAATATACACTCCTAAGGCTATGTAAGACTGTATTCTTTTAGATTCCACGCGGGTTTTACCCCAACCGCACTATCTTTAGCTGATGAATTCAAAAGCTTGGTTGCATGGGCTCCCCCTTACAGTGCACTCTCTTCTCAAGCCAACCAAGCTTCTAGTCCCCATGAAACTCCCATGGTGAAGCGATCACCTCTACTAAAAATTGTGAGAATGTGGATGCCTTGGCAATGACCGTTGCTGCACCAAAGAATAGATAAAGGATTTTGGCAAATCTACAACAAGGGTTTTAATGCGGGCATTTTGTTCATGGGGGATAATCCATACGATGAGAGTCCTTTTCGATCCATCTTGTTGGAATTATCCTTGTGATACTTAAACTTTCCTCAAGTATCCACATTTATATCCCGGTTGGAAGTTGCTTGGATTTAGCATGTTACTAGTTGGTCATTCCCTTGGGTGATTACTTTTTCCCACAAGACAGGCCCTATAAGATAAACAAAAGCAAGCAAGTATACCCATAGTTCAATCAATCTTTATTTCGCATGAATAAAGAGAGAACTCATGCCATATACTCCATTTACACTCGCACATAAACAAGAATGGGTCTAGCTTTTTGGATCACCCAGTTAAGGGGAGAGCATATGCCTACCATCCATCACATACAAAAGACATGGTGTTCATTAACCTATTAATTAAGCTATGTTCCTAACTTAACCAAAAGGAAACATGATATTTGTTAACCTTTTATTTAAGTTGTGTTCCTATCTTAACCAAAAGGAAACAAGTGAATAACATCCAGCCCCTGCAATGTGTTAGTAGTTTATGTTTTGAGTCTTTAACAACGAATTCTGGGAAAACCTGCAAATGTACAACACATAATGTGAGTTTCTGATTTGGTGACAAACTACAAGAGGCGCCAAAATAGAGAAAATAAGTGCCAAAAAAGAGGCAAGAGGCTCCAAAATAGAGACGAGGTGCCAAAACAGAGATAGACTTGATTTTTTGAAAGTTTCTTGAAAATGGTCGTATCTTGGTCATACGGAGGTTTTTTCTTTTTTTTTTTTTTGAAATGGGGTAGAATTTCATAAGCTATGCAATGGTGGGTTCCATTTTGGTGCAAGAAGTGCCAAAACAGAGGAAAGAGATGCACAAATAGAGACAAGAGGCGCCAAAACAGAGATAGACTTGATTTTTTAAAAGTTTCTTGAAAATGGTTGTATCTTGGTCATATGGAGGTCTTTTTCAAAGCTTTTTTTTTTGAAATGGGATAGAATTTCATAAGCTATGCAATGGTGGGTTAAATTTTGGTGCAAGAGGCGCCAAAATAGAGGCAAGAGGCGCCAAAAAGAGACAAGAGGCGCCAAAACAGAGATAGACTTGATTTTTTGAAAGTTTCTTGAAAATGGTCGTATCTTGGTCATACAGAGGTTTTTTTCAGAGCTTTTTTTTTTGAAATGGGGTAGAATTTCATAAGCTATGAAATGGTGGGTTCCATTTTGGTGCAAGAAGCACCAAAAAATATGAAATAGGAGAAAAAATAGAGACAAGGGGCGCCAAAACAGAGATAGACTTGATTTTTTGAAAGTTTCTTGAAAATGGTCGTATCTTGGTCATACAGAGGTCTTTTTCAAAGGTTTTTTTTAAATGGGGTAGAATTTCATAAGCTATGCAATGGTGGGTTAAATTTTGGTGTAAGAGGCATCAAAAAAGAGGCAAGAGGCACCAAAATATAGACAAGAGGCACCAAAATAGAGACAAGAGGCACCAAAACAGAGATAGACTTGATTTTTTGAAAGTTTCTTGAAAATAGTCGTATCTTGGTCATACGAAGGTATTTTTTAGAGATTTTTTTTTTAAATTGGGTATAATTTCATAAGCTATGCAATGGTGGGTTCCATTTTGGTGCAAGAGGTTCCAAAATAGAGATAAGAGGTGCCAAAACTCTAGAAACAACCCATAATGGTCCTAGAACAGGTGAAAGTGGTCCTGAAACAACTTGTAAGAGGTGCCAAAACTCAAGAAAGAGGCACCAAAATAGGTGCAAGAGGTGTAAAAACTCTAAAAGTGGCCCAAAATGGTCTCAGAACAAGTGAAAACAGTCTCAAGACAACTTGCAAGAGGCGCCAAAATAGGTACAAGAGGCGCCAAAACTCTCAAAACAAGCTAGAATGGTCTCAAAATAGTTGATTTCAAATGGCCTTTGAACTGCTTGCAAAAGGCGCCAAAACTCTTAAAACAGGCCATAAATACCTCAAAATAGCTCAGAATTGCCTCCAAACTAGTGCAAAATGTTCCCAAGTCATCAACCTTGAACCTACAATCATGAAACCATAAAAAAAGTTAGCAATAAATGAGACAAAGGCCCCACGGTGGGTGCCATTTTGTGCATGTGTCGAATGTGGAGGGTTATTCTAATGTCAACAAAAACCTTAATGAGACGGTTTACATTCAAAGTTTGAAGCAAGTAAAACTAATCTATTCATAATACAATCAAACCTTTAAAATACGTATCATTGTCCTCTATTTCTAGGGATTTATTAAACCATTTGGCCCTCATATTTCTATGGGAACAAAGGTTGTTAAAATGACTACCTAGAAAATGAGATTTGATGCTTAATATGCAAGCTAAGATGATTTATATGTGCAAATGTGTGGTGGAAGGATTAGTGGTATGCAAATGTGTGGTGGAAGGATTAGCGGTATGCAAATGTGTGCTAGAATGATTAGTGGTATTCTCCTAAATGAAACAAAACAATGGAAAGAATAATGGATGCAACGATAAATGAAGGATGATGTTGATGATAGATGAACAAGTGGAGATGAGTGAGATGATGTGCAACTATAGTGAGCTATCCATGATTATGCATATGCTCAAATGCAACAAAAAGGTAGACTAACCTAAAATGTAACTATGATGCAATGGAGATGATAAAATGTAACTATGAAGCAATTAATTAATCTAAGATGAAAATGCAAAGTAACACATGATATGAAAACTAAGTATAAGACTCCATGAAAGCTCCAAGCTCCTATGAAACACCTGCATGGTAACAATGCTCAAATTGTGGATGAAAAATGGCATTATAACACTATTCCAATTTGTATTTTAAAATAGCATTATAACATTACTCAAAAGGTGGATGATAAATGCTAAGGAAAGAGGGTGTATTTATAGGGTTTCTCAAACATTTTTTGAGGTGGCACCCATCAACGGTTTAGATTCAAAGGAGACAAGATAGACGGTGGAGATGAAAGGAATTAGGATGTTGTCCCCTTGACCAAGGACAACATGCCATGTGTGTGAAGAGAATCCCTTGACCAATTGGAAGCATGCCAAATGTATGGGATTCCAAGTGTGTGAAACAAAGACCCATGTGCTCCAAATTTGTTGGAAGTTTGGGGGAATAAAGCCATGTGCTTTTTCTTATTGGTGGAAGTGTGTGAGGATAATTCTAATTAATAATTAGGCTTATTTATTTTTATGTGACCTTTATGAGGTGGCAAACAAAAAGTTGTAGAAATGTGCTCTAATTCTTAATCAGGATTAGGGAAGATCAATTAAATAAACACATTTTAAAGGGTTTTTTGTTTATTTAATTTAGAAGAATGTGAATTAGGAGAATTAAAAGGAAATTGAACAATATAAATAAAGTAAGACCTTATTTATATGTAGTTGAAGTATTAATCAAATAGGTTGTATTCTATTAATTGAATATGATGACCGTTTTCAGGTGTATACAATTATAGGTTGTGTAAAAGTTATTTGTGTGGTCCACGTGTCGTCTTGATAAAGTAGGAAGCATGTACTTAATAGTTTTATGGTGTTTAGCATGAGTAACGACTGACCTAGTGTTAACACTACATGTGAAACTTGTGGAAGAATGTTGAGGTGTGTTAGGACATATTTGGGTCCTAACTAAGGATTTATATTGGTCACCTTCATTCCCATCCACTGTGGAAATTTTTGGGTGCCAACCTAATTTGAAATTTTAAGTGTAAAGGATGTGTTACTGACCTTGGAGAAGGTTTTCAAGGTTGAGGATGATATAAATAAGAGTGGAATTGTTGGAAGACCCAGAGATAGATGTGAGATAGATGTGAGTGATGAATGTGGTGCGAATTATAGAAGTATAGATGTGAATTTGAGTAGAGTAGTGTGAACTTCAAAGTGTTGGACTTCTGAAGGTAGTGAGTTGAAGGCATCCAGAATCTTTCAGACAAGGCTATGAAAGTGTTGGATTAATTATGGTGGATTCCTTATTGCATTGAGAAGTTGTTCTCTGTATAAAATTTCTCCTATATCTTCTTTTTCTTTCTATGGCAATGAGCCTTAACTATGAGCCCTATTGGATAGTGTGTCTTATTCTGACAGTGAGCCCTTGTACCAGTTTTGTAATTATTTATATTGTGCTAATCCTCACCGTGGTTTTTTCGTCATTGGCTTTTCCTTGTAAATATGGTGTTCTCTTGTGTATGGTGTTGTTTCAATTTGTGTTATCTACATTTCATGATTAATCACTTTAAAAAAATAAGGTTCAATGAATGCTTATGGATCCAATTACTATTGAGGGTTTTTTATGTTTTAATTTGATACAAAATTTGATTCACCCCCCTCTCAGTTGTCTTGTTCATTCAACAAGATTTGCATCTTTTTGAGTCTTAGGAATGATTTAAAGTGATTAACCTAATTAGAATAAATGACCTAATATGATAAATGCAATTTCCTGAATATAAAAAAATGGAAACAAAAATTTGTAAGTGGATCTAGAAAGTGTAGACTAATGTGTACCTATCACCAAAAGTTCTATTTGAGTGTTGTAGCTTAGGACTGGGTCACCCCTAGGCGATTGAGTCTTTGTTAAGGTGTCTTCTTCAAATTTTGGGGTCCTCTCATGGTAGATCTAAGATCCCTGTTTCCGCTTGTCCCACTATCAAAACATCGTAAATAAGTTCCTTAGGTGAGTTTTCGTGTCTTGACAAGATTGATGACAACAAATGCAACAATGCAAAATGGATCTTCAAACTCTCTTCAATCTTCTTTAGACCTATACCTTGCACATTAACAAAGAGGGAAGATATTGTGTCATATAGGGGTTTGCCTCAGTCAAACCCCTTGTAAGTGTTGCTACTTCCACAATGGCAATGTCAATGATAAAACCCTAATGGAAAGGAAGGAAATGATGAATGAACAAAATGTTGCAACTCACCACCCTTCAATGACTCCCTTAAAGGACTAAATTCATGCACATCACTCCAAGGATTTGGATCTTGCTTGATAGATTTTTTTGAATGCTTGAATTCCTACAATAATGTTAGCCTTCACAAAATAGGAACATGAACATACATAGAATTTGACATGATGTTATCTATCTTTATTTGTTGCAATAAACTCTGATAATGTTGTTCTTGAAAATAGTATTTGCTCAATTGCATGCCTTAGTGCTAAATATCTCTTGTTAGATTTCAAATGATAAAATAACTAGGTATTTATCCAATTTCTTGAAAATTAGATTCCAAAAGTTGTCATTTCATATTTAAATTTTGGATGCTAAAATACCACCAATAACATATTTGAATTGGGTCCTGACTAAGAAGGGGGACTTAGTCACCCATGGGCAACTGGGTCTTGGCCCAAATTTCTAGGGAACTCAAAGTCAGTGATAATTTAATGATTAAATGCATTTGTTTAATGTTTTTCCTTCTTCAAAAAATGACAAAAATTAGGCTTTGGAATGTATAATTTGGATAATTAGAAGCTTAATTAGGTCCAATAATTTAGGGGATCCAAAACATAATGTGAAATTGTTAACATATACAATTTTCTACACTACAAAGATTATACATCTAAATTAGTCATCTTTTAACTAAGCTACAATTAGTAGGGATCCAATATGTCAAAGTTACTTGAAAGGGTGAAACTTGGCCTAATCACACCTCCAAAGAATTTGAACATTGATGTATGACATATTCAAAGAATATACAACCATCCTCATTGATTGAGCTTAACCAATTAAACTAAAACCGTTCAATAAAAGCTATGCTTTATAATAAGTCCACATCAATAAAACACTATCTCTTATATTCTACTATAAATAGACAAAATCTAATTATATAAACTTTGAATAAATACATTTTAGTGCATAACCCTTCATGAAATACTAATATAATCTAGCTAAATTCATGTCATATACTCTCACACTCATTTTGCCATCATTTCTAAGGTCACTAATATCCCATAGTTTTTTGAATTAAATAGAAAAAGTTCATTTATGCTTCACCAAATCTACTAAGTCTTTAAAACATACTTGTAAAAAGAATTATTTCTATTTCTATTTATTAAAAAGGACAAAATCCTTGAGATGACAACTCAACTCAAACTACTTTAAGAGCCTTATTCATCTTTATGAATAAACGTAAATGTGCTGTTGTACGTTTTCTAAATGTAAAACATTTTTATAAAAAAAATATTTAATTATATTTATTTGTTAACAGTGTATTATTGTTTTTTAGTAAATAAGAGTGATAAAAGAGTTATTCATTAAAAAATATGTTGTTATGTGTTAGAAAAATAAAATAAAAATAATAAAATATTTAGTAGTTGTTTATTTTAATTTTGCACTTCTTAAAATTTTATGTGATGATTTGAATTTTTTTTTTTTTTTTTCTAATAGTTTATTTAACAAATTCATTCTTTAAATCTAAGATTTGAGATTTATATTATCAAATATGATGTTACATCATCATACTTTTGTTTAAATGTTATAAAAATCCCTTTTTAAAATATTAAATGAAAAATTGACCACTAAAATATCTTTTTTTTCGTAATATTATAAAATTTGTTACTTTTAAAATGCAAGCAACACATTCATTTTTTTCAACATAATATTATAAAATTTGTTACTTTTTAAATGCAAGCAACACATTCATTTTTTTCAAAATAATATTATAAAATTTGTTACTTTTTAAATGCAAGCAACACATTCATTTATTAATATTAATGAGTCTTAAAATCACAACTAATTATATCATACCACAACTAAAGAATAATAATCTTTATATGTCCAAACATCAGTTTAACTTTTAAAGCTTTCCCCTCTTTAAAGCCTTGAACAGAAAGGCTTCTAAAAGAGAAAAAAACCCATAACAGGAATACAGACATAACACTAATTAATGGTAGCAACAGCATTACATTTGTTCTAAGAGGGCATCATATACAAACGAATGGGTTTGGATTCTAAAATTAAATATTAAATAAGAGGTTCAGTTTCCCTGATTGCCCGCCAATTCAGACCGGCTTGCCCGGTGGCCGCCTCTGCTCGTTACTGCTGCTTACCGCCTGCTACAGTACACTTCTTTTTGCGTTAGGAGACTGACTACCTGCAATTGACGGAACAAAATTATGATGGTAATTTTTGTTTGTTTCGGTAGCTTGCATTGACGCTGTTTATTAGTGTTGTGGTCAATTGACTGAAATTTGAGCGGGGACTTTTGTCGACAAGGATTAGTGTCTTCCTTCAGTTTAGTATATTAATTTATTTTTTCATTCAATTTTTTGAATTGAATTAAAAAGTTTATTAAATTGTTTTTTTTTTTAATTTTATATATTTAAAAATTTAAAATGATTTACAGTAAATAAGTTTTGTTTGAATAAATATATATTATTATAATTTAATTAGTTAATTGGTTTTCTTTAAATTTTTGAAGTTTAAAGAATTTTTTAAAATATTTTTCAATTTTAAAAATTGTTCAATTTATTAAAAATATTTTTCTTCGCATCAAAAACATTTTAATATATAAACATATTTCTTAATAAGTGAAAGGTATTTTTCTGTAATTATGGAAAATTATGCAATCGAATTATATTGAACATTATATTTTGACAAAAATTTCATGTTATTGAATAAGTAAAAAGGGTTCTATATTTTTTGTCGGATCAGTGATTCATCATCACACTTAAGGTTCTATAGTGAACACTTTGAAAAGTACAACATTTATTAAAAGTTACAGAAATAACATAACAAGTTAAGTGAGCTTGATCAAACTCTATGTTTTAAGCAGGTTTGAGTTGGAGTATTATTCCAATGAGTAAACTTTAAGGAAACCCCAATGCTTCATCCCTATGAACATCATTTGCATACAATAAATGCATAATAGACCCATATTCACAAAGATTAAATTTGTATAAATCCTGAAAACTTACAAGCATAAATATTATTAAATCAGACCATCCATACTCATGAAAATTAAATTCATATAAACCCTACCCATAAAATATAAATTAATAATTTTAATTGAAAAACCAGAGACATAAATCTTATTAAATCGTCATAATCTATAATCGCTAAGTACAAATCGACTACTTTTAAAATTGCCCTAAAAAGAGCTCAAATTCCCGGTCAGTTTCATGGTACGGGAAAGTGTGCATGCAGTTCAAGCTCTCTGGAACGCATTTGAAACTCGTTCCTTATTTTGTGGAAGAAAAAATTACAGCTATCCAGGGTACCACGGAGTTAGGGCACATGCAAGACCAATCATCAGAAATCAAACAGCTTTCCAAGTTTTTCTTTATCTTCTTTTAAAAAGCGCTCTCTGTACATACACAGCAGCCGTTCTTTAATGGCCGAAACGAAACAAAGCAGATCACAGGGATTTCAATCTCCAAACCTCTCATTACAGTAGAAGGGCGCATCTCATTCAGAGACATACAATTGAAAAGAAAAGTAAAAACAAAAGAAACCCAAGAACTATACGTTGGGAATGCGTTGAAATTGATAGTGTGTATTTACTTTCAAGTCACGTTGATTAGAACGCCAGGCGATCACTGCCTTGCCTGAGCTTTTCCCCACTTTCTTTTGCCCTGCAATACAACTGCTACAAGTGAAAAGATAAAACACGTTGCACATACGGAGCTTCGAACTCCTGCCCTTCCCCTTACAAAAACTCCGCGCAGACTCCATATAACGAGTTAAAACCAACTTTTCACTGGAATTGCTCACTTCATACACATTCCGGTGCCTCATTGTCTCCATAGTATAAAATCTTTAAAAGATCTTATGACAAAAGAAAAAACTAGAAAAGAAAATCACAGGCTTTCTCCAACAAGTGGGCATTGTACTTTAATGAAGCCTGAGAGAGAATCGCAGGGATTGTATATATAATAATTTAATGGCCTTCTTTATGCCACCGTTTTTTAGTGATCCAAGCGTTGGCCACACGTTTCCTTTTGATTTGCTCGTAGATGGATGTGGGATCCATAAAATTGATGTGTATGGAACTTTTTCTCTATTGTTATATGGCAGACAGCTGCAGAAACATGAAACCACAGTTCATGGAATAATTTGTACTGTAATGATGGAAGGAGTATCTATGTGTAATCCATGATAAAGCATGTCGACATCTACCTGTGTAGAGAGAGGGACATTACATGCCATGAAAGGTCCTTCAAGCAGCTTCTACTGGCCACGTAAATATGGCACTAGGCCCTTTTTCTGTACTACTACACAGTAAAAGCTAAACAATTCCATGGATTTATACATAGATAAACCTGTCACCAATTTGGGGTGTTGAAGAATGAAGAAAACGAGGTAAAAATATTGCTCTTCATCTTGCCGCCATAGAAGAAAGCACCTCCTTATTGTTACAGTGGTATTGATCAGTTGGTGTTTAAACAATTACAAGTTAATGTTTGCAATTGAACAACTAGTGTAATTCAAAAGAAAATATATATATTTTGAAGGAATGCACATTATTGAAAAACAATATGTTCTAATTTAGAGATATGTTATGTTAAAACTCAAATACTAATTGTTTGAAAAATTTAAATTTTTTTGATAATTTATATTTTTAATAATTTTAAAAATATAATCAAGATGTGTATCAAGTTTGAAAATGAAATTATATGATTATAGAGAGAAAATTAAAGTTGAATTTGAAGAAAGGGATAAGAACAAAACAATAACACAAATATTGTCTTTTTTGAAAAAAAAAAGTATAAAATTAATTATATATAAATTAATGTATTATTATTTGTGTAATCTTTTATTAATGTCATTTAAATCTAATCGAATAATCAAGTAATATGAATAAAAAAATAATATTTAAATCCAAGAGGTAAGAATTAAAAAGTTAAACTTGGTACAAGTGTATTTATATTAGATAATATGGACCAATTTAATAATTGCTTTAATGTTATATTGATGATGCAGTGCAAAAAGTAATTAGAATGTTATGATGAAACTATTCTAAGATTGAACGTGTCCATGTAGACATGGTAATCGCATGTGTATCTTAGTATTAAACAAGGTCTTGTTATAAGATATATGCAAACAATGTAGCCTTGACCATCTAATGTTGTCTATTCTACAATTGATATGGCCTTCAAATATATATGTATTTTTCTCTTGATATGTTTATTAAAGCAGGTTATAATGAAAATCATAAAGGTTTTTTCTTCTAGGGAAGGATGAGATGTCCTAAGCTTTTCTTAATTACAAGTCAAACCCTAGAATGATGATGTACAAATTCATAGTCATTGGGTGCAATGCAAATGTAGAGATTTGGTGATCTTGTGTCTTAGTCTAGTATCTAGATGAATAATTTAACTTTATATGCTTAGTAATCAAATGTGTTTGGATTGATCTATGTATTTTCTAGTTGATCATAGTTGATTGCTAATGACCTATGAATATTTAAAAATGCATTTTCTTAGTTTCTCAATTTAAATCTTTTCATTTACAAGGTGAAAAGGAAACAACTAGATTCTAGAAAGATTGTCTCTAGAGAAATAATTTTGGAATTTAATAGAGGTAGACTAGGTTGCACCATGTGACTAGTCCTAGGTGGGAAAAGAATGGGAATAATGATTGGTTAGGATTAGGGGGCTTATAGTGGAAATATGTTAGCGGGTTCAATATTATGTGCTAGCTTGAGATAAATAGGTTGAAGTAGGGACTATCATGGTACTTGATGACATATGATCAAAATGGTACAAAACAAAAGTGTAAAAGGGCATGGATTACACTTTTATCCCTTGCATTTTCCTATCTATTCAATGTAAATTTGTACCAATAATAATCATGTATGCCAAAGTAAATTATGTAATAAATAAATTGAGAAGATTCAAAAGGATATGGATTGGATATTTGAATAATGCATTAATACCTTTGTGTACCTTGAAAAATATACAATACTTTGCACCTACACGTAATTCATTATTGATACCTAAAAATTATAAGTATATTAAAATCCATAACCATGAATAATTGTATGTGATGCATGTGAAGTGAATTGTAGTAAAATGAGAAAAAATAAAATTTAGTTTATGTCATGTATTTAGAGAAGTATGGATTTTGAACTAGTGTGGCTCTCACAAAGTAGAATGGATCATAAAAGATGGGGTGATACTAGAATTAGAACAAAACTGGACCCCATAATGTACATTGCCTACTTGTAAAAATAGATGTCACTCGTGTAGCTAGTATAAGTAGTGTAGATAGAATCAGGATTCATAAGATAAATATGTATTTGGGATTATTGTGCCCCCTACAAAGTATGTGCATGAAATTTAACTTCAAATTGATTGTAAATATAGGATATTCTAAAATGTTTGTGTTCTTCCTCATCAAAAAAATATATGATGGTATCATGCAATCAATTTGAAGAGAGGAAATATATGTGATGCAGTAATGTGATGGAAAATTATGATAATACAATAGGATTTAATGTGGGGTGATCCCACAATAGTGGTTTACAATTTTTGGCCAAACTGGACACTGAAATAATTTTTTAAAACTAAATCTTCACTTTCGAGCACCTATAGCAGCTAAACCATGAGGAATTTTAAGATAATGCAAACTAGAGTTTCATGAAATTTTGTCTATAGATTCTAAATATATTTTTTTCAAAATTTTTGGAATCAGATTTCACTTTTTCCATCTCCCCTCGAAAATAGTTTTTTTCAAAACATTTTTTTTAAAAAGTGATGCTCACTTATAACATAACTTTTTTTTCATGAAGGATAAAATTCTAATTCTTTCAAATTTAGATTTGTAACTCTGATATCTAGTGCTTCCACTTTGTTAGATAGTTTTTTATTGAATATTTTTTCTTTAATCAAGTTTCAAAGTCAAACCAATTACAATTCAGACATAGCACAACCATATAACGTAACTTTTTTTGTATGTATCGAAATTTTTTTTTTGTTGGATCAAGGACTTCAATATCTAGTGTACTCATATTTTTCAAATTTTTTGATAATCTGCTATTTTTCCACATGTGCAGAACAAAGAGCTTGATTTTCGATGAAAAACCTATGTTTAATAAAACTAAAAAAAAAATACATAATAAAAACAAAACATATTAAAATTATAGTAATTGGATAGTTTGTTTTAAGGACTACTTGATTCCAGTTGGGTTTGTGAAGTCTCCTTCATTTTCATCCTTAACCCAAGCTTTGAAACACAAAAATCTAGACCTTTTTTATGCCAGAGGATGCCATAGTGGGATTTAGGGGGTTTGAGTGAACTACGGGGGTTCGAGCGAACCCCCTCCCATAAAGTGTTTTTCTTTGGTTTTTTGGTGGGAATGGGGCCCACCTTGCATTTAACTAGTTCGCACTAACCAAGGTTCATTCGAACCCTTTTTTGGTTTGCTCGAACCAAAGGGTTCATTTGAACCCCCAAAACCAAATTTTTTTGTATGGTGTCATTTTTTGCCACTTTTCCTTCCTCACTCAAATAGTAAACCACTTTTGTGGGTTTACCCTATGATTTATAATATTTCTTGATATAAAGCATGTAATTTCTGTTATATTTTTTGCTTTCAATATTTTAATAGTAAGTGACCTTAGTTTAAAATTATAATTGTGTATGTACATGTGCTATAATTAATTATGTAATAATGATAGAAGGAATATGATAGGAGATGTCATCTTATAAGTATAATTTAAGGAATATTTTATAAGATATGATAATGTGAGAACATTACAAATTTCATAAGATTCAATCATGTAAGAGAAATAAAAATAATGTGTATTATATAATATACTATCATGTAAGAATAATACAATTAACTTGATACAAAGTATGATCATGATGGAAAAATATAATGAATATTGTCTAAGATATGATTGTGTGAGAAAATGTCATCAATATCATGTAAGGTATGATCAATGTTATCATATAATGATAAATAAAGGAATGTTATGTGAGAACTAATTATATGAGATATTGCAAGGTCCAATAAATGACATGAGAAATGTGTTTGTGTAATAGGAAGGAATTAATATCATGTAAAAAGAATTATTGCATAAGAATAAGGCAATTCATGTCAGATGTGATTGTGTAAGAATGGGTTGACATGATGTCACATGAAATTAATGATGTGCATTATTTTTATTTATTATTCTAGGGGAATAAACAACTAAGTTTATTTGATTAAGTTTAATAAATGGCCCCAAGTAGGAAACCTAGGTAATGTGGTGTTTTAAATGATAGAAAATAATATAAAGAATGTAAATATGAAAATATTTTTTTTAGTTGGGAAAGGAAATGGATGAGTAAAATATAATTATATCAGACAAGGCATAAACTGAAAAAATTATGTGTACCATATATCCATATCAAATTATTTCAATTGCATGTGTTTAGGTTTATAGTTATCTAATAATAACCTGAACACATATCATTTGATCCTTCGGGCTTGGTTTGAAATTGTCATGTAGATTACTTGTATGTGATTGATTAATTAGGAACTAAATAGAATTTCTTTGATTTTAGTTCATTTTATTCCTAGAAAATCATCTTTATTTACCTTAAGGTTAATCGGTATATTTTTATTGTGTATTCAATTTTTTGTTATAATATCAAGTATGCGATGTTTTTTTGTAGTGTGTCAAATTATGTGACATTTTATCAAGATTCAAGTATGTAGTTTTTGAGTTAATATGATTTTCATGAGTAGTGACTCACAAGAACCCATCTCTTATGAGCATAAATTCTCCACTTATAGCAACTACATCTAGGTGATGCTTATAGGGGTGAAGAATTATGAATTCTGCGAGATCACCCATAGTGCTACTATTACTCAAGTGTGCTAAACTATGTAGTACTTGTTGTTGCATGTCAAATATCACCTTTCTTTTTTATTTGTATCTTCCTTCAAAAGAAAGGGAAGTAAATTTTAGAAATATAATTATAATTGTTATGGTTATTGTAATATGTGATATGTGAATATTCTTTACATAGGTTGGAATTTTTTACTAGGTTTAAGGTTGAAAATCATATTGGGTCCTAAAACTACTACTCCACTTCCTAGAAACAAATTTCACTTACAAGACTAGGGTTGTCATCTAGCAAGTGAAATTAGTCCATCAATAGAACTATGGAGGTTTCAATTTTAACTCTGAGAGTTAGTTTTCTCTCCTACACTTCAATCTTGGATAAAAATCATGAGAGTGTTCTTAGAGGCTCGCGTAAATAAATAAATCATTAGAAGCAGTGTTAACTAAACATAGACTATTGATACAACTCCAAATATTTTTCACTAAGCATGAGAGAAACTACTTACCCTACTACCTCTATATAGCCAATTGAACACTAGCATAATTAGTGCAAGGTGAAAGAAAATACACAATTCACTTAAGATTGTAAATAATATTCACTATAAATATGGTGAAATCATAAAATACATAAAATGAAATTAAACTTTTATTTTTTATTATTTTTTTAAAATTTTAGTGGTTGAGTTCAATTAATTCCAAATCGGTGCTTATTTGTGTGTAATAGAGTCATGTTGATAAACATAGATACAATCAAAGGTAAATATTGAATAGTTGATCCAAACATGAAAAAACATCAAAATGAGAGTGTTACAAACAAAGCATTCTTAGTTATGTATAACCAAACCACACTAGTCCACATGTAAACAATGAAAGATCATTACAATGATTATATTTAAAAAAAAAAAAAAATTGTTACTTTCTCTAACAAAATTTACATTCACAACATCAAATGCGTTGAGATGAAACTCTATCATACCTAGAGATAACCTGAAAAAGTACTTAAGACTCTAGAGTCATTGCATCTCAAACATAATTTTCCATGGTACCTTTAGATATTTCAATGACTTTTCTATCTTCCTACAACTAACTATTAATTATTGGAGCCTTGTAATTTTCTAACACTCTTTTTCACTAATAAAATTCATTGAATAACCCTTTAGAAAGAGTTAACAACATCAAAAATATACGTACTAAGTTGAAAACCTAACCAATGACACTGCACCAATGTTGGATTTTTTATCCTACCCAAAACAGGTGTCACAAATTGAAATAAGCACTCAACCATAACTTTTGGTAGGTTAAGCATTGATTTCTAGTAGTTGGGTGAACTTTTTGTGATAATAGCAGGTAGCTAAAACTATAACCAAAGCATTAAAATTTGGCACCTACATAATCTTAAAAAATATTCTTTTTAGTTTCTTGGTGGGTGGTAGGCACATTAATGGCATAATTTTGGGTGTTCTAGCACTATCAAAACCATTATTCATATGTAATGAAATAATTTGCACAAAAGAGGAAGACAATACAAAATATTCTACAAATACTTGATAATAGCTAAGAATAAAAAACTACTTGAAGCAGTAAAACCTCCAAAAAACTCCAATGAGAACATGATTCACAATTTGATGATCAAATAAGATTCACTGCCTCCTATATATGTCCTACTTATGCCTAGGATAACACCTATGTTGAAAACAAGGTGGAACTAAGCAACGATACTAACCTATGTATGTGTATTCAAATCTGAAAATAAGATTACCAAATCAAATTATATGTATGTGATTGCACATTTGAACCATAATAGAGAAATCAACAACAAAAAAAAATATGACACCAAATTTATGTGGAGAAAAGCTTTCGAGAAAAAAATCCACATGAGAAAAGAGGGAAAGTATATTATTTATCTTCACAAGAGAGATGCACCATAATACACTTCCTTACTAGTCTCCTACAAATTGGATTATTCTATACACCTACAAATAACACAAGATGATACTATCATCTCAAGGCTCTGATTTTTAGAACTTATGTGAGGAAAAACCACACTATTAAACTAAAACAAGAGGTGCCAAAACCACTTGCAAAAAACCACGCCCCATCCTTGGAAAACCAAGGTTCATGATAATAAATTAATTAATGTGAAAAAGGCTTCAACATGGGCACCTAATCCATAGCCCCTTGAAAATTTGGCATTCACTTGATGCTCTAGTGACTATTTAGCTTCCAAATGGAGAACCAATGGACACCTGTTTCCATCCAAAAGTGGCTCCCCAATCAATACCTTTGACATTCTCAATATGAACACCTAGGAGGGATAATTTTTTTCTCCAGTGATAGGTAGCCTCCACCAACATTAAATTTCCTCTCAAAATTATAATTACAATATTCCAATATTAAATACATTTCTCTCATGTCCCTTAGGACACTTTCCAAGAAATATTGAGACATAAAAATGACATAGGTTTGCAAGGTAAATGTCACCTAACCTAAAATTTTCCCACTTGATATTATACATTATAATTATATCCAAGAGATACAAATAATAAATCAAGTATAGTGATCAAGGCCCATGGCCTTCTTGCACCAAGAGAACTTATCAGTCGAAACTGGCTTCATGAGAGAATCTACAACATTATCCAAAGTGTCAACTTTATCAATCAAGAACTTACCATTCTCAACTATCTCTCATAGAAAGTGATAATGAACATAAAAATGCTTAGTATGAGCATGACACGTAGGATTTTTGGCCAAAAAATAGCACTTTTATTGTCACATCCAATCTTCACTATCTTGCAATCAAAACCAATTTCATTACCATGTCTTTGTAACCATACTACCTCCTTATAGACATGTGTAGAATCTATATAATCTTCTTCAATGGTGGAAAAATAAATTGTAGGTTGTACCTCTTACTCATCCAACTCACTGCACCTCCAAATGAAGTAAATACATAGCCACTTGTGAACCTTTGACTATCCAAGTCACCTACCTAATTTGTATCAACAAACCACTATATATCCAATGACTTGACCATATCATTAATAACATGATAAACCAAATAGTAATTTGAAGTACCATATAAATATCTAAATAACCTCTTAGCAAAATTCCAATGATCTTTTCCAAGATTAGATATAAACCTACTTAGAACTCCCACTGCTTGGGCTATGTCCAGTCTAGTGCAAACCATTGGATACATTAAAATACCAATGACACTAACATAAGGAACCTTATAAATATATTCAAAATCATCATCAAAATTAGGAAACATATATAATCTCAACTTAGTATCAACTGGAAATGGAATATTAACTCTAAGCTTACAGTCATGCATATTAAACCTTCATAAAATTATATCCACATACTTACTCTGAATTAACCAAAGCTTTTGTGAGTCCAATATCTAATGATTTCCATCCCAAGAATATATTTTGCATCCCCCAAGTCCTTCATATCAAATGTGCTAGAAATTTGTGTCTTAAGCTCCTTAATTGTCACCTTATTATTACCCAAGAATAACATACCATCAACATACAAGATAATGATTAGAATAAATCATCAATAACTTTAATATAAACACAATGATCCTCCTCACTCTTAATAAATCCCTACTTCAATACAAAAGTATCAAAATTCTAGTACCACATCCTAGGCAACTATTTCAAACCATACAAAGATGGATCTTCAACCTACAAACCATTTGTTCTTTTCCTTTCATAATAAAACTATCAGGTTGTCACATATAAATTTCCTCCTCAAGATCTCCATGTAAGAAAGAAATATTAACATCCATTTGCTCTATCTCAAAATCACAAGCAACAATAATAGAAAATAGAAATCTAATAGAAGTTAATTTTACAGTTCAAGAGATATTTTTCACCAAAATCAACTCCCTCTCTCTAGGAGTAGCCTTTAGCCACTAATCAAGCCTTAAAATGCTCTAACCAACTATCTGCACAAAAAAAAAACACCCACTTGCAACAAATGGGTTTCCTTCTTTTGGGAAAACTATAAAGATCCCAAGTGTCACAACTATCCAAAGCCATCATCTCCTCATGGCCTACAACCAAGACTCACTTTTCTCCAAAGATAGAGCCTCCCTAAAAGATCTAGGTTCATCTTTAATACCCAAAAAATAAAATACACAACAGTAATCTAATGAGCTATACATGTCAACTAGATTTCATTAACTTGTGGACCTCCTCAAGGTAGGAGTAATGGGCTCTACTTGCTCTTATTTTATGGCTCATCCTGCAAATTCTCTATGTAAGGATGCTAAGATAGTGGAACAACTTCCTACACTAATCTTGAGAGGAGAATAATGCAAAAAATTTATAGATCTTTAACAGTTATAGAATCTTAAACAAAAATAGACATAAATATATCATGCATACCACAGTTCATCGTGATTTGCATAGAGAAAACCCTTTTGGCAGAAAAACCCCACACTCCAAAAGCCGCCCAATATTTTATTCAAAAATCACAAATACTACAATATACTTGCATAGCAGGCTTCTCACAGGAGTATCACCACTCAAAGATCCAAAGGCAACATGACTACTATCAGACTCTCAGAATACATTACAATACACAGTCATAATACAATGCACTCATAAAATAAAGTTTCCTTCTAGGGAAATTCAAGCTAATAAAATATCAGCCGTCAGAAATGAGACATAATGATGAATAGTCCAGATTTACAATAATAAAGTGTAAAATTTGGCTTCCGCAGGTGCTACCCCCGAGCCCCTACTGGGGCATGCTACTCCTTGTAATTGCAAGGTTGAGACACATTTTCTCAACAAATCTTCCACTTGTCAAACACCTTGCAAGAACAACGGAAGGGTTTCATCATCATCTCTTAATTGCTAGGGGCCGAAAGGACCATAGTCTTTGAACGTGACATTTGAACTTCTCTATGCTCATGGGCTTAGTTAAAGAATCAACAACATTCATCAAAGTCTCTACCTTAATCAATTTCACCCTACCATCTTCAACCATATCTCTAACAAAATGATATTGTACATCAATGTGCTTGGACCTAGCATGAAATATCAGGTTCCCAGCTAGACATCACACTCTGACTGTTGTAATAAACTATCACTGCACCTTGTTTTATTCCAATATTTGAACATAGTATATTAAGCCAAATGGTTTCTTTACAAGCATGAGTAGCCTACATATACTTTGCTTCGGTAGTGGACAAAGAAAACACAACCTATCGCTTACTCATCCAACTAATTGCACCATCAAATAAAGTAAACACATAAGAACTAGTGGATCTTCTATCAACGTCACCTACCCAGTTTGAATCCACATAACCACGAATATCAAGGGAAATATCATCTTCATTCATATTACTCTGATAACATAAGGAATAATCTGAGGTACCATGTAAATATTTGAAGACTCTTTTAACTGCATCCCAATGAACTCTACTAGGATTAGACATATATCTAGAAGGAACTCACACTGCTTGGGAAATGCCCGGTCTAGTACAAACCATAGCATACATCAAACTTCCAACTGCACTCTGGTAAGGCACTCTGCTCATGTCTTCCATCTCTAATGGAGATGTTGGACAATCTAAAATAGATAACTTTGTTCCAATTGAAAAACACATAATGGTCTACAAGCCTGCAAAGCAAACCTCTATAAAATTGAGTTAACATACTTGCTTTGGAAAAGCCAAGCTTCCTATTCACTCTATCTCTTTTAATTTCCATCCCAAGAATGTGTTTAGCTGCACCAAGATCTTTCATTTCAAATTTAGCAGCAAGTTGAGATTTCAGTTCTGAAATCATACCTTTCCCTCTACCAATAAATAACATATCATCAACATATAATGCAATAAACAAGAAACAATCACCATCATTTTTATAATAAACATAATGATCTAATTTAGAATGCTCAAATATCAAACCCAACACATATGTATCAAATTTTTGGTACCACATCCTAGAACTCTTTTTTAGGCCATACAAAGATTTCTTCAATTTTCAAACCAATTTACTTTTACCTTTCACCATGTAGTGCTCTGGCTATGTCATATAAATATCCTCCTCCAAGTCACCATGAAAGAAAGCAGTTTTCACACCCATTTTCTCAACCTCTAAATCATAAGTAGCAACAATAGAAAGTAAAAATCTAATGGATGCCATTTTTTCAACAGGAGAAAATATCTCACCATAATCAACACCATCAATTTGAGAGTAACCTTTTGCAACTAACCTCGCTTTGTAATTCTCAATACTTCTATTTGAACCAATCTTTTTCTTGAACACCCATTTGCAACCAATATTTTTTCTTCCTTCAAGCAATGGTACAAGATCCCATGTATCATTCTTTTCCAAAGCTACCATTTCTTCATCCATAGCAATCTTCCAGGATTTTGCATCATACATACATAATGCCTCTTCTACTGATTTAAGTTCATCGATGTTAGTATTCGAAGAAAAAATACATCTCCAATCATTAGGTGAATAGCTTTCAGGTGGTTTTCAGTGCCTTGTAGACCTACAAAAAAGTTAATTTGAAGGTTCTTCCTACTCTTTTGAAGATTCAAAGCTAGATGAGCTCTCCTCAACTTCTTGTCTATCATTGGTCCTTGATTCAACTTTCTTAGGTGTAGAATAAAATTGAATCAAATCTTCCTATTTAATTTGTTCTAGCTACAATGTAACAGAAGAAGGCTTAGTTTCTTTGAAAATAACACTTCTACTATGTATTACCTTTTGTGCAATAGGATCCCAAAGCTTGTATCCTTTCAAACCATAACTATATTCAATGAAGATACATTTCACAACCTTGTTCAACTTTTTTCACTTCTCCTTTGGCAAATGCATATGCCTCACAATCAGAAACTCTAAGATGTATTAGTGAAGGCTTGCGATCTGACCATGCCTTTATAAGCATCTTATCAACAAGAGTTGATGTAGGAGACCTATTAATTAGGTAACAAGTAGGGGAAACTGCTTCATCCCAAAACCTTTGTTCTAGACTAGCACCACTCAACATACTCCTAGCTTTCTCCATCAATGTCATGTCCATTCTTTCTGAAACTCCATTCTATTGTGGAGAATATGGAGTTGTCTTTTATTTATGAGAACTTGAGTAAAATTGAGCATGGTTTTGTTTTCCATAAATGTAATGCTCACATAAATCAAATTCAAGATTACAATTAGAAAAACCTTTAATGAGGTTTTTATTTTTTAAGGTCCTTAGACTCTTTTCTCCAATGTGGCCAAATCTATGGTGCCATAACATATTTTTCTCTATAGGTAAATTTTATTCAAAAGAAAGAGCACCCTTGGATACCCAAAATCCATGACCATCTACTGAAGGTGAAACCATCACTTCTTCCACAAAATTTATTTTCATAGAATTCCTATTTCAATCAACAATGCATGCATCAATATTTTACAATGTGCCATATCCGACACCTCTAGCAATCACCATAGCACCTCTGACCATCTTGCATCATGTATCAAAAAATACTACATGCACACCTGCATCTATTAGTTTTCTCATAGATAAATTTTTTTGAGATAAACTAGGGATATACAACACACCATTAATCCTTTTTATTCTACCATTAGGAAACCTGATTTTAACTTTACCATGACTAAAAATGTCTAAATGAGAATCATCACCCAAGTACACCTTACCTCCATCAAATTCTTCATATTTAGAAAACCAATCTCTATTAAAGGTCATATGGAAAGATGCACCTAAGTCAATTAACCATGCATCATTACCTGTACACGAGTTGCCAAAGTTGCAATGAATGTGTCACCATCTTCCTTCTCAGAATTAGAATTAGAATCATAATCAAATTTATTCTTTTTCTTCTTCTTTTCTTCTTGTATTCCTTACAAACATGTCCAGGCTTACCATAGTTTCAGCAAATAACTTTGGACTTTCCATAAGAATTAGATCTTCCCTTGTACTTGGATTTATCATGCTTCTCATTCTTCTTGTATTTTTTCTTAGGTCTTCCATGAAAATCCAGGGCCTCCTTAGCACTAATGGATACCTTCCTCCTCATCTCTTCAGAAAGCAAAGAACCAACCACATCTTTAGTCTTTAATATAGCAGAAGTACTCCCAATAGCCATAACAAGAGAATCCCACAAAGCAAGCAAAGAACAAAGAAAGATCTAACATTTCTCTTCCTCATCCATTTTGACACCAACTGATTCCAATTGAGCCACTAGCATATTAAATGCTTCTAGTTGGTCTATAATTCGTCCGCCCTCTTCCATTCTCAAGGAATATAATTTCTTCCTTAAGAAAATCTTGTTCACTAAAGATTTGGCATGATACTTCTCACCAAGCTTCTTCCATATAGTTTATGTGCAAAGGTCTCTTCATGGACATTAATTAAAATAGTTTTCCAAGAAAAATCTAATTAGAACCTTGGCTTTACGGTCCATAACATCATATTGAGCATCTTGAGTAGGATCTATAGGCCTTGAAACATTCTCATCAACAACATCCCACAAATCTCAATCTATCAACAAATCCTCCATCTTTAGCTTCCACATTTCAAAATTATTTCCAGAAAATTTATCCACCTCTATTCTCCTTGATGAACTTTCCATCTAAAAATTATTGCAACAAGATCACAAAGTGTCTTCTACACAAGCTCCCACTCAAATCTGAATTAGTTCAAAAAACCCAATAATGCACAACTGAAACCAAAGGTGATTAGGCTCTTATACCACTTGTAAGGAAGCTAAGGTAGCAAAACAACTTCCTACACTAATCTTGAGAGGAGAATAATGTAAAACTTTTACAAATATTTAACAGTTACAAAAACTTAAACAAAATTAGACATAAATATCCTACATACCACAACACAATGATTTACGTGGAGAAAACCCTTTCAGGAGAAAAACCCCACACTCTAAAAGTCACCCAATATATTATTCAAAAATCACAAAGATTACAATATACTTGTAGAACAAACTTCTCATAGGAGTATCACCACTCAGATGTCTAGAGACAACACAATCGATATCAGATTCTCATAATATATCGCAATAAACAACTGTAATACAAAGCCCTCATAAAATAGAGTTACCTTCTAGGGAAATTCAATCTAATAAAATATCAGTCATTAGATATGAGACATAATGATGAATGGTTCAAATTTACAATAATAAAGTGTATATAAATTTTTGCTTCTAGAGGCGCTGCCCTCGAGCCCCCACCAGGGGGTGCTACCCCCTGGACTCCTAGTGGGGAGGATGATCCCCTCAGACCCCTCATGGGGGGATCCCCCCATGCCCCTCCCGCCTCCCCCCGGTCATTGTTAGATGAATAGTACCCTATGTATCAACAATACCTTATGTAATTGCAAGGTTGAGACACATTTTCTCAACACTCTAAATTATCTAAACCCTCTTTTTCTTCTCCATCCTTAAATCCATCTAATTGTTCTTTCACATGTGCATTTTCTTGCTTCTCAATGTTTATCTCGAATTTCACTATCTGTATCTTATATTTTTCCTTTAACTATTCTTCTCCTTAGTAAGCTCTAAATTCCCTAAAAATACATCTTTAAACAAGATAATTTTACAATTAGAGGATTCCAAAGTTTATAACATTTTACTTTTTCACCATAGCCAAAAAAGATATTTCTATACTTTTGGATCTAATTCTTTCACAACCAAAGATTGTTAAGTGTGAAATAGAAGGCTTTCTACCTATCCACACTTCATAAGGAGTTTCATCAACAAGATCTAAACAAGGAGATCTATTAATCAAATAATAAGCAGTACCAACCACTTCTCAAAAAAAAAATCAAGACTAGCACTACTTAACATACTCCTAGCTCTTTCTATTAAGTTTTAATTCACTCTTTTTGCTACTCCATTTTGTTTTGGAGTATAAGAAATTATCTTTTTTTCTAAATAATACACGTATGCTTACAAAATTCATTGATTTATTTGGAACAATATTCACCCCCATTGTCAAACCTCAACACTTTCATATTATAAACTATTTGCTTTTCAACTAAGGCCTTAAATTCCTTAAACTTGGTGAAAATTTTAGATTTAGAGTGTACAAAATAAATCCAAGTGTATCTTGATACATCATCAATGAAAGAGACATAATACTAATATTTACCCAAAGATTCAATATTCAATACCCCACATAAATTTGAATGAATGATCTCTAATAACCTTTTAAAGAAAACACATGGTATTGAATACTGGTAAGATCCAAATATATACAATATTGCAAGAAAATTTGTGGATTAACACACAAAATTGTAGGAACAAAACACATCATAACACATCCTTCAAATAAAATTATTTAATTAGTATCAACCACTGATGGAGGAAATAAGTTTTTCAGTCCAAATACTGACAACACCACCAAAACTGTTATCTGTACAACTTTACACCATTGGAGTGAGATCAAAACCATCATGCAAATCAAGATGCAAGCATTCTAGTTCATGCATAATATCTCCTCAACCTTATAGTGAAGAAATCGATCATCAATGTTGGTGCAAGAGGACAAACCAACTGAATATACAGGAACAAAGAATTTTGGATAAACTATAGCAAACTGTTATTTAAAAACTGATCCTACAGACCACCAAACCACCTTAGACTTGCAAGGAAGAATTCATATACCTCTGTGAAAATATCCCTAAGTCCACATAGAAGCATCTATTTCATCGAAGGAATGCAGAGAATCCCAATAGTCCATCAATATTTTATACTACTAGAGCACAAATCAAAACACTATTACTTGTAACTTTCATTGTAGAAGGTATGATGAATTGAAACCTTGAATATAACACCTTTACATCTTGACCATCTTAACTTCTGAACCACAAGAAAAATTCTTACATAGTGGATGGATTCAAACCAAACTATGATGACTCTATCATAAGGTATGCATTGTAAATTCCTTAGCCAATCTTCTACAACTTATCTCAGTGTGTGGTACACCAAACGTGAACTATGTCAATGCAGAAAAATTGCACACACGAAAAAACTAGTGCACCTTCTTCCACAACATTCTTGGATATCAAACTGGTATCATTTTAACCACATACTACACTGCTGACTAATTATTGCACTTTCCCTATCTCTGGAGTATGTACGACCTTTAACATTCACATTTGGCATCAATGAAAACACTTATTTCCAACATAGGAAAAATATTGGAATAGTTGTACCAATGTCTGCATCACACATAGACAACAAACAAATCACCATTCATTCATCTAACTACATTTTTGACTAGATATCTTTACACTTGCACTCTCTTCAGAGTATATATACAAACTTCAACACACATATTTGGCATCAATGACAACGCATCTTGAGTTGACATCAATGACAACATTTATTTCCAACAATCTCCTCCTTTGTCATTGATGGCAACACCACATATATCTACAAGACTTCTATCCCCCTTTGACATCAAGAACAAAGGGCATAATATCTTCTATTTTTACTAGCCCAAAAATTATATAAGCCCCCCCTTACTATATGATTTCTACAATTAGTACTCCCCTAGGATGGAAATTCCCTAAAATTAATGCTATGTACAAAAGTATTTTCAACAAAAACTCAAAAAGATATCACTTCTTCACAAAAATTATACATAGACAAAATTATCTTATCTACACCTTTGTAGCTTCTTTGGAAGTTAGAATATTCTTGTAAATTACCTCAAGTTGCATCAGATTTACAACCCAATCTGCTTTTTCTAAGGTGAGAATATGATTTTGACATTCAAATTCCATGCACAAATCCTCAACCTCATTTATACTTCTAGGAGCCTTCATTTTCAAATCCACCTACTTTGCTTTGGTCAACAACCTAGATAATGATGCAAGCCACAAATTAACTACTTCTCTTAGCTAACCAAATTTCTTCTTTATTTGAACATTGTCTCTGGTCTAGAAGCAAAGACAACTATAAGTGAATATTTTATACTTGAGCTCTAGTTTCCCCATCCTTATCCTTTGATTGATCATATATCACAGCTATTTGAGTGGTTTGTGAATCAATAGACTCAATTTGGTCTTTGATGTTCTTGGTAAAATTAAGCCATTTCAAACAAAAATGATAGAAAGTTACAACTTCATCAATACATTCCTTAAACATTTTTAGATTCTCTTACAATTTTTTGTTTGCATTAGCACACCAAATAGATGCATCAACCATTCTCTTGCCATTTATCTTCCTTAAGGCCTCTTATTTTTCCTTTTTCTTAATGTGAGATGAATGATCCTTGAAAGAATCCATTAAAATCTTCAAATTTTGTTTTAGAAGCACAAAAGGCTCTGTGTTTAATACCTTTGGTAAGCCTTCCTAAAGAATTTTCACTACATCATCACTTAAACTAGTCTTCTTCATGTGTTCTTGTAGAATTTCCTTTCTTGTAGAGGCATAGAAAATATCACCAAGTTATAGATTATGGATGGGAGAAATTTTTGACAAATCAACTTGCCCCTCACAAGTGGGAATCTATAGAAGTTGGGGTGTTACCTCTGGTAAACCTTCCTGAATAATTTTCACTACTTTATCACTTAAACTAGTCTTCTTCATGTGTTTTTTGTAGAATTTCCTTTCTTACAGAGGCATGCAGAATATCACCAAGTTGTAGCTTATGGAGAGGAGAAATATTTGATAAATCAACTCGCCCCTCATGATTGAGAATTTGCAAAATCTAGGGTGTTACCAAAGGTTGAAATT
This sequence comes from Sequoia sempervirens, assembly GCA_007258455.2. Taxonomy (NCBI): domain Eukaryota; kingdom Viridiplantae; phylum Streptophyta; class Pinopsida; order Cupressales; family Cupressaceae; genus Sequoia; species Sequoia sempervirens. Next base: position 579,690,475 of record VDFB02271358.1, on the reverse strand, counting down.
GCATATGCATCCCTAGTAGGCCCTTGAAATAATCTGGTGAAGAAGATCCTTGACCTACAAAAGCATCTTGCTTCTTAGCTACCTTCTCCTTTGCATCCTAAACTTTTTCAGGATTGTCCCCTTTCTTTTATTCATTATTTCTTGAACTCTCTAAAGGGGAACACCAACTTCACTTTGATTTTCTATACCTTGTGCATCAATATTCACCAAAGGAGTAGTCTCCTAATTTTTCTTGACTTTCCCATTACCTTCAGTCACATTTCCCTCAAAAATTGATAGATTTATGTCTTGAAAAGACACATCAGGCATATCCTATAGAATAATGTTATCCGAAGGAACTTGATCCTCAGAAGTCACCTCAACCATCTTCATTTCTTCTAGGATTTTGGTTATCTTTTCATTTGAATCTTTCTCTTCTTCTTTTTTCTACCTCCATACTGAAGACTGATTTCATTTCATGCACACCGGAGATTCCTTCTCCTTCTTGCAATTGAGATGGTCCTTGTACTTCTTTTTGACCAAATATATTTTTCTCATTTGTGTTTTCTAGATTAGGTACTTGTGGATCAATATCAACTTCACTATGTAAAGAATTGAAGATTTTCTTTGTGGCCTCTTCAATCTCATTCTGGATCTTCCTTTTGATACTTTCATCCAATCTCATTAGCAAATATATTCTCCTTTTAATGTGGAGCTCCTTGACTTGTCTCTAGATAATCTTTTTCTTTTCTTTATGGGAGATAGAGATCCCAGATTTTTCAATTGCTTGTTTCATTTTTTCATCCTTATTGATAGCTTCTTCTCTTCTTTGTCTCAAAGCCTTAGCAAGGCTATCTAAAGCTTTGTCAACAATATCACTGAAGGGAATGTTCTACATGAGCATATATTTAATGATTTCCTTCTCAATTGTTTTCTTGTCTTTAGGAGGGACATCTAGATGTAGCTCCATTGTACTATGTGGTAGGCTATACTCAACAATTCCATTCAAGATGGCCCCAAAATTAAGTGGTTCATGTGTACCTGGAGGGGTTTTCTTAGCATCCTCTTTTGAAATATTCTTCCCTTTCTTATTTTGCAAGGAGATATATTTTTCAACTTCTCCAACATCATCTAATTCTTCATCATTTATCTTCTCCCTCTTTTCCTTTCATTTTGGCCTGACATTTCCAACTTTAGTGGAATTTTCGTCTAAAGGAGTTGTAGATGTAGCTTTCCTTTTACTGCTAGATGTTTGTGTGGACTTATAGGGTTGCAGAGCAAATGCAACAATAGAGGAAGATATACCCAATCTCATTGGACCTTTATTGGCTTTTGGAGGAATAGATTTGGTAATAGAAACCTCCATAGGGATATTAGATGTAATCATTGAAGAAGTACCAAATATCTTGTGGAGCTCACTGTGATCTTTTATCTTTGAATACCATGGAGCACCAATCTCCTTAAGAACACTTTCCACTTTATTTTCAATGGCTTCTTCTCTTTTCCTCTAGTATATCTCATCCATAATTTCCCTATATGTACCACATATTTTTACTTTGGGATCCTTAGGTTTTGACAACATAATATCTATATAGCCTTGTACAAATTCATTCTCAACCTCAGAAGGCAACTCAAATATCCATGAGGTTCTAGGTTCCACTACTTCCATAAAATAATTATCCTTGTTTACCATAAAAATTTATCTCATTTTCATACTTCTGGACAAAACTAGATGGTATCCTATATCTACTTTGCATGTCATTTTGTGAATTACCAATAGAAAGTAGTGTAGGCTTGCTCATTCTAAAAAAAAATCATATGTTGTTTAATCTTTGTTGCTACCCAAGTGAATTTTTTCCACATTCTACCATTAAAACTAGGTAACTCATTCAAAAATAAGAAATTAAGGTGTATAATCAAAGAAAAAAACTTGAAATTATAATTGATTTCTTTTTTTATCCTTAGGTTTTCCATTAGTTGTTCTCTTAATAGCTCACATATATCAAAATTGGCACCTTATTTTACCATTTGATATGTGGTGTGAATTGTAGTGGTGGTGGTTGACCCCTCTCTCCTTATCAAGTAGATCTTATATGAAATCCCTATTGATGCATACCAGACACCAAGATCAATGATATCCTTAACTATTAAGTTCTCTTATCAAATTTAGCACTAGTGAGCTCCATAATCATTTTATTCTTCACATATTTTAGCATTGGGATTGGTTCAGAGGCACAAAGACCACTAACTGCCCTAATTGCATCCTTTGTGATCATGTATGGTTTTTCAAGCCAAATAAAAATCCCCATGAATGTGGCTCAAGATAATTCTTACCCATTCCTTGCTTTCATAGAAGTTTGGAAAATATTTCCAAATGTCCAACCCTTTTACAACAATATTTGCATACTTTGGCTCATATACTTTGTTCTCATATGGAAAATCATGCCAGACAATTTCAAAAAAAAGAGGTATATTTAATTTTATTCAATCAGGCATGGATGTAAATCCTTATATTTTCGCAGTACACAACATCCACTGGAACTTTTAAAAAAGTTCCATCTTTTTCCACATCCATTTCTTTGAATAGAAACTTCTTGTATTTGGGCCTTGGCCTCTCAACAACATCAATGACAATTAGTATAGCCATGATTCCATTTTTTGATACTATGGTTTTACAAGAAAAACTAGAGAAATACCTATGAAAACACACTAGAAATCTTTTGCTCTTCCTTAGCACTTGATATCTTTCAAATGAGATCAGTTTTGATCAAATATGAACTAAATATGCCTCACACCAACCCTAATCACTTCATAATAAATACACTATTTTTTTACACTTAACAACTTTTTACTATCTAATATATCATGTAGATCTATGATCATTCAATAATCTTCCACAAAAGGTGTATTTGTTCTAAGACTTTGAGAGATAAAACATATCATCATTAACTATTATGCTGAAGAATTCAAGATCTCAAGCTTTACAAGGGTTTGAAAAGATTTGCAATTGTAACTCCCCCTGAACTAGTACTTTCTTTTCAATTACAAAAGGATTCATTTGTACCATGCTGAGGTACAGATTCACTCTTTACTTCACTTTCTTCCTTCTTCTTTCATACTTTGTTCATTTCCTTCTTTTGTTGGCCATTGTTAAACTTCTTTTGAGGAACAAACGATCTTGCATTCTTTCCCTTACAGAACCTTGTAATGTGTCCTGATTAAATGCAATTGTAGCAGGTGATACTAGCTTGTGGAGAAAAAATGTTTCTTCTCATATTAGATCTACAATCAACAACCCTATGAACAAACTTGTTGCATGTGTAACAATAACCATAAAAGGATTGAGAAGTATAGCATTACTATTCCTTATCACTTTACTATTGCATTCATTAGCCTTATGACCAAATTTATTGCAAACATAGTACTGAACATGAAATGATTAAGAGTTCGCAGCATTGTACCTTGGAGGCCTAAATGAATTTTGATTCATCTTGCTTCTACACTCAGCTGCCTTATGACCAAACTTATTATAAGCATATTAGTTACCATTGAACCTAATAGGAGTAGATTGTTTACAGGCAGGATTTTTGAAATTCTTTTTGTTTCAAACAAAGATGAATCAACCTTCTTTCATGTTGTCTTGATTTATCTTTGTTTCTTTGGAGGATGTTTCCTTAGGATTTTTAGTGTAGGCTTTCTCCTCCCTTATTTTAAACTTCCCTTCTGCTTTTAAATTATCATATAGGTTTGCATATGCACTAGATATAGGACTTTTTCTCTTTTCAAGACCAAGACTAAACAATTCTTTTGATGGATTTTGAGAGTTAATAAGCTCATCAAGAATTTCATAACCTCGTTTAAGTATTAGACCTTTGTCAATTTTCTCTTTTTCCTTTTCAAGCTCTTTTCTCAGAGTGACAATCTCTTCCTCAAGATTTGAACATTCAACAATCTTATCTTAAATCTTGGTATTGAAACAGTCCTCAATCCTCTTTCCTTCCTCAACTTTGACTTTTAAATTATATATCACATCTTCAAATTCTTTTACTTTATTCTCACATGCATTTCATCCTTATAATTGAGCTTTTAGTTTTCCAATTGCTTCTTTTGATTCTTTAGCTTTTTCCCTCAATATAAAAATTGTCTCCTTTGATTTTTCTAGCATGCGCTCATATTTGATATTTAGTGTTCTTGCTCCATCTAGATATTCAAGAGTAGAGAAAAGTTCTCCTTCAAAGTCAACTTCACAATCATCTAAATTGATGTCCCAACCTTCAGGTTTGATTGACTCAAGATCCAACTCTGGAATAAACATATCATTGATCTTTTCTACAGACCCCGTGTGTTCAAGTGTAGGATCTACCTCAGCTATTAAGCTTCTCAAAGGTACTTGTCTTTGATACCAATTGTTGAACACACTATAGTAAATTAAGAGGGGGAGTGAATCAACATATATTAAAACTTAGCCATTTCATTTGAAAGTTAAACATCACATCACATTAACTAAAATAAAAGCATAAATGGAGAACATGCACAACACAAGGACACCAAGATTTTTGTGGAAAACCCAATGATGGAGAAACCATGGTGAGAGTTGACTTAAAATATATGAAGCTCACTACTTACAAAGGTTACAATGTAGTTTAAGAATTTTAGACTAAGGTGTGCCACCTTAGGGAAAGATACAAGGACCTGATGAGACTCACTATCTCAAATCAAGATACATGAAAAAAGATATTGATAAATTTGAAAATGAATTGCTATAGAGAAGCATCCAACATATGTTGATGTTGCAATCCCTTTTTTGCATAATTAATCCTTCACACTTCACACACTTCATCTTCAACATACTACTTAGTCTCAATTATTTATTTTTCCATACCTTCACAAATGATTTTTCTCTTCTATAAATATACTCTGCAACAATTCAAAACACCCATTAGGCTGGCTCAAATATGACTTTTAGAGGAAACATATGTTATCACATAGGTCGGATCCAAACACATACAATATGAAGAGAAAAAGAGTTGCAGATCAACACATGACATATTAGGATCATAAACCATCTCAACACATCCTCCAAGGAAATATTAATTAATTGAAACCAATCATAGATAAAGGAAATGATTATGTCAGCCCAAACAATGACAACACCAAAATTACCAATTGTTCAACTTTGTACACCACTATCGAGAGACCAAAAACATCATGTAGACCAGGATGTGAAAAATGTAAACTATGCACAATAACTCTTCAACCATTTCATGAAGTACCTGATCATCATATGCTAGCACAACTAAAGAAACCCACTAAGAATACAAGAACATGACATTGCAAATAAATTGTAGTAAGATGTTATTTTAAAATTGATCTTGCAAACCACAAAAACACCAAATGCTATAAGGTGGTGTGCATTTAACACTACCGATCATGTCTTCAAAATTGCAAGGACAACACTTCACTTTCAGAGGAATGTGGAGCCTCCCAATGTGCCTATATCAACACATTACACTGCTAGAGCATAGACTAGAACACTTTCACTTATAACATTCATGCTATAGAAGGTGTGATGGCTTGAATCCTTGGATATGAAACCTTCACATCTTGACCATCTTATCCTTTGAACCACAAGACAAAAGCTTGGACTATGAATGGATGCTGACCAAAATACTATGACTGCGCCTCAAAGTATATATTGTAAATTCCTTAGTAGAAATTTTTGTAACTTATCTCAATGTGTGGTATTCTAAACAAGAATGATATCATCATAGACATGTAGGAAACATTTTGGAACAGGTTTACCAACCTTCACATCACACATAGACAATATGAAGATAACCATTCATATATATAACTGCATTCCTGACTATATCTCTACACTTGCACTCTCTCTAGAGTATATACAAACTTCTACACACATATTTGGAATCAATGATAACACATCTTGAGTTGACATCAATGACAAAACTTATTGCCAATAACCTTAATGTATTTTTATTTTGTAAAAATAAAATTGTTAGAAAGCTAAGATGAGGCTTGACATCATAGTGATATTTTCTTTCAAATATTATCCTAAAATAATGTAAATATAGCAGATAGCATGATTACCATTTATATGTTTTCTTATTTTTTTTATACATGAATTTGAGAAAACATCTAAGAAAAACCCAAGATAAGTGATGGGATTTTTAAGCAACTAAAGCTAAATGTGCATGCATTATATTTTATGACATAAGGTAGGAATGTTAATGCATTTTTTTTTTCTAGCTATATTATGTGTTATAATGCACAAGAATTATGCACACATATTATATTAGTTATAAAACTTCTTTGTGTAGTGATTCATTTTCATCTATAGTGGTTCTTATTCTTTGGGTGACAAAAAAATTGAATCAGTGCAAACCATAAATTTCATACCTCAATCCATCAAAAAAATTATTCAATCTACCAAAATAAATTTTAGTTTTATTGAAAGCCTATTCTTCCCTTTTATTAAGGAAAATAAGCTTATGCCTCTTACTATTCATTGTTAGAATATAAGTGTTTTCAATTCCATCATGTGTAATATTTCTATCATATTTCCATGGTATCCCCAATAGAAAATGGTACACATATATTTTCATTATGCAGCACATAAATTCATCATGGTAAGTGTATGTCTTAGACTTAACCCAACAATGTTCCTTCTATAACACCTTATGTTCTTTTTGCATTCAAGAAATCATACAAGGGTTGGGATACTCTATCCTTTCCAATTTTATCTCTCCAATAATCTATTTAGATTCTAAGTTATCTATACTACTACTATATATAAAAACCTTACAACACTTACCTCTTGATTCAGATATTGTTTGAACAAACTTTTCCTTTGTATTGGTTGCTCTTCATAATCATATTTTAATAGATCTCTTTTTGTGGCAAGGTACATTCCTTTATTTTGTTTTATCTTTAGAGCTATATGGAATCTTAGTCTCCTCATCAATGTGAGTATCTCTTTCTCTTTCTTCTAGCCTCCTACTAGAGCTTCTTTGATGTTAGTGACATTTGAATGCTTGGTGTCATTATTCTTTACACCTAAAACATGTTCTATCTTTTTAGTAATAATTTTTGCCTCTCCCTTCCTTGCAATATGGGATATTAATCTTAGGATCCTCTGTGTATTGTTCCTATAATTGTAGGCTCTCTATTAACTTATTGAATATTTAAATCTTCAATTTATTATTTTATCTTTAAATCTTTAGTTTACTTTGATTTCTATGGTTAGGTACATCTAATATGTTTCATTTATTGTTTGGATGTTTGAAATAATTATAGGTTCTTCCTAAATTGGTTCCTTCAAATCATTCATGTATCTCGCTACTTTCTCCACTCCCTCATTATGGTGTCCTAACTAGATTGTTAGTCTATAGTATTGCTTAGTGGATTCCTTCAAAGTCATGTCTTTTCTCTTTAGATTGTATAATTCTTTTAACAATACTAATTAATAATTTATAGAAATAGAATTAGATTTTAATTTATTCATGTTGTTATATCTCATCTTTTGGTACTAGGTTTACCTTTTCTATCCTTCCTAACTGAACTTCCTTCCACAAAATGACAATGTGAAGCTTCAACTTAGTCTTGGAAAGTTTTACTCTATCTATATCATTATTATCTTCATACTGAATATGGTCTTCTAAATTAGTTATCCAATCTATAAATTTCTTAAGATTTAGAGTATGCAAATAATTAAGAACATCTATAGTTTTTTTTACCAATGGTTGATATAGCTTTTAATATTCTTTTTTCCATGTCACCCTCTTCACTTTTTCTCTACTCAACAAGGTTGTCTTATTGTTCTTCACCACTTTCATTATTTCTAGAGTAAGGGCTTGTTTTATGGTCCTCCTCAAAAGCATCCATCTAGATTTACATAGCCCTCACCATCTCAAGCACCTCCTTCATCCTCCTAGTGATGTTAAGAATTCCATGTCCCCTATATGGTAGCATCTTATATTTGGTGTAAACTACCTCAAGTTATTAGTTTATCCATAATCACTCTTGCAAATTGCCTCATAGTTGATGCTCTATTTTGTAAGCTTCATTTGGGCTACCTTAGTTTGGAAATATATTCATAACCACTAGCTTCCTACTTGAAATACCTTCTCTAATTCCTTTGAAGTACAAAGAAACATAAAGCTTTAATGTGTATTTCCTCACTAATGGTCTATATGCAACACACCTCTTAGTATGCTTTAATTATGAATCTGACATCATGACTCATGAATCTTGCACTAGATTAACATGCATTTCCCTTCTTCTTTATCAAGGTCATTCAATGAAACTACATGAATCAACCATGCTCATTCTATTAAATTATTTTTAAGTGTCTATAAATGATACATAAAATATGAAATATAGTTTTTCAAACTTGTATGAGTAGATAAAAATGTACAAAAAATAATTTGTATGCTTTTTCAATTAATGAAGACAATATTAAGAGAATTAAAAATTAAAACCTTCATGTATTTGAACTTTAGAAAAAGAAAACATATTACTAGAAAACCAACATAAAGCTTGACATCATAGTGGTATTTTTTTTTAAATATTATCCTTGAAATATGCAAACCTAGTGGATAGTGTTGGTGTTTTTTCCAATACACCCTTAGAATTCTCTAAAGAGTAGCCAACCCCTATAATCAAGAATTCTTAAGATGAATGGCCAACATAACGAGTAAAGGACTCTAGGGTCTTTACTCCACTTTAGGCTCTATGGGACCTAGGAGGGTGTTCCTTATTGTGTTCATTATGATCTATTTGATGGAGAACACTTCTATGCACAAATTAGTTCCTAATATTTGCAAATAAATGTAACTCACTAAAGGTTTGGTTGATCTTCAAGTAAATTATTATCTATTTACTAGGAACAAGGAGATATTTCAAACTCATGCTTCATAGTTGAAAGATTTTAAGTGAATTATGTTCTTATTCTAAATCCATGGTCGAGTAAATCATCAACTCATTCATTTGAAAAATTCCCTAACAAACAGACCAGTGCTTCATCAATTGGGCAATGGAGTCGAATATGCAATAACCAGTAATACACAAGTTATTTAACTCAGATAATGGTGGACTATTTTTGTAATGCCTTGCAATCTAAAAAATCACAATGTCAAAAACGTAACTTCTTATCAGATCCTATGTAAATTCTCACAAATTTGTGACCCTCTTCAAGCATTTAATCAACTCTTTGAGTTAAAGCAAAAATAAGAACACACATTCAATTGAACATTTGAAGATGAATGATAATACCCTTGATATTTTCATTTATAACTTGCAGAGATTTACAAAAGGAGAGTATATGTTCCAGAGATAAGATTTGTTTTGATATCAGTAACTTGTATAAAACTGATTTAAGACTACTACATATAAGACTCCAACCCAAGACAATTCTACTATTCTATTCATTAGCTTTCTACAGTATATCCTTTATGTACTTAACTTCTACCCAGACCATTTACTGGACTCAAAATCAAACCCCATGTAATGACCCTCGAAATCCCTTTTATAAACTAAGGGAGCAACAAGCATCGAGCTCATTGCAGTTACGTTTCAAAGATATTTCATTTCAGCCCAAATTTCAATTTCATTTTAGAAATTCCTCACATGGTTGCCTGCAATCATTTGCTGAATGGGGAAAACAAAATTCATAACCACTGGACCAAAAGAGATAGGCTGATGCCACCAAAAGTTACCTTTAACTACCAACAAGGCACTACATTCCACACCCATGTCAAACAAAAGTCTTCATAATATTAGCTCCAAACATCCATAGTCAGCATGAAGACAAAAAATCAACATACGTAGAGAATGCAATAAAATCCACCACAATAATATCATCATCACAACAAAAATTAGGACCCAAACACCATCTCCATCACCCAGAACCAAAACAAGCACTAGCACCAGAGCCACGGTAAACCTGTCCACTTCGTGTTTTTGCTGAAGGAAGAGGAGAAACCACCGCCCCTTCTTCATCTTTATCCTTACCAACCATAAAGTAATCATGCTCTCTCAGAGTCTTTATAGAAATTGGGGCAACTGATATCACTTCCTCCCCTAGGGCTACCAATTGATTTAGGATCATGAGGTATCATTGGTAACCTAAATTTGTCTTGGTATCACTGTTTGAGGGGCTATCAATAACGAAAATGGGGGAATTATGCTGACCAAAAGAAGCTCGGCTATATCTTAGCTTTCTTCGCAATCCTCATACCAATCCTACAGGATCCTTACCTTTAGCCTCCATCGTTTCTACAGTCACGACTTGGCTTCTCAACCTATGGCTACTTCTAGTAGCAACTAGTGTAGACTTCTCACCATGGACCTTCTCCTTGCCTTCTTCCTTCATAGTTGAAGTAGCCATAGGTATGTTTTTTTCGTATTCTGAAACATCACTATGAGATTTCTGCACATTGAACTGTGAGGACCTCCACGTCGATGTCACAGCCTGAGTAGCAGGCTTACTCATCTTGTCTAAAAATGTAGCTTCACAAACACAAAGCACACTTCTAGAATTTAGAAACTCACACTCTCAATTGCAGTGGTGAAAACAAAGGCCATCAATCTTCATTTAATAAGTAAATTAGGCGTGCTAATCATCAATGCTTGGTGAAATTCGCACAAGCAAACAAGTAATCGACCATTCACATCTACATCTCCATCGTTAATTAGCCAGGTACATGAAAATCTATGTATCATTCTCAATGATGATAGGAAATTAATTCCTCACATGCACCAAGATCAAATTGATCACTCCTATAGAACACATGCCATTAATGCATACTCCTCGTAGAGTAAAAATGACCATCACATGCCTAGTTTTGATTTTTGAATATCGATCATCGATTTCCAAATGAGATGGAAAATCAAATAGCTCAGATTAAGTCAAATCGGGTTTGAAATCCCAAGACTATAGCTTGCCAACTTCTGACCAATAAAAACTTGTTGACTGGGAGCCACATCATTCTGTCTACGAGCTCTACCATACTCTTCATAGTGGTCGAGGAGTTCCATGCGTCCTTCAATCGTGTGCCTCACAAGTTTCTAGTGGGAATTAATTAAATGTTGTGAGGTGTGTGATGAATGACCAAGATTTAACTCACTCTGCATAATAACCGTCGATCTCTAAATCATCAATCATCGAGCGCTTGGATAAGGATCGGGCCCCACCATGGCAAGGACACACGTCAAACAATCGTGTACCTCACACATCTTCTGATGACTATTCTTTAATGCTTGTGTGGTGTGCGATCAAAGGCCAGGATCTAATCTTCAAATCCAATGGGTGGGGTTTATGCACATGCCAAAAAGTTAGCTTAAAACGGGGCCATGACTAGGCCGACAAGATTTTGACCCTCAGGAAAATGACTTAAACATAAGTCTTTTGGAGTGAAATATTTTGCCAAACTTTATGGATATTTGAAGTGAGACGATGTAAGGGTGACTGACTTTCCTAAACAAAGGGGGCCTATGAGTATACGCATTCAAAGGCTCAAGTGATAACTTAAGCAACTGGCGATTGGCTGAAACAGGGCAATGCAAAATTAAAACGCTAAAGGGTTTTAGATAAGCTTGTAAGGTAAGGGTTTCTAGGTCACACCCTTAATCCATCCTTGGGCACAAAGGTTAACAATCATGATCTAAGTCATGATTTGCTCGAAATTTTGTAAGAATTTTGGAAGCTCTATCAAATAGCACATGTACCATTTGTATGTATTTTTTTTTTTTATAAAACATAAATTTGAGCATGCTGCATGAATTTATAATGCTTAGGATCAAATATTGAAGCCAAATCTAGGCCTAGAGGGTGGGATTCTTAAGCAATAAAACCCAAATGTGTGTGCCACATTATAATTTGAAAAATGACATAAGGTAAGAATGTTAATGCATGATTTTTTATTAGTTAATATGAAGGTGTTATAATGCCAATCCATTATGTCTTATTTTTCTTTCAAATACTTTTGGACACATTTTGGCTCCCCATCTTTGTGCACATGTTTTGATAAAAGAAAATAATATAATTAAAATGTTCTATAATGTTGCTATAACTCTCTCATATAATTGTTCCTCAGTTATGACCAATCATGTCTTGATGATTAAAATGATTTTTACAACACCCTTGTGTCTAAATTGAAAAAATGCATTATAAGTAGCTCAAATTACAACTAGAAAAGTGGGACTATGGACCTAGTATGAAAATTTTAAATTTAAGAGTTTGCAGTTCAAATCCATACACATGGAAGTGACCCAAGTCAATTTTGCTCCACAAATATGAACCGACACAATGAATGACAAGAATTGCAAATCAAGTCTCAATCCATTGAAGTGTGGAAATGGAATGATGCTCTACTATTGGGTCCATGCAAAAAATATACCAACATATGGACTAATTATTATATAAAGAATACATCATCCAAAAAAGTTCAAAACAAAAAGCGTGTAGAACAAGAGGCATTTGTGTCAAGTTACGCCATTGTGAGTGTACTTGTTGTTTAAACATTTAGTTAATAAAAAGCGATTAGGGGGTGTAAAGGGGTGTAATGTGGGTGTTTATTTATTGTAATATTATTATTATAGTTGATTAATCATAAATAAAAAATAAAATTTATATGGGTGTGTTTTGTTGTTTTAAACATTTAGTTAATAGAAGTAAGTAGGGGTGTAATATAATTGTTTGTTGTTGTATAATGTTATTATTATAGTTAATTAATATTCCAAAAATAAAAAATATGTAATTATACAAATATATTATTATAATAATTCCATATATATATTTATTCTTATCCTTTTGATAATGTGATATTTATGTAATTTTTGCCTTGCTAAATTATATTATTACATGTATATTTTTAAAAATAGATTTTATTGAAATATTAATTGTAGATACATAATTTTTTTTTTTTGATATTTATTATAGATAGATAAATTTTATTGTGATATTTAATACACACTTGATAAACAAATATAAAATATGCATTGAGTGTACTCACATTTATTTAATAAGTTTGAAAATCTTACCAATTATTAAATAAAATATGTAAAATAATACTTGTAAGTCAACAATGTAATTATATGATGATGTATGTAATAGTGCTCATGTCATTCAAGTCATTAATAGGTTTGAAATTTAATAACATTTTGTTTCCATAGTCCATGATAAATGTGAACAAGATTTCTGGAATAACTGTGTGCAATTTTTTACATCAACGTTTCAGATCAAACTCCATGATCCATCATGAGGATGATAAGCAGAAAGAGAGAAATGAAAATAAGATAGCAGACTTGGGTAGAAATTGGAGAGGGATGGGGAAGAGAGGAGGCACATAACCCCAAAAATGAAAAAGTCAGACCAAAAGGAGAGGAGAGGAGAGGAAAAGTCAAAGATGAGAGACCATTGCAACCAAAGGGAAAGAGAAATGAAAGAGATAAATGACAAGAGGACTATAAAACAAACCTAAAATAAAGACCCAAGAAAAAGAGGGGAGTCAACTCAAATAAATTGAAACCACTAATAAAAAGCAAATAAACAAGAAAGAGGACATGATAAAATAAGGAAGCAATTAGGATAAACTGAATAAGGAAAATAAATAAGAGAAAAGGAAAATAAAGAGAGAAACCACAATGAACCAATATGTAAAAAAGGAAAATAAGCAAAAGAAAGGAAACTTAAAGTAGGGAGCCAAATAATAAAGAACAAATACAAAGAAACACTAAATAAAACCTAGGATTGGAAGAAAAAACATCACAAGGAAACTCAAAGAAAACTAATGCAAGGAACCAAATGATCAAGAAAAAATACATTGAAAAACAAATTAAGATGTGGAGGCACAATGCTAAGCATAACCTAGAAGGTGAAATAAGATCTTAAACCAAAAAAAGGAAGCATAAAAATCAACCAAAAGAGAAGGGATCGAATAAACAAGTAAAAGCAAGGAACTAAAACAAAATTAACCAAAAATGATAAGAATTAAGAGGGAAAGGAATGAGAAGAGGGAACCAAGAAATAAAATGAGGGTCAAGAAAAGAGAAACCAAAAAGCACCAAAGAATTAAGGAGTTAAGTAGCCAAACGATTAAAAAGAAGATCAACTATGAGAATTAAATAAAGATTAAATGCATTAAATGCATTGTACTGGGTACATAATTCTCTAGAAGAAAAAAATTAAAAATCCCAATTTTTGTAATGATCAAGTTGACAACATGAACCAATAAAAAAAAGAGGTAAAATATTTAAACAATTTTAGAAATACATACCAAAAGCTAGATTATATAAAATTGCCAGAAGTTTTAATCTCCTAAATGTTTATTGGTTGAATTGTCACTATCACTCAAAAAATTATAATGAATGCATTAGTATTTGCCAATGGACAGAACTAATAAGTATTTTTGCCATAATCCACACAAGCAAAAATCCAAAAAGATTAGAATATCTATGTAATCTAGATGTTTCCATATAAAATATGGAAAAGAAAAAGCAATGTTTACACATCCACGTGGATAATTGTCCATCGTTGAAGTGATAAAAGAGTTGACAAATGTATGACAAGTTGGATGGTGGGTTAATATTAAAGAAGAAAAAGGTGTGAAGGTATCATATAATGGGGTCCATAAAGTTTGGAACTTTCTTCCAGCCAATACGGGTTTGTTCAAAAAAAGGCAGATAATAATTTCCAACACGGAAACGAGTAGATTGGATGACGATTTCTGTAGTAATTGACTACGGAAGAGTGGTGGGCCATCCTTTTGTAGAGTTTTATTTGTTTAAACTATTAATTAACATTATTATATATTTTTATTGGTGTGCGAGGATCTTTAAAGATAAATGTTTTATCTGTTTTTTTAAGATTGGGTGGAAGAAGTGTCATAAAGCACACAAGTGTTTTTTTATTATTTTATTTAGATCTCACACTTTACCTTTTTCAAGTTGGATTCATGCCAAATTATTTTATAGTGTAATAAATTTATAAAATTGAAAATATCTGCCAACTTGAAGTTTAATATTAATTTATTATAACATGTCCTAAGTTCAATTTGTGTCATGAATTGGGTAGAATGTTTCTTTTGGGTTGCAACTTTATGTTTTACTTTTGTTTGCATAATTGTTATATTTATTATTTTGATTGGGATTGTTTAATTCTATAGGATTTTTAGAAGTTCGATTATTTGCAATTTTTTTAAAAATTTGATTAAATCAACTTATAATTTGTGCATTGAATATGGATTAGTATGTCTGGTTTAACAACTATACACTTAAATCTTTGATAAAACATTATAGTCTATTTATTTCAAATTTCATGTTTTCAAATTGACTTTCTCAAAAAGTGATTATTATCTCAATAGTTGGCATGTTTAAAGTCTTGAGTTGTATTTCTAAAAATGTGTGTTTAAAGACATCCCATAGGTCATTAGTTTCATCATATAATCACATATTCGCATTAAGATCATTCAATTATTGTTGCATCAATTTTCTTAAGTTACACCATAGTTTAAATATCTCTTCAACATGCTTTTAATCTTTGTACATAAATAAAGGGACTTGACTATTATCACAGAAGCCAGTGGTCTTTCTTTTGCCTATAACATTCTCCATTGTGATTTATAACACAACCCCTTGTTCAAATGAACAAGTATTGAGGATGAAAGCATGTTTCAAGATGTCATACATGTCATAGACATTCCACACTAATACAAGTTTAGGGTGAGTTCAAGATTATGATGAGAAAAACAACAGCCTTAAATGACATTGAAAATATCAAAAAATACTAAAGTAACCTCACATAACAAATCAAAGGACTTGTCTAGAAAATATAAAAAAAATATCATAATATAACCTATAAGAATCTGAATGTAGTTTAGAAACACTTGAACAAATTTGAGCAAATTTGAGTATTTTTCATTGAAGCTTGTATATAGATAAATGATAGATAGATGTGACGCATATTTTTATTTTTTTTATAAATTAATAATTATTTAATACTTTCCAAATGTAACCTTTTAAAAACATTAAATTATTATTTGTTAGAAAAATAAAATAGAAAAATCATTTTCAAAACTTATAACTCAAAATTCAAGAGCATTATCCAATGTTTATGTTTGAAAAATGTTACATGGTATAAAATGATGCATAAGATGTTGTTGATGGAGTGGCTTCCTATAGAGGAGTGAATATTTCCCATGCACTTCAAAGGGGATCTCCCTTGAGATCTAACCTCTCTATCTACATTAGGATAAAATAATAGCTTAAGTTTCATTGAAGTCTACTCTAATTATCCTTTTCATGAAGACTTTATGTCAAAATGAAATTAAAAATTTGGGCTAAAATTTTTAATTACAAAAAACTAGTGAAAATATCTTGTTACAAAGAAATTATACAAATTCTTATCAATGAAAATAGGAAATGTTGATCAGAGAACCTGCAGTCTTCATTTGGAAGCCTCTACCAAGGACACTAATGCATCACATGGAAATCTTCCTCTTGTATTGTCATCTAGACTAGATGAAAAATAAAAAACTACCGCCAAGTACAAATGTACCTCCTATATGCATAAAATATAGGAGACACAATTTTGGAGTATGTATAATTATAGAATAAAACTTTTCAAATCAAGAAGAAAGTAAAATGCAAAATAAAAGGTTGGAAAATATGTCACCAAAGGGTGTTGTTTCTTCTCCAACAAGAACCTATAAACAATAAATAAAAAAATAAATTGTTTTAGTGGCTATTGAGGAGCTTGCCTTAGTCAAATCCCATTTTGATATTTCTACCAACATTGGTAGCTTATATTTTTTATTTATTTGAAATATGATTTGAATTTTTTAACTAAAAAATGAAGATAAATAAGATATAAACAATTCTAAAAAAATAATGCTAGCACTTAGGATTTGTAAATAAAAATGAGAAATTCCAATAAAGTATAAAGGGTACAATATCACAAGAACAAAATCACCTAGAAGATTTTGAAGACATCTAAGAAAATTGTTATTGCTTTATTTATATTTATTTCCATAATTTTACAAATATATTACTTGAAAATCTTGAAGGAAATCACTTGTAAAGAGCTGGTATGGTTTTATAACTTGGTAGTTTTCTTGAGGTTGATAGAGCTTCTTCCAAAATTTCTACGATGAAAGTATGAGAGTGAAAAATATTACTTGGGAGTCAAAATGAGAATTTGTAAGTTAAGACACAATTCATAATCACATGGGAAGTCATCACTTCCTTAACTATCAATGAGATAAAGGGAAAGCAAGACTCAAACAACCACTAGAATCACAAATTTTTATAAGATGCTAGTGTGTTGCTTGGAAATATATGCATTGCACTCCCATTTGGGAAAATTCAAACTCAAAAAGCTTAGATCACCATAAAATTGCTAGAAATACATAATCCAAGTGTTAACATTTTATATTTGAGATGGTCTATATTAGAATGCTAAATAAAAGACATGATATAGTGTAAAATTGCAAGGGTGTGAAATTTTGAAAATACATTTTCCCCCACTTTAGTAGGCATATAATATATGTTGATGCTCAAAACCCTCACTCTAGGAAAGCAATGTCCAATGAGAAGTTTCACATATTTGGGACTTAATTTTGCTATCTACAAAATGACCTCTAAGATTTTAGAAGCCAAATTTTCAATTATTTTGGGAGAAAAGGGTGAGAATGAAAGTAGGAAAGACTAAAATAAGGTGATACACCGTAGACACTTTTGGTATTCAGTACTAACTTACACAATATATATCAAAACCTTCAAACATCACAAATAATTTAAAAGATCACTTGCATGATTTAAAGCCTGCGACATTTATCAAAGATTATACTATAGACGCAAAGAAACATAAACAATAGATAGCTAAATTAAGTTCACACAACTTGAAACAAAACACCACATCCTCTTCAATGTTGGGTGGAGAACAAATTACAAAGGCCCAAGGGCAGAATACAAAATATTCAATACTTCCTACGAGTGGCACCTATTAAGGTCTTTGAAAATGAAAGAAAAATTTGTTGTTATCTCTATTCCAAAACTTAAATATTACAGTGTTATTCTCTCTGGTGGATAGTTAACAAAAGTATTTCTTGAGAGGAACCCCTTACAAAGATACATCTTAGAATATATAGGTGTCCCTACTTTGCATGATTGGGACTCTTGAGATCAAAAAAACACGACACCTAGAGTTTCCCACTCGCTTCCTTAATGGGGCCTCAACAATTGAATTTAGATGCTAGAAATGTGTCAGTGTGCACACATATATGATATTCAGATCCCAAACATGGCACCACCTTAATGCTCAATGATCTACTGATCCTAACATGTGTCCCACTCATACTGTTCATGGAATTTTAACCAATGGTGCATCCTTTCCCCAAAAAGGGGACTCTTTCACTCTTTGAAATGTATGATAATTTCATGTGGAGGTTGGTGTCTATCCTTTTGAATCCACCTGCTTTAATGAGTCAACAACACCAGTGCCACCACATGGAACCTTGTAAGTGTCTCAAAAGATAGTCGAGCATTTCTTATAGTTGGAGAGCACAAGAGTGTCATGTGTTGCTAGCAAGGGGGAGCCCATACATAAAGTGAATCATAACAAGGCCTCAAAAATAAAGAGAAGGCCGAAGTTGGATGCCTGAATTATATAGCCATGTCCAACAAGGTGTCAAGGCACATATCTCAAAACCATGGATTTGATCCACACTATATACTAAATATTCTTGCTAAAGTAAATAAAAAAGCCATAAAATTTACCCAAGGATACTAGATATAAGATGTAGATTCTTAAGGTGAGGTGGGTATTCCTCCAGAATGAAGACCTACAAAACAAGTAAAATATATTATATAATACATTTTTGTTATTCAAATATTTCATGAAATAAACATGCTAGTTGAGATATATACTAGCTAATAAATATAATATGCACATATTTAAAATATAGTACAAACACTCATACATAAAAAAATATACAAACAAAAACACTCAAGAAGAGAAAATGGAAAAGGACCATTAAGAAGATGTACATAAATGAGTATTTTCTAAAAATATATGGCTAGAAGAAATAACAATTATGGCTAACAAGTTGTGCTATGCTATGGTCCATCCAACTATTTTGATCAACTATGGATACTATGAGTTGTGTTCTAGTATAAATATGGAGCTTAGAGTAATACATATGATGATTGATAGGCTAGCAAGCTACAATATGCTAGGTGGATCATATGCTACCAATATTGTGAAGAGTGGAAAGATAAGAAATGATCTATAGTTTACAAAAGTGAGGTGTGTACAATGATATGCCTCATTAAAATAATGGTATGATGCTAGGAATGTAATATATTTAAAGGAAAAATAAGGGTTCTTAACACAAAATGGTACATGTAAGGATGATGTATGCATGAAAAATGCAACATTATTCTCATGGAATGACATAATGCAACATAGGAATGTTGCATATGACATCACTTGAAATGTACATACACTTAGGGATCCACAAGCATGGAGTTAGTATTGTTGGAAGTTGGAAGTTTGTCATTGATGATGTAGTCTAGCAACATGAGCATGATGTGTATATATTGCTCGATCCAGTGTTTTCATTGATGTCAACATTGTTATGATCATCCTAGCATAGTATGGAAGTATTTTTGGTGACATATGTATAGTGCAAGATGGTCCAAGAAGTATGGCTTATCCAAAAATTGGCTAAGTATTTCCTTTGACAGTTTTGTGGTTCACTGCATTCGTTTTTGGGTCCGCACTTCATTGTGAGTTGGTATAACCTTATGCGATTCTAACTATAGTTTTGACTCTTTTATTTGCATACATATTCAAGATTATGTGACATTTTGTGAAGTTTACCAAAATATTTGAATGACAATGTTCAACCTTGTATATCGCAGTTACCTTTTGTACAATGTATCAATGTGGGAGATTCCATATTTCTTCATGGATAATTATTTTGTTGTGTAATGATAAAGATAAGGTAATAGATGTCAGTTGAATGATATTTCAAAGGAATATCATGCTTTGAGGTTGCACATTTGGAAAATTACATGTACACTTGAAGATTTTGTGTTTAGGTCTATTTTCTGGCCAACCTAACACATTTGATGTTTTGTGGAGGACAAGCAAGTGAATTTATTTTATGTGGGATATATATTAGGTCCATGCCAACCTATCTTTATGTAAATTGAATTTTTGATTAAGGAACAAAGTGTGGATAATTTTTTTTGAGGACATGCTTAATTTTGTGTGTTACTTTTAATTAGGCTAACCTAATTAAAGTTACACTTGATATGGATATATATAGGAGATTAACCTCAAATTTTTTGAGGTAGATGAGAGGTGCACATGTGTATGATGAAGAGATAGTAGACTATATATGATTGTTAAAGAGATATATGACATGTATGGTGGTTCACCTACATGTTTTTGATGCAGTATTGAGTAGATTATAAATAGAGCAAAGTATTGATTCAGATTTATGTGGAGATAATTTTGTGCCTCATTGTAACTAATCTAGTATATGATAGATGTTATTGTATCAGTTCAAATAGGTAGTATTTCCAACCCTTCTTTGTTCTTTCTCTGTGGGTTGTGAGCCTTTCTAGATAATTTGTCCTCACAGTGAGCCTTTCTATAATATACTATATATGGATATAATATATTGTGAGCTAACCCTCACCATGATTTTTCCCATTTTGGTTTTTCCACATAAAAATACGGGTGTTCATGTGTCATGTGATTTTGTGGATGTCTTCATTCTTTCATTCTTCATTGCAGTTATATTTATTCTAATAATTGGATGACTTATGTTTAAATGGTTTAAAGGAATATTGATTCACCCCCCCTCTCAGTATTCCAAGTGTTCAACAATTGGAATCAGAGCTTGGATCCTTGGAAGGAGCTTGATCGCTTTGGGAAGATCTTGGAATTTGAACAGATGGTTGATAAAAAGTATTATATTCATCTGGAAGAGATTCTTGCTATTGAATACATAGAAGAAGATTGCATGTTAGATAAAGATGGAGAAATCAAAGTTTCTCTTGAAGATCTTAACAGAATTGAACATGAGAATGGAGACATGAAGGAAAATCTAAAAGAGGAAAATGAGTGCATCAAAAAAATAAGAGAGCAGATCAAGAAGTTCAGAGAAAGGCATAAGGAAGTCAATGAACAATTGATGCAAGAAAATAAATACATCATTGGATTAACAGTACAAGTGAAAGAAAATAAAATAATTGAAGAATATCTAAATACAATGGTAAAAATCAATATTGATGAGTGCATCATAATTGAACAAGAAGTGGTAAATTTGAGATTAGATCTGGAAAAAAGCAAGAATTCACATGTGGAGACAAAGTCAAGACAAGTTCTAAAATGCTTGATGAGTTGATTGCTGGATAGAAAGCATCTAAAGATAAAGGAGGTTTGGGACATGAAAAAGGATAAATCTCTAAAGAAGATCATACATCTAATAAAAAGAAGATCAGTGAACCAAAGAAAGTTGAAGGCAAGAGAAACTATGGCAAGTTTCAAAATCAAAGAAGCAATGCTAGAAGACCCCCTATCAGACAACCAAATGCTCAAAGGGACCAATCTGTCAATGGTTTATATTATTTTTTCAATAAATTTGGACATAGAGTTGTGGAATGTAGAAGCATAATGAATCAAAATGTTTCATCCTTCACTAAACAATATTTTACATGCAAGAATTTGGGCATAGAGCAAGTGAATACAAAAGTCAAATGATGAATGCATATAAAAAAGGTAGAATGATTCATTCTTTTAATGGATACTACTATACATGCTATGGATTTGGACACAAGGCTAATCAATGCAGATTCAGAACAATTGGAAGGAATAATGATAAGAGAAATATCATATGCAACAATTATAGAAAGCTTGGACATATTGCTAAATTTTGTAGAAATAAAAACACAAGGAATAATGATTTGATGAAGAAAGATGAACCAATCAAGAAGATTGATCCAAATGAAGTGAAAACGGAAATGGAAAAGATATGGAGAAAGAAAGAAAAGACTAAGGATAAAGGAGAATCTGTACCAATCTCTGGTGTAGATGTTTCCTCTGGTAACTAAGCCCAAAGCTATGACTTCAAATGAATATATAAGATAACCCCCTGAAAATCATATAACCCCCTGCCAATATGATGTGTCATGGATTGAAATGAATATATAAGATGGAGATTATTAGTATGAATCTTTTGGAGAAAACTATGGAAGAAACTATTCTAATGTGGCAATTTGTGTAGCTTTTGAAAATTGACTATGCATAAGGTTTCGAAGTTTACCAACTTTTTGTCAGAAGCATTTATTGTTGAAATGGGTCAAATAAAAGAGTTAAAAGCATGCTTGAGAAGAAAAATTTATTTCACTATATACACATTTGAAAGGGAAGAGAAGTGAAAAAGAGGAAATTGAAGGGTTCAACACATCTCTCGATGGTTGAACACCAAAACCCTAAGTTCATCGAGCTGACTAAGAGGTATTTTGCAATTTCTACATATTCCAATCTTCTAAAATTTCTCTTTGAAAGTAATTTAAATGTAATGGAGGCACCAAAGGTTGTAGACATCTCACAGAGACTGTAACTTGAGCTTTGCTAGAAGATCCCTTAGGTGCATTCTCTCACACTCCTTATGGGGTTTTACTGACTAAGGACAATAAAGCATATATTCATGGGAAAATGGAAGAAGTTTCCTTTGACAAATTATTTATTCTATGGATAGAAGAGTTGGAAGAGGATGATGACACTTTAAAATCATAATACAAAGCCCTAAACGAGAAGAGGTTGGATGTGTGGCGAAAGTTTTCAACATTTGAAGACAGAGATAAGTACATTGGAATGGTGGTGAGTATAATTCATGATGAATCCATATGGATTGGTGGACCTTACATGATAACTAAAGAAGTAATCAAAGAAATAATTGATTTGTGGTCCTCCAAACTAGTTCCAATACATAAATCTATCAAATTCAAGGATGTAATGGAAAGGATAGGTGCTACCCTTTATAAAAAAGAACTCTCATTTGACTCTATTGGAAACCCGACATTCTAGTATGTAAC